>PVJO010000027.1:0-433399 GCA_004026905.1 Hystrix cristata
GGCCAGAGCTGGAGCAGCAGCTGCCAGCACTTCCCTGGACTCCCAATGGGTGTTTGCGACCCACTAGAACCCCTGTGCACCCCAAGCACAGGCAAGAGATTGATGGGGCCAGGCTGGGATTGAGCTGGGGTGAAGGCTCATGCAGCCCAGGCTTATCCTGGCTCCTCTCCTCTGGAAAAACAGGAACCAAATTTGAAGATCCTTTAACTTGCTGAGGGCAGAACCAATAATGGGTCACTCCTGTCCCTGTGGTTGGATTTCCTGCCATTGTCACTCTCATACCTCTACCACATGGTCCCTATTCTGGTGCCTGTACGTGATTTACACTTATCTCAGGCTCCCCTTAAACTGGCTCTGACACAGGCATAGCCCTGACCATTCTGAATCCCAACCGAGCTTTCCCTGGAGAGACTGTGGCTGGCCCACTCCCTGCTGATGAAGGCGTAAAGTCTCTGACATCTTCAGCTGATTGTGAGGAGAATGTGGTGAAAAGGGAGACCTCTTAAATGTAGTTCCCAGGCATGGAGGCTTCATTTATCCCAGGGTCAACAGATGGTGGAAGGAGTTACCACCAGGAGGGGGTGGGCTGTCAAGCAAAAAGCAGAAGCCTACGGAATAAGGGAAGGGAGGATCAGGCAAGGTCCTGAAGCCAGCTCTGCCATGTTTCCGAAGATGCCACAGGTCCTGAATCCATTTAGCTACCTGAGAATGGGGTGGAGGAGCTTCTGAGAGGAGAGGACTTAACCCTGCTCATCGACAATGCTGTACTCTTTACAGTCTCATGCCTGGACACAGAGACGGCAGCCAACATGCAGCTGTCATACTAGACCAACTTCGTTGGGCCCCTAACTGCTTGGCCAGGTGAGCTGCATCCCCTCTACATGCTGGTCCAGGCTGGACCATGCCCGTGGGCTGCTGTCCTTCCTCCATTCCGAGAGACCACAGGCAGGAGAAGGGACAAGGGTAGGGTCAAGCAGGAGTCTGGCTCCAATTCCTCTGACACCTGCTTCCCTGTTGAGTCATATAGACCATTCTGTGGAATGAAAATATCATCACCTTTGTTGCTGGGTATAGAGAATATTTACTGCTAAGGCCTTGTTCTTTCTTCTGCACCTTTTCTGCTCGAGGGCTTTGGTTTGCTGCTGAGGAAATCTGCCAGGATTCACTCCCAGAAAGAACTGAGCTGGGCACAAGCTGTCATTGTCAACCTTTGCCAAATTTATGACAAAAATTCTGGGTTGGGATTACAGTGGCATCTTGCCACTGTAATAAAATAAGGAGGACCTGGGCGTTTGGCTGCATCTGGGATCTCCCTGAGCTGGCCATAGCCTTTCCCCGCTCATTCCTCTCCCAGACTACCCAGAACACCCTGACCTGGTGCGAGGCACTGGCTTAAGGTGAGAAAGGTGTCCTATGGGACAGCATCCACCCTGGTTGGGTAAATACCAGATGGGCCATTCCAGGATAGGCCTCACAGAAAACTATGAGGGTCAGTTTTCTGACCCCAGCATTACACCCCTGCTGGAGTCTGAGAACAGCTGTGTTCTCAGGAAAGCCTGGCAAAGTTGTCACATCATGTGGGGCCAGTGTCCTTGAATTCCAGTTTTTAAGGGCTATCAATGGCAGGAAGGGCACATATTATCATTGAATGAAGTTGCTCAAGATGGTTGCCTAAGGGAGTTGGGAGGATAGAGTGCTGGGGTTCAGGCTGGATGGATAAGGCAGATAGTAAAATGTGGGGAACCAGTGCCTGGGAGTATGGGAAGCTCTGGAAGGAGGAGGGGGTACTCAAGAAGAGGTGATGGGGTAGGGGAGGGGCAGATTCCTTACACAGGGATCTCTGGGACATCCACATAAGTGTCATATCTTGAGCATGGGTAACTTGTAGGTGGCATTCAAACTCCTGAAGATGTGGGGTTCAGTTTCTCTGGCCCCCCCCTACTTTGGTTAATTGTGCAGATTTGTCTGTGGACCTGGCTTTGGTCTTAGCTGGACCACGAGGATTATGGGCTCTTCAGGCCCCACTGATGGTGAACAGAATCCATCCAGAGTATGTTGGAGGTGATGGATTGGCTCACAAAAAAGCAGGGAACTTCTGGGACCAGCAAGGCCCATCTGAGAAGTAGACCAGACCACGGGAGCCCCAAGAGACCCACATTCTTTTTGTGTTCCATCCCCAACTGTTTGTGTTCCATTCCCAGCTCTTTGGGTTCCACCCCCAAGCCTCGCATGAACCCTGCTTCCTGAAAGCAGAGGCCCTCAGTAAACCCTAAGTATCTGTACTAGGCTCTGGCACACAGGCGCTCAATAAGTATTTCACAGATGAAGGAATGAGTCTGCCTCCTAACTGGCTTATAAGGGCCAGCAAATATTGGTGTCCCCTGAGGCTGAGCTGTTCTTCTGCCTCTGACACCTGCCCCTCCCCATTCCTTGATTCCCAGTTCTCAGCCACTATCTCACATGAGGAAAGCACTGGCCTTTGGAGTTAGAAATGGTAATAGGGAAAACAAAAGAGAGAAAGAGAGAAAGAGGAATGGTGGTAGGAGCTGGGTGTGGTGTCTTGAGCCTGAGGCAAGAGGAGCATAAATTCGAGCCCAGCCTGAGCAATTTAGCATCTTGTGAGACCCTATCTTGAAATAAAAAAATAAAAAAAAGGTCTGAGATGTAGTTGAGCATGAAGGCCCTGGGTTCAGTTTCCAGCATGTGCACACACACACACACACACACACACACACATACAAGAATAAGAGAAGAGGAAGAGGAAGGAGGAGAAGGAGAAAGAGAAGGAGAAGAAGAAATAAAAGTGCATGGTTTGGGGATGATTCGAGCACATTATATTTATTGTGTGCTTTATTTCTATTATTATTACATTTTAATGTATAATAAAATATTATACAACTTACCATAATGCAGAATGAGTGGGATCCCTGAGCTTGTTTTTCTGCAACTAGATGGTCCTGTCTTGGGGTGATGGGAGGAAGTGACACCCAAAGTGTGTCGCTTATGTCTAGTCTACTTGGGGTTGTTTTTGTTTGTTTGGGTTTTCTCTTTTTTTTTTTTTTGGTACTCATCACTGCTTATTTATTTATTTATCCAAAACAAGAATGATAACAAAAAGACTATTTGCTATGTTCTGGGCATTCTGTGCATTCTGGATTGTCCAGTCTACTCTGTAATCTCATTTCGGCTGTGTCATTGCAAAAAATCCTGCGAAGATAAGACATTGGAAATGAAGGCAAGCCTTTCAGTACTTTTGTGGCAATGTCAGGATAATTCCACTAACTTTAATCCAGAACATTTGGAGATTTTGAAGTTACCTCAAACGTATTCTTAAGACCACTGTCATTTGTGATCTCAAGCAGTTGATCCTCTTCTAGCACAAAGTCCATTCACCTGGCTTATCCACAAATAGATTGCAGATTCATTCCTTCCCAGTTCAGGGGTCTTCAGTGGTTAAGAAGTAACGCTTGAACTCTTGGAAGTTGAGATAAGTGATCATGCACCAGGTGGGGGAAAGAGGGCTCCGGTTCATTCTCTCTCAAAAACTCTTCTAAAGTTTGAAACATGTTAAAAATCCCAGTGTTCATTTGTCACTTCTTATGGTTTAGGTCTAGAATGTCCCCCCAGAGCCTCTTATGTTCAGAGGTGGGGCTTTGGAAGGTGATTGGATTGTGGGGGTGTTATACTCATCAGTGGATTAATCCACTCAAGAGTTTAGAACTGAATGCGCTGTTAAGAGATACGGTATGGTTGGAAGAGGCAGGGGTGTGACCTGGAAGGGGATATCGCTCTACCTACCTCCTCTTCTCTCCCTGCTTCCTGGCCACCAGATGTGAGCAGTCTTCTCCTCCAGATCCTTCCATCATGCCCTTCCTGCCTTGGAGCCAGTCAGAGTGCACCAAATCCCCTAAAAATGATGAGCCAAAATAAATCTCTCCTCTTTTAAGTTATGAGTGTCAAGTATTTTGTCCCAGTGATGAGAAATTGACTGAGATACTTCTATACTTCCTATACTTCCAGTTTGGCTTTGAACACATTCATTTTGCCTTCCAACTTGAACACAGCTGTTCTCCCTTGAAATGAGATATTGAGGGTTTTTTTTTTTTTGAGTAGGCTGAATATGTCACATGAATAAGCAAGTTTTGCAGCCCAGTCTGTGTCACTGAAACATGCTGCCAGTGGTGACTGTTTTTCTAAATCTGTAGCATGGCTCTAGTACGTCAAAAACTCTGGCCGGTGATCTACCTTTAGAAAACCACCTCACTTCTATGTACAAGAGAAGACGTCTGTGCTCTGCAACTCTTTCCTCTCAGAGCTGCACAAAGAGACTGAGAGAAGAGCATGTACTTTAGTGTGGTTTATAATTTTAATCACATCCTGTGAAATGTTGTTAAGGTTGGGCAACATTTTCCAGCTACTTAGCATTTCTCTGTGGACGACAGTGTACAGACTCACATCCAGAAGTGACCTCTTTGACCAGAGTAATGAAGTCAGAAAGCCATCCAGTCACAGCGGCTACTCTGTCCAAGCATACACTATACTGGCACAAAATGACCAATTCAGTTTTCTGGGTATGCAATCATTCAAGGCTTTGACTAGCTCTTCAGCTGTGGTATTGGATGGCAAAAAGCCCACCTAACATATCTCTGTTCACATCCTCCTGAAAAATATATCAAACAAAACAAGCATTGTTGCCTGGTCAACATCGGTAGACTTGATGACCTGGACTGCGTACCACGGTGACTCATTAATCCTAACAACCGCGCCTCAATATCCTCTGCTATTTCATCAGTTTGTCTAGTTATTGTGCTAGCTGAAAGAGGAACACATACCACCTTTTGAACTGTACTCTCTCCTGAAAGTTTATGACAAATGTTCTTAGTAAGATCAACTCTTCATCCAAGTAAGGGGTTTCTTAGCTTTAGCTACGCAATTAGCCATTATGAATGATACTCTCAATGCAGACACATCTGACGAAGTGGTGGCATTCAATTATTGCTTCTGTTCTTCATTCTTTTTCTTGAAAAACTGAAAAAACTTTATTTATTTATTTAGAGACATGGTCTCACTATGTAGTTCAGGCTGGCCTTGAACTCACTATGTAACCCAGGATGGCCTTGAATTCACAGAGGTCCTCCTGCCTCAGCCTCCCAAGTGGTGGGATTACAGGTGTGCACTACTATGCCAAGTAGGCTTGTCTTTTAATTCAGGATGTTTGGTTTCCATGTGATGAAGCAGTTTTGAAGGTTTCATTGCTTCACTAGGTAACAGGACACCACACATTATACAAAGCAGGCTTGGAGAATGTGGATCACTTGTTTCGGTGAACCCATAATTTAAGTATAACTGTTGGTCTTGTTGCTTCTTTTTCTTCTTCTTCCTCCTCCTCCTCCTCTTCTTCTTTTGGTATTTTCTTTTAAATGCAGCTTTCTTTCTGTTGGGATTCTTAGACTTTCCTGCTGTCTCATAATTGGGTCTTTTTCCCTTTACAAAGCAGCTCTCCAGTGATTTTTGTTTTTCACTCATTTTGGCTGGAGTTAGCTTGTAGGTTTACCAAAACTGTGACTGAGACAAGTGCACAGTGCAGGAAAGAGGTGCAGATGGAAGTGGTAAATAAAATAATGGGTGGGGCTTGCTTGGACTAAAATAAGTGTCAGATTCTGACTTAAAACCTGCCACTAGATGCAGCTGTACAATTGAAGAACATCAACTCACCACTATAAAGCCTGTCACCAGATGCAATTTAATTGTCACTTGTCACCTATTGATAGGTTTTTCTTCCCTTTACTGATAGGGTTTTGATATGAGTGTGCAAGCAATTGACTCATTATGGTCTCTGGTGCAGTTAAACCTCTCTATATTTGTAGCTACTCCACAGCACTAGCATCACCACCTCACGCCACATCAGACTCCACATCTCACATGTGCAATTCACAGTTGGGTTCTTGTTCCTATAAGAACCTAAGGTCACTGCTGATCTGACAGGAGGCAAAACTCAGGTGCTGGTGGTAATGTGGGTGATGGGGTGCAGCTGTAAATACAGACGAAGTTTCACCTGTTCACTTGCTGCTTCTCTCTTGCTATGCAGTCTGGTTCCTAACAGGCCACCTGGGGAATGGGTACCCTTGGCCTAGAGTGCCTGCTAAAATTCTGGTAGCACTGAGCATGATTACACATGCTATAATCCCAGCACTTGAGAGGCTAAGGCAGGAGATCTTGAGTTCAAGACCAGCATGGCCTACATAGTGAGACCCAGTTTCAACAAGCAAACAGACTTACAAACAAGCAAACAGAACCCATTTCTGGCAGCGGACCCGACCCGGGGAGCTTATGATTGGTTAAATCTGGGCAAGGTCAAATTGACATTCTCACAATTTGCTAGGCTGGGTTGCTGCTGGTGGCAAGGGTACCACACTCTCGGAATCCACATATTTAAACACACCTGAGAGAGAGTTTGTGGGGCCCTGCACTGTCCTCTTCAGTGGTCTCTGATGGAGGGTCCACAGCTAGTATTTGCCTCTACGGGGCTCAGGCCTTTTCAAGCTCACTCTCAAAGTCACTTACAAGGGCCAGGAGCTAGCTATGTACCCACCAACCTCCAGGAGAGACGGGAGGGGTTTGCAGTAGATCTATTCCAGTTTCCTCTGACTTCAGGTGAGGACCCTCTGAGGGACTTCTGCCCTGTGCTATAGTTCAGGGCTCTCATCCCAGGGAGGATCACTCTCGCCCAGTACGGAATCCTCAGGCCTTCCTCCTTTTCTCTTTACCAAAACAGTAAGATGCCTATATTAGTCAGTATTCTCTAGAGAAACAGATACAATGGTAGATATATGAATATTTAAGAGCTTACAATTTGGCTTCCTCGGGCTTCTTACAAGTCAGGTGTGGAAGCGTGCAGAGGGTCCGTCTGCAAGCTGGAGATCCAGAGGGCCCAGCCGAAGGTCTAGAGGTCCGAAGGATCCAGGCAAAGGTCTGGAGGCCTGAAGGATCCAGGCGAAGGTCTGAAGGGTCCAGGCGAAGGTCTAGAGGTCCGAAGTATCCAGGTGAAGATCTGGAGCTCCTTCAAAGGAAGCGAAACTGATCCCAAAGAAACCGGCCGGGCTAGATTCCTCTTCATTTCCCCTTTATACCATCTAGAGAATGGGCTGGTCTAGGGTGGATCTTCTATACCCTGGGGTGTAGAATTGCTAAACCAATTTAGTTAAGCTTCTCTTACAAGTTGACACAATCAATCAACCATCACAACGCCCCACTTTGAAGGGTCAAGAAAAAGGCCCCAAGAGATGGAGACTCCCTTTGCCAACTCTAGGGAGTAAGCCCATCCTGGGTTACCTGGGAAGACACATGGGACTTCTTTAGCTGTTACTTGGTTTCAAGGAGGGTAGAAGTGGACTGAATCCTTTGAGCCTGGAACCAGGAAGCTGAGTGTAGGACGGTGGGGGTTAGGAGTTACGCTGTTGGGAACCAGAAGCCCATTAGGGTTTGCACCATAAACAACTGTGCAAAAACCATCCTGGAAGTTACTTTTTCCTTTTGAGAAGCTCACTCTGTCTTTATGAACTTCCCCCCTTAAATACCTCTCCAGAGAACCCAAACTTTCCCAGCAGTCCTCGGCATTAGTCTTATGGGTCACTAATATATTCTAAGGACACCACAAACTCTTAGGGGATCTGAGGAAGTTAGTATGTTTGGACAATGCTCCAAACAAAATTGGAAATGGGCAATGGGAAGGCAACCAGCTGTGTTTGTCCCACTGAATGCTTACAAGGTCAAGAGGTATTAGAAATTAGGCATGTTGACACATATCTGTGATCCCAACACTCTGGGAGGCCGAGACAAGAAGTTGCAAAGTCTAAGTCCAGCCTAGGCAACTTGGTGACACCCTCTCTTGTGTGTGTGTGTGTGTGTGTGTGTTTGAGACAGGGTCTCAAACAATCCTCAGGCTCAGCCAATCCTCCTGCCTCAGCCTCCCAAGTGCTGGGATTACATGTGTGTGCCACATGCTCAGCAGTGAGACCCTGCCTTAAAACAAAAAATTAAAAAGGGCTGAGGATATAGCTTAGTGTGAGGGCCCTTGGTTCAATCTCCAGTACAGGAAAAAAAAAAAAAAAAGTATTAGCTCAAACCTCATCTGAAATCAGCCCTACTTTGGACTTTCTCAGTTATCTGAGCCAATACATTATTTTTAGAAGACAGCATAAATCAAGCTTTCAGTTGATTGAGCTGATGTCATCACACTGGTTTTGCTTTCTTAACAGGTCTCTCCCTTGAATGGAGAACATAACAATGGTGTATGAGCATTCTAAAGGGCCTTTTCTTTAAAGCCAATGGTGGGAAACAACAGCTTCAGAATGTGCCTAACGGGCAACGCAAGGGGCGTTTCTCTTTGAAAATGGCATATTTTAATATGCCCTATATCTTAAACTCTAAGGGGTCATTTATTGTTAGACATTCCATTATTTTATGAACCTCTAATAAAGGAAAAGAAAAAAATGTTCTTCGTAAGGTACAACACAATAAAATGAACACGTCTTTACTTTTTGTTTTTCTTTCTCTCTTTTTTTTTTCAATGCTCGGGTTTGAACCCAAGGTACAAAAGTTTTAAAAGTTCAGTTTAGGGGCTGGGGATTTATCTCAGTGGTTAGAGCGCTTGCCTAGCAAGCACAAGGCCCTGAGTTTGATCCCCAGTACCAAAAAAAAAAAAAAAAAAAAAAGTTCAGTTTAATGAAAATTCACAATGTGTACCCAACAATTCGATGGAAAAAGTGGGAACAGCACCCTTGGGGATAAGAAATTTACTGCAGGAGGAAAAAGAAGAGGATGAGTGAGGTTCATTCGGCTCCTCTTCATCTTCATGTGTGGTCTATGGCACAGAGGATCCACCCTCTCCCCTTTCTCCTCCCTGGAGTCAGGGTCCCAGCCTCACCAGTTAGGCTCGGTACCCCTGAGTTCTCTCAAATCCTTCAATAAGACCACGCCACATATTTCTGAAGGTAATTTTGCCAAGATAATAGGAAATAGGGAGATAGGTCTTTTGCAAAAAAGAATCAAGAGATGGAGGGGGGATGGAGGGGGAGGGGAAGCGCACGAAGAACTGAGATGTGTTATGTGCATGTCCCAGCTCCCCATGAGGAGCGTGATCATTATATACTACAAACATGTACTAAAGAAAAATAAAAATTGAAACAAACAAACATCAACCTGTTTCCTGAACAGTAAAATCACCCACATAGTTTATGCTTATTCACTGAGGAAACAGGATCTAATGGGGTCTTTTTATAGAATACTGAAAGGAGGCAACTCTTCACCAAGAAGGAAATGTAAACACTGGGATCAGCAATTGTATCTTAAGTTTCTAGGAAAGGCAAAAATAAAAAGCCAAATGAATTAATCAGTTTTACTGAGGGAGGCTATTTAGGACAAAATGAGGTTTATTTAGCTTGGTTTAGGAGGCTGAGAGGCCAAATGGCAGAGTGCAAGCGTGGCAATGTCCCTATTGCTGATGCCAGATATTCCAGTCAGATCAAGTGGCCACATCTCCAACAGGAAGCAGAGGGGCATGGGTGGGGCTGGGCCTGCTACTTTCACAACCCTCTGGCAAGAACTCAAAGGGTCTCCAGAGAAGGTAGTTCCCCAGGACCCAGGGACCTCCCACTAAGTCCCACCTCTTAAAGGTTCCCCCACCTCCCAGTCTGGCCACCCTGGGGACTAAGACTTCAATCACATGAAACTTTGGGGAGACACAATTAACCACATTGAAGCCATAACACCAAGGAAAACTGAAAATGATAGAAAGGTAGAAATTTTAATTGTAACAAAATCGGTAAATCAGACCAAAGATTCATTGTTTGCAGGAGTTAACATAGATGTAACTACAAGGATACATACACATATACATAGACATAGATAGACATAGACAGCTATGACAAGAATCCCATTTGGGACAATTTAGTGTGGCAGGGGGAGTT
The DNA here is from genome assembly GCA_004026905.1 of Hystrix cristata. Lineage (NCBI taxonomy): Eukaryota > Metazoa > Chordata > Mammalia > Rodentia > Hystricidae > Hystrix > Hystrix cristata. The sequence continues at coordinate 9,969 of PVJO010000027.1, forward strand.
GGTGACACTGCACTGAAGGGCAAAAGGGGGTTGGAGTGGGAAAGGATGTAAACAAATATTTATTTCCTCCTCTGGGTTTTACTTGGGTTTATGGGTGATATGAGTGATTTGGGCCTCCTATGGCTATAGTTTGAGTCAACGCATATGCAACAGAAGTTGAGTGTGCATCTTGGGTGGTGGTAATTGTCTCCCATCTCCAGGTGACAGAAATGAGTCTACTGACTGTTGACCGAGCTGGGGCCCTTGAGTGAACCAAGTTTGGGGAAGAGCACGGGTTAAGCAGTAGAACTAGACAGCATAGTAAACAGTATGCCCGTTATGAGTCTGAGGGATTTATACTGTTCCTTGCCTGTCACTCTTCGACTTCTATTCAAGTTTCATAACTAAGGTCTCCCTCCCCCAGGAAGCCTTCCCTAGCCAATTCCCCACTTTCAGTTGAAGTGTATTTTTGTTGTTGTTGTTGGTAGGGATTGACTACAGGGAGCACTGAACTACATCTCCCAGGGTTTCACTAAGTTGACCAGGTTCGCCTGAACTTGTGATCCTCCTGCCTCAACCTCTCAAGTAGCTGGGATTATAAGTGTGCACCACTGTTCCTTGCTTCCATCATGTTCTGATGGTTTTTTCACCTGTCTCCTCCACTGGACCTGAGCAGGATCATGGGCTGCCCTTGTGAGTGCCTTTGCCCTTGTCTGCCACTACCTGTGGGGCAGTTACACCTGTGTGCACACGCCCAGGTGAAGATAGCTGACACTGGACTAGGAGGAGGCCTCACACCAGACATGAAGAATTATCTCAGGATGGTACTGAGTGAACCCAGCCGGGGCCCAGAGTCCCCACCTCGACTTACTGGGGCATCTTTCTAATCCACATGCAGTCCTTGCTCCCCACCTTTGCAGCCAGAATCTCTAGGGATGGGGCCACGACATAAGGATTTGGGGAAAGTGTCTCATGTACAATAATATGTTCCCTTTCCTGAGGCCCAAGTGACTCAACCAGGATGGAAACACAGCTGGAGGCCTGATACCTTCATCCTGCATCACTTTAGAGAAAAGAAAGTACTAAAGTGGGCCTGAGCTACAGCCCCTGAGAAATGTCAATGCTAGCTTCCAGAGAGGTCTCAACACCAGGTTGGCTTTGGGAAAAGAGTTACTGAACTGCCACCACCATCCTTAGGGAGATAAGGGGACTGGCTCTTTGCTGTCCTAAAGGGAGCTTTCCCTGATTCTTCAGTGTCACTCCTACACACACACCCAGGCAGTAATAAATGACTTTCTGAGTTCCAAGGATTGTTACTCTGAGCCAACCTCAGGAGAGCCCAATGCCAGCCTGATCTCAGAATGGACATCAGTGCTTGTCTGTGGAAGAAGCTCGCCATCGGCCCACCCTCTGCAGAGTGGCTCCTTGCCATGAAGTCTGCACATAAACACAGTTGTTGACTTCAGGAAAAGGGTGCCAAATGGTGACCTGCTGGGAGGATCTCCTTGGGTATCCTCCTGGTCCAAAGAACCTGTGTGGATCTGGGCTGCAAACCCCAATGGCTCCTTCATCCTCTTCCGTTGCCTTGGGCCAGCCCAGTTCTTATTGCATGCTGGGGCCTCTAAGCTGATTCAGCCCTCATCTCTTTCCAGATGGGGATGTGTGTAACAAAAAGCCCTCCAGAGGGGTGAGGGACAGCAGGGACAAGTGGGGACCTGTGTGTCCTTCTACATCCACAAATGGGTAGTTCTTATCACAGACTCATGCTGATGAAACCAGGCAGGGCGGCAGGGAGCAGCCATTAGTACTAATGAGGCAGGCGGCCTGAAAGCTTTTTATTCAGAAGCTACTTGCCTACCCAGGGAACAATCCGTTCTACTTCCTTGGTTTCCAGGAACCTGAGGTGCAAAAGGGACTGGGGGGCAGCAATAGGGGTGGGGGGGTGTCTTGGAGGATCCAGAAAAGAGAAAAAGGAGTGGAAGCAGGATCAGGGAGGCAGTCAGGAGGGCCTATTTTCAGATAGATGGGCTTTTCCCCACCCCTCTTTCTCCAAAGAAACCCCACAATAGTCACAGGCCCATCACCCTTCAATGTCCTTGACCCAAGTTCCTGGAAGCAAAGGAAATAACATGCCACATAGGGCCTGAGTATCTCCGGGGACAGAAATTAAATTAAGCTCTCAGGGCTGCTCGCCTTGTTATTGCTAATGGCTCCAGCCTGGCTCATACTCTGGGTTTGGGTCCTGTGGAAATTTGGGGGCCCTGGAACCCAAGCTTTAATTGGCTGCTTGAGTCCTCACTCTAGATTGGAGATGGGCACCCCTTTAGTAGAGCACCCAAAAGTTCAGGTTCCAGGGAATGAGGCCCGAATTGTGCCCCCACCCTCCTGGAAGGTGCCTCATGTGGGGCTGCAGGGAGCAGTCACGTGTGGGCCTTTCATTAGACCTATCCATATAAGTGGGGGCACAGGTGGTCAGGAACTCTCTGCAAGGACCAGCAAGCAGAGGTGAGTCCTCAGGTTGGGCAGGGACTCCTACTCCAAGGGGGTGGGCACTCTCTTTGGACACCTAGAGGGTACTCCAAGGAGGAGGAGGACCTAAGTGGTGGGTTTTCCTGCTGAGCCAGGCAATGCTGACGACCACAGTGCTCCTGAGCTGTGCCCTGCTGCTGGCACTGCCTGCAACACAGGGGGCCCAGATGGGCTTGGCCCCTCTGGAGGGCATCAGAAGGCCTGACCAGGTCCTGTTCCCAGAGTTTCCAGGTCAGTATGGGCAGGGGTGGGGCTGAGTGGTGCTGGGTGGGGCCCGGACACTCACTGGGTACAAACTTGCCTGCCTGGTATAAGCCCTCCTTCCCTCTTACAATTTACTCCTGGGAGATAGGAACTTTGCGCAGAGAGGGTCCTGCCCTTACATTCTCTGCCCTAGGCCTAGGCCTGCATGCTCTGCTGAAGAGGACCACTGCAGAACAAGCAGAAGAGGCTCTGCTGCAGAAGGCAGAAGCTTTGACAGAGGTAACTGCTCAGGGAAAAGGGTGAGATAACAGGCAGGGGGCATATGGTACCATCTCCTCTCCGCACCTTCAGAACCCCTCACCAGGAGGGGGGGCACTGCAGACCACTATCTACTGCCATCCTACACGGAATGGAGCAGGTTAGGTCTCAGAACTTGCCTTTGGAGGCCTGTGCCCACGTTCCTACTCCCCTGCCAATGCAGATGCTAGACCCGCAGAACCGCGAGCCCCGCACCCCACGCCGCTGTGTAAGGCTGCACGAGTCCTGCCTGGGGCAGCAGGTACCGTGCTGCGACCCGTGCGCCACCTGCTACTGCCGCTTCTTCAACGCTTTCTGCTACTGCCGCAAGCTGGGTACTGCTACAAACCCCTGCAGCCGCACCTAACCGGCCGACGTCTGGACCGAGGCAGGGGGACGCGAATAAAGGATCGGACCAATCGCACGGCTGTGGTTCTTTCGAGCGTGGGCGTCGTAGGGAGTCTGGGTTCACGGAAGAGGTTGGGGGTGTCACCAACCCAGACATCACACACATTCTTATCCCAGGGGCTGGGCAATCCCTTCATCTGAGCCACATACACGCGCGCTTTTAGGGGACCAGGCACCTTTGGGGGAAGCGGAAGAAAGTCGCATTTCAGCCCTGGAGAATCTTGTGCAACAATGCGGTGAAAGCTGGACGCAGCGCGGCACCGGAGATATTAGCAAACAAACATGAGGCTCTAGGGCCTGCTGGCAGCTAATAGTGATCTCCAGCAAAGTCCGCTCCTGACCGTATCTCAGTAGCCCTTTAGGAAGAGGCTAGCTCAGCAGTGTGGAATCTTTGCAAGCATAAGAAGCACTTCCCAGTTCCACCTTTACCCCGCCGACCCTGCAGTGCCCACTGCACCTAATCCGGGAAAGTAATAGAGAGGCCCCCATCTAATTCTGCAGCCAACCGCGACACCACGCGGTCGGCCTCGGACTTTCAAGTAGCTCTCTAATTGTGGAGCCGGAGACCCGCCTCCCCTCAGTGCGCAGGCACCAAAGGGCGGTCTTCAATTCACATCTGCGCAGTGCTTGTGCACGAAACCACCCGGAACCGGACGGGGCTCAGTTGTGGTCACGTGAGGCGCTTGCGCGTCACCTGACGCACTTGACATCCCGTTGCGGGCGCCGCGTCAGCTGATCTTGGAGTTGCGTTGCGCGCCGGCCGGTCTGGGCTCTCCGGTCCCGCCGCTCCTGCCGCAGCCATGTCGTTCTTCCCGGAGCTATACTTCAACGTAGACAATGGCTACTTGGAGGGACTGGTGCGCGGCTTGAAGGCCGGGGTGCTCACCCAGGCCGACTACCTCAACCTGGTGCAGTGCGAGACGCTCGAGGGTGAGCCGCGGGCCGGGACAGAGGGGCCTTGAATGACCAGGATGGAGCCGGCCTTGGCCAGGAATCCGGAAGCAGAGGCGGGGTGGTCTTGAAGGCCCCGAGAGGCCTCACTGGGGGAAGGTGGGAGCCGATGGCTGGTGTGCGGGAAAAGGATCTACCTATAGCTGAAGTGCGGCGCCGGTCTAGACATAAACAAGGCTAGAACCGCTGTGGTTCATCTCTCCTTGGACCGCCTCTTCCCCCTGATGTGCTCAACGCGTAGTTTGGAAGGAGAGTGTCTCTTGGGAGTGGTTGTGGTCGACGTGGAGGGTACCCATACAAGCCTCTTTATCCTGACGTAACCAAAGCTGCGCGGTGCCAACGCTTAGGGAAGCTGAGCAGAACAGGTCCCCTCCTCCCCGAATAATTGTCTTCTAGTTGACCTGCGGGCTGAGCATTCCTGTTAAATTGCTGAACCATATTTGTGAGGGGTTCCTTTCAAATAGAATCGCTGGCTCAGTGGGCAGTTTCCTAGAGTTTGGGAGAGCAAGGAGGTGGTTGTTCATACTCAAGTTTTGGCTAAAATTCAACTCCTCAGCTAGGTGGGGGAGGGGATCCTGCTGTTGAGACTAGAATTCTTACACAAGAGTAGTAAGAAGCCGAGTTCCCTTTTTTTTTTCTCAGCACACAGCTCCAAAGTGAGATTGACACCCTCAGGCCCAGCTACAACAGATGGACTGAGTTAGAGATGTCCCTGTTTTTAGCCTTTCCCCCAGGATGGTCTCTGCTCCGCAAATGATACCTTTGAGCAAGGTACTTATTACCGGGAGGGAGAAGATGGCCAGATGGTTTACTCACTGGAGAAGATGTTTTCATCAGAAACTTTAGAGGTGAAGTCTTGGTGGTACTGGCCTGCAATCCCAACTACTCAGGAGGCTGAGGCAGGAGGTTGGCAAATTGGAGACCAGCATGGGCAATTTAGGGAGAGACTGTCTCAAAATAAAAGGGGGGGTAAGGATGTCGCTTGGTGGTAGAGCAATTGTCTAGGATGTACAAGGCTATGGATTCAATCCACTGTAAAGTACAATAATTGTAGATTTTATGATTTTAACATAAATTTACAAGAAAAATTGTTCACCTTTCTTGAGTGGAGTTGGGGAGGAAGAGAGCACTTCAGGATGCTGGGTTCTTAATATGAGTTTTGTAGTCTGACTGGGACTTGAGGAACATCTTTATTTGTTAAATCTGAAAATGAACACTATTGGTGGTCAACTGGCATTCCTTTGGCTTCCCTTTTGGCTTTCCTTACTCCTGATGCTGCCTCCCTTCCTGTAGAACTTCTAGGGGCATATGATTCCCATCTTCCTCCATTATCCTCCATACAAATGCTAAGCCATTCTTCCTACAACACTTCTCAGCACATGGCCTCCCTTGTGGAACAATATACAGGCATTCGAGGATCCCTTGCTCTTTCGCACATACTATCTCTCTGGTAGGTGGTGTACATGGTGTCGTGGGACTTTGGATTTAGGCAAACCTGGGTTTGAATCCCATCCATGCCAATTCCTGGATTACTTTAAACAAGTTATTTAACACTTCCAGGCCTTGGGTTCTGCATCTGGTATATTAGTAGTATCTGGTTCATACAGATTGTGAGACATCAGCAAGCTACCGTATATAAAACACCATCAAGAAGATAGTAAGCTCCAAGGACAAAGTAAGCACTCACTGAACATTAGTTCGTGTTTCCCATAATATTTCACTTGCTGTTTGCTCTGCTTCCTTGCCCCCATGAAGCACAGCCCCTGTACCACCTCATTTTAGAAATTCTCTGTGGTCATTCTAGACTAGAATGTTGTTCCCTCCAATCACAACTCCCTGTGTCATTCATCAGTACTGTTTTTCAAGTGACATAGAATTTGGGATTCTTGAGACCTTGTATGCTGGAGATGCTCAGGACTTTCAAGAGCTGGGAATAAACAGAATAACCAGAATCAGATTGGTGATTTTTTTTTTTTTTTTGGTGCTGGGGATCGAACTCAGGGCCTTGTACTTGCAAGACAAGCACTCTAACCACTAAGCTGAATCCCCAGCCAGAATCAGATTGGCAACCCAGATTGTCCCCCCCAGAAAGGCCTTCCCTGCTTCTGAAGGTGATAGCGGGGGCCTGTCCTCCAGACTACTGTTACTGGGTATTTTTGCCTCCTTATCTCCAGGGGAAGTGGGGAGAAAGGTGGGAAGGGGGAACCAAGGAACCATGTGGTCCCTAGAGAGATTTTTAGGTGTGTGCTGGGGTGCTGAGTTTTCTAGTAACACGTTTCAGGTGTTGGACAGTTCCTAGAAGGAATAGGGCATTGGGCAAAGGGTGTTTGCAAGAGAGGGCAAGTGTGGCACCCTAGTCTTCCTTCCTGGGTTCCACTCCAGCAGGGTACCTGCCCACTGACTGCTGTCTTTTGCTAGAACTCCTGGGGTCTCTGAAGCCCGTGTAGCCTTCAGTTTGCTCAGTTGTCTCTTTAAGACTCTAGACAGGCCATTCCCCTCTGATGAACTAAGGGGACCTAGGTGGACGGTCACAAAAGCTCTTTACAGTGCTGAGATTTTGCTGGATCCTGTGGTAAGAAGAATTTGGGGGAAGAGAAGGTGGGTTGAGATATATGAAGAAAAATCATACAGTATTACATTAATTCACCTATTTTATTCCAATAGAGACGGATATACCTTGTTTTTCTTTTTATTTATTTATTTAGAGACAGGGCCTTGCTGTGTAGTCAAGGCTGGCCTTGAACTCACTATGTACCCCGGGCTGGCCTTGAATTCATGGCAGTCCTCCTGCCTCTGCCTCCCAAGTGCTGGAATTACAGGAATGCTCCAGCATACATGGCTTCTTCCTTTTTTTATAAAGCCACTAGGAGTCAGTCGTGGGGGCTCCACCCTGATTAAGTCTAATAATTTGCCAAAGGCTTCACCTCCAAACACCATAGTCAGATTAAGTTTCTATTCTCTTTTAATATCTCACAGTGGGGATTAAATTCTAACACAGGAAGCCTTGAGGGACACTGCAACCATCTCCAAATCATAGCAACTGCTTAGCACAAACTTGGCACATAATAAGTTCTCAGTGTGCTTATTGTTATTATTAAGTGATAAAATGAAATATGAAGCTAATGTCTGCGAGATAGTGAAGTATTAGTTTTTTTTTATTTTTCAGTACTTATTTACTTATGGCAGTACTAGGGAGTGAACCTAGAGCCTTTGCACTGAGCTTGCCCCCTTGCCCCCTTTTTATTCCTTTTGAGACAGGATCTTGCTAAATCACTAATTTGTGACTGGGCTCTAACTTGTGATCCTCCTGCCTCAGCCTCATAGAGTGCTGAGATTACAGGTGTGTGCTGCCGTGCCTGGCTGAGAGTCTGCTTTTGAGAGCATGGCTGGTTAAGGTCCTGCCAAGAAGGGGCCAGCCGTCCAGAGAGCTGGGAGGAAGAGCATTTCAGACAGAGTTCCACTTGTAAATGCAGAAATAGGCCATTCAGGGGCTGGGGATTTAGCTCAGTGGTTAGAGTGCTTGCCTTGTAAGCACAAGGATCCAAGTTCAATCCCCACCACCAAAAAAAAAAAAAAAAAAAAAAAAAAGTCTCCAATGCTTTACCACTACATTTGTGATAATTTGTTATAACATTAACAGCAAGTGAATACATTTGCCTTCATTCTCCAAGTGGTTTCATCTATGTGACAGGTAAGATGGTCCCATTGGATGCTTGGATGGTACTTAACTATGGACGATGTAGAAAAGAAGCCTCTTGCCAGGTGTGGTGGCATATGCCTGTAATCGCAGCACTTGAGAGGTGGAGGCAGGCGGATCGCCTCAAGTTCGAGGTCAGCCTGGGCTATGTAGTGAGTTCAGTGCCATCCTGAACTACATAGTGAGACCCAGTTTCAAAAGAGCGAAGAAAGAAAAGAGAAAAAAATGAGAGAGAGATCTGTTTTCCACCTTCCCACTAAGAAAGACAGTTGGCCTTGCTAGGAGGACGGGAGTTTGTGATTGAAACATCAACAGCTGAAGGAGGAATAGCTTACAAGGGAAGCAGTAGGCTGTGGTACCAGGGAAAAAAAGGGACATCTTCTAGGTTCTTGACATCTAAGAGGAAAGACAGAATTTACACGTGAAATAAACCGAATCCAAATGCCAAAATACCTATTTCACATAAGATATAGAGTCTCGAGATAATGTTGACCCAAAATGTTAATGAAACTTGTAAAGTAAGAAAACTTTTAAAGTGGATTTTGAAGATTGTGTGGGAAGAGGATGTACTAAAACTGTGGAGAGGTCTTCTATTAGAGGTCATAATAAGATCATGCCTGAACAAACAAACAAACAAACAAACAAACAAAAAGATCATGCCTGTCCTGGAAAATGTGAAGAGGCAAGACCTACTTCGAATAGAGGGGACTTTATTACATATGGCAAGGAAGGAGGGGTTGAAGAAGGTATCAAGTTATTAAAGTTTCAAAATATTACAAGTATTTTAGACATTATAATGAAATTAAAATATTTTAATAAAATAAAAGTATACTGAACTTTACAAATTCATTACCCATTAAATGGACATTATAAAATATTAAAAGAAAAAAGAAATGCTTCCTGAAGGCCTACTTTCCCCAGTGTACTAGGCCTCATACCAAAGCCAGGTAGGTATTTCAGACATTAACCACAATTCTGAACCTGAATTCTCAGCTCTTAACCTGAGCCCAGTCTAAAAGCGCTGCTAGTAATTTGCCTGGCTGGCTGCTGGAAATTCAGAGGTAAATCAGGCTCCATTCTCACCCTCCAAAGTTTTTTTTTTTTTTTATTCTTTAAAACTTTTTTATGAATGTCAATCCCAGGGCCTTTGCACTGAGCTACATCCCCAGTCCTTTATTTATTTATTTATTTAGAGACAGGGACTAGCTAGATCACTAAATTGTCTAGTATCAGTTTGACTTGTGATCCTCCTGCCTCAGCCTCCCAAGTACTGGGATTACAGGCATGCGCCACTACACCCAGGTTTTTAAATTTAATTAGTGAAGCAGTACTACTTCATTAATAGATTTTTTTCTATCCATCTCAGTTTTGCTGATTACATCTCTGCTATATAGTTTAACATATTCCTTTTGCCCCTTATTTTTCTCTTTTTTGGGGCTTGGGTATCTTGTAGGTATTCTGCTATTGAGCTACACCCCAGCCCTTTCTGTAGTTTTTCCTGTAAATTAGTAGTTAGACCTAGAGGATTGATTAAATTCTGTTTTGATTTGTATTTTTTAGAAATAATAGGCAATGTTTGTGTTTGGGAGGCACCTGACACCTAGGTTCTCTTTTTGTGCCATAAGGAATCACTGACATTTATTGACTGGAACCATATTTCATTAGATATTGCAAAGTGGTGATATTCTATTTCCTTTTGCAGATCTAGCTTTAATACTCCATCTGGAAACTTTCAGTATTCAATTACTTGGTTACCTTGCTGTATAGTCTATATAGGAAAGGCTAGGATAATTGCTTCTTTCCCATATTTACCAGCTTTTAAAATAATGAGTTGGTTCTCAAACATCATCCAGAGATGACCAGTGAGGTTTAGTTGTTTAGTATCATAACACACTAGTGGACTTTAATAAATTTCTTAGGCTTCGGTTAACCTTATTGATGTATTGTCTCTTAGCCAGTAGCAGTTTGTTCAGTTGGCTGTCAAGTCTTTTTGACCCAACTCAGTAGCCATTTAGAACTTCTTTAGTATCTGGGATGCCAGTATGTTCTGATCTTATGAAAATTCCCCCACAGACACCTACAGTTATCACTTCTCTCAAGAGACCTGGTTCTTTTTATTGGAAAGTGATACTTAAAGACCATAATCAGAGTCTGAGGGGTTGTCATTGCTACTGCATGGTCATTGCTCTAGGAGTAGTTTAGCTCTCTTCTCAGAAATTTGAAGAATACAGAAAAGCAAACAGGTTGCTAGATTATACATCCGTACTGAGCTGATGAATATCAGGATGCCAGATTCCTAATCTAGAATGTTGACCTTACCTGATACTGAGCCAGTCAAGACATCTCCTTCCTATTTTATTTTATTTTTTTGAGACAGGGTCCCACGATGGAGGCTGGCCTAGTACTCACTGTGTAGTCCAGGGTGGTCTCAAAATCTTCCTGCCTCAGCCTCCCAAATGCTGTGATTACAGGTGTGCACTGCACTATCACACCTAGCTTCTCCTTCCCATTTTAAAGAAATACCATTAACTTTTGAAAGTGGGAAGAACCATGTGAGATCTTCTCAACTTCCATGTGAACTCGACAGTCGTAGGGATTTTGTTTTTTTCTTTTTGTAGTACTAAGTATTGAACCCAGATAATACTGCTCTACCCTTTTTTGGTGGAGGGTGGTACTGGGGATCGAACTCAGGGCCTTGCACTTGCTAGGCAGGCACTCTACCACTGAGCTAAATCCCCAACACCCTGCCCCCCAGCCCTTTTTATTTCTTATTTTTATTCTTATTTTAATTCTTATTTTTATTTGAGACAGGTTCTTGCTAAGTTACCCAGGTTGGCCTTGAACTTGTGATCCTCCTGAATAGCTGGAACGACAGGCATAAGCCACCTTGCCTGGCTCTCTCAGGATTGTTTCTCACAGCCAGTAAGTTAGACACTTGCAGACCATGGTTGAAACACTCACGTGTGATGTGCCAGCCATGTTCAAGAACACTTTTATCCCTCCCTGTGCTGATTCACTTGCTTTCCTCTCTTAACAGCATTTCGTGCTGCATTTCAACATCATTTCACAAGAGATAGTCTCATGTGGGAAGAAGAAAGGGAGATTCCAGGCTGGGCTTGGCTCATCACCAATCTTGTAAAACTGTAAATTGCAGATGTTAATGATGTCTTCCAGGAGTGACTAGTCATTCAGTGGGGTGGCTAGGAATATGGTTGGAAAGTTACACAGAGATCAGCTCTTGAAAAATTGCAAAAGCCAGATGAAGGACTCTGTCCTGAGTGCAGGGAGTGGGAGAGTAAAACTATCAGACTTTCCAGGTGTAGTGGTGTATACCTGTAATCCTAACACTTGGGAGGCTGAGGCAGGAAGAAGTACTTCAGTGGTAGGCTACATAGTGAGGTCAAGGCCAGTCTGAACTACATTGCAAGACTCTGTCTCAGAAAGAGAAAACAAAAACCAAAGGAACTATTGTACCTGCAGTTGGAAAGCAGGTTGCTGGTGGAGGCCACACTGGAGGTGAAATAACTTCTTCTCTTTTTGGTTTTTTTTTTGTTTGTTTGTTTTGTTTTGTTTTGTGACACTGGGAATCAAACTCAGGGCCTCGCACAGGCTATGCAAACACTGTACCACTGAGCAACATACCCAGCCCAGTTTGTAGGTTCTTAACAGGAATCCAGGCCAGAGATGATGGTAGCCTGGCCTCAGACATTGGTTAGGAGCTCTAAGGGAGAATTTTACATTTTACAAAAAGGGCTAGATGAGGAGGCTGAGCAGGAAAGAATGAGGAATTAAGATTGATGTCCTCATCTCTAGCTTAGGTAACTGTAGGTGATCGAATCAAATGATGGCATGTAAGAGAAGGAGCATGTTGGAGAAGGAGTGAGAATGAGGTTGAGGATCTGTGAGCCACCAGAATGGAAATGTGGAGGCTCATGGGTGAGGTCTGAGTTTAGGAGACAATATGGGGAATTGAGGTAGAGATGTGGGCAAACTCCCCAAAAGATAGCATAGAATCAGAATAGAGGCCATAGATTGGACCTTATCCCGGGAAGTGCTTCCGTTTAGCAAAGGGCATTGGGAGAAGCATGTGCAGAGAGGGGAAGAAGGCATCTCCTGAGAGGTAGGTAGTCTGTCAGGAGAGGTGCACACCTGTAATCCCAGCACCCTCTGAGGCTGAGGCAGGTGGATCACAAGTTCAAGACCAGTGTGGACAACTTAATGACTTAGGGAGACCTTGTCTCAAAATTCTTCTTTTTTTTTTTTTTTTTTTTTTTGGTCTCAAAGTTAAAAATAAAAAAAAAGAGCTGGGGATTTAGCTCAGTGCTTAGAGTGTTTGCCTCACAAGCATGAGGCCCTGAGTTCGATTCCTGGTACCAAAAAAAAGCTTGAGATGTAGCTCATTTGGAAGGCCCTGAGTTCAAACCCCAGTACAGACAGAGACAGAGAGAGAGGAATCTCAAATGTGGCCAAGCGATTGAGAAGGAGATAGCTTTTCATTTGATTTTGCCATTCAGAGATTATGGGTATCTTGCTTTGTCTTCTCTTGTCTTTCTTTTTCAAAATGAAGTCTTTCCATGTTGCCCATAGTGATCTCTAACTCCTGGACTCAAGGGATCCTCCCATCCGGTGTCCTAAGGTAATAGGAACATGTAGTAGATGACAGTATGCGGTTTCTTTGGGGTGATAAAATTGTTCTAAAATTGATCATGATGATTGCACAACTCTGAATAATGTATACTGAAAACTGAATTGTATACTTTGGGGGGAGTACTGGGGATTGAACCACTTGGGCACTCTACCACTGAGCTACATCCCCAGTCCTTTTTATTTTTCACTTTGAGACAGGGTCTCCACTAAGATGCCCTGGCTGGCCTTGAACTTGCAGTCCTGTGTCAGTCTTCTGAGTAACTGAGATTATAGGTGTGTACCACTGTGCCTGGTGAATTACATACTCTAGATAGACAAATTGTGTAGTAAATTAGTTATATCTTAATAATGCTGTTACAAAAATATTAACCAAGGCAAGCAGGTGGGAGAAGTACTATAGGGAGAGGGAGTAGCATTTGTCTCAGAACAAAGCTGCAGAGCGTCAGAGGAACTTTGGTAGCTGGAAGAAGAGCATGTCAAGGATGTGCAGGAGTTAAGTCTGGGTAGATACATTGGGCTGGTCCACAGAAGGTGTTGGGTACCTGGGAAGGACATACAGATGAGGAGGAATGAGAGGTATAAAAAAAATTTAAAGAAGAAAAAAAAAGAGAGAGGTTTAGGTTAGGTCACAGCCAGTATGTGGAAAATGTGTAATGGTTTTGTGTGGAAATATTTTGTGTTTAATTTTGTTCAAGAAAGGAGACTACTGGTATATTGAATTGGTGAAATTAGATGGTCATAGTTTGGACAGAAAGATGAGCTTAGCTCAATCCTAAATTTTTCAGAGTCAGATGTGACCCAAAGGAAGAGATATCACAGTCCTGATAATCCAGTGATCACAAGCAAGAGACAGGTGCTCTGTGGGCATTGGGAGAAGCATGCACAGAAGGCAGTAACCCAAGGAGAGTTTGGACTGTGGAAGGAAGAAAGTGAGCCTCTGAGTTGTGAGAGCCTAGGCCCCCACCAGCCTGTTGTTTTTCCCCTCAGTGTTTGAGGATCCCAACTTCCCTGGGTAGTAACATCACTGCATGAAGAGACCCCAGTGCCCAGGGACCAAGGAGCTGGCATAGATCATTGGTGGTGGCTGTGGCCTGCTGTCTTGATTGTTCTCCTCTAGCTTGTTGCTGCCACCTAAGAGGATGAGGCCTAGAAGTGAGGATAAAGGCTAAGGAGAAGCTGGAGGAAGCTTGGGCAGTGTGCTGCTGCAAGACAGCTCAGATGTGATCCCTCAGTGGGAATTGTGGAAGGGATAAGAGTTGGTGGTGTGATGCAACTAAAGATCTGCTCTGAGGTTCTAGAAGGTTGATTCAGGAGGAGCTCAGCTGTATTCTCTACCTGCTCTTACAGCTCTCCAGGTGACAGAACGGACTGAACCAGAGCCCAAGTGACCTGAGTGGGGGATGGAGGACTGAGTCAGAGAATGTTAGGGAGGAAACCTACAAGATGGAGCCAGTTTGTATTATATATGGGAGTAACGGGTATTAGAAGTGAGGCTTCTGACTTCATGAAAGACTACGGAGATGCTGAGCTGTTTCTGAGGTGGGGACTTTAGAGGAGGTTTGGGGCATGGATGGGGTGGGAAAGGAGGTGGTGTTCTGCCTCAGATGTCTGAGGGAGGAGTCCAACAGGCAGGTGGCCATGTGGGGAAGTAGAACTAAAGATACCAATCTGGAAGTCATCAGTAGCTGGCTGGTGGCAGTTAGACCTACGCCCGGCCGTCTGTTGGGTTGCAGCCAGAGCAGGCTTTCCTTAGAAGCTTGGTCCTGCCCACAAGTCCTGCCAGGTGGCTAGAGAGCAGCCTTAACTATGGGCCAAGTGGACACAAGTGTGGCCTAACAAGGACACCTGGCATGGGGCCTGATTTGGCAAGCAGAGCAGGGAGAGCAGCAGCCAGGGATTTCCCTCCAGATTCCTGTCGTGTCTCTTCTGCGTGATTGCAGGATGTGGTGAGATTTGTTGCTTATTTTCTTTTTAACTAAATATAATTTTTGATTCCAAAAATAAGATCAGTAAGGGGGTCCTGCTGTAGACCCTTTAGGGAGCAAGTTTTTACCCCCTTGTCAAAACACTGTATATATTGTGACCCTGCAGTGCCACTTTTAGGATTGTATCCCGTAGATTAGCATAGAATAGCATGTACAGAAGTGTTACTCTAGCCTCGTGGGTAACAGCAGACTGTTAGAATCACTGACGTATCTGCTGATACGGTTATGGTATGGTTAAGCAAGCCATAGTGTATACTCCAGGGGGACACTAGCAGGTGCTCAAAAGCATGAAGTTCTGTAAGGGCTTTCTTTCCAATTTAGAAATAAATGATTAGGTGAAAGGTTAGGTTTAATTTTTGTACTCTTCCATCATTTGAATGTATTGGAGTGGATGAGTATTATTTTTAACATTTAAAACATTTAAAAAATAACGTAGTAAAACATCTAATAGAAATATTTAAAATAAGAGAATTAGAACATACAGGCAAGCAAGGAGAAGGTTCCCCTACCCAGCAGCTATCCAAGCCAAGACCTGTGCTGGTAAGCCTGGCCGTTTGTCTTCCTGATTTTGGTTCACATCACTATAGAGCTAGTCTCCGTTTAGGGAGCTCCCATCAAGCCTCTTTACACCTGAAGACTCAAAGTGCAGAGGCTATTTGGGGGCCCAGGCTGGAGCTGGATCCTTCTTACGTGTTTTAGGCCAGAGCGCCAGGGCCTGTGACCAGATACAGCCACCTTGGGCAGGTTCCCTCCTGCCCAGCCATTGTCCTCTCTTTCCTTCACTTCTTCCTCCCCAACCCCACTCCTGCCTTCCCTTCTCTGATTACATCTTGCACTGTATATACTTTCACCTGATTTTATCTGGGAAGCTATTTACTGTAGAGTCAAGTCGATAACAGTCTACACAAACAGATAACCCCTGTTTCTGCCAGAACTTGCCCCTGGGAGTGATAACATTGCACTTTTTCTTGGATTTACTCAGCAGTTTCTTGGACCTGGTGTCTGAAGTAGAGCCAGTACCTGAACTCACATCTGGCTCCTCAAAAAAAGGCAAATGTCAGTCCAGCATCCTTGAAAAATTAAGCTTTCTGGATAGCAGAGAGAGGAACTCCTGGTTGTTTATTTTGAATGTTTTGCATAAAACCCTTCTGATGTGTTAGTCTCACTTACTATTTCCTTAAGTGGCACACTCTGAACATAACAGAGTCTCTTTGCACAAAAGCTGTTAGTTAGGCTTGACATGAGGTGAACAGACCTGAGGGCCCAGGTCTGCCTCTAATGGTTTTGCCTCTGGCTCCCTGCCACGCCATCCACTCACTTTCCCTGCTGTGGTCAGAGTGCCTGTTGTAGTATCCCAGCCTCTTCTCTGACTTGCCACTGTTGTGCTTTGGGCTCAGCACTCAGATGCAGCCTAGCTTGTGGGAGGGCCTGCTTCAAGGTGCAGGTACAGGTGTATCATTGGTCACATGCAAGGACATGATGTGATGGGCTACCTGGTAAAACCTGTGTGGCCTTCCTGGGTTGCCAGGACTTTTCTTGAGTTTTTTGGTAGGACCAGACATCAGGCTGACTGTGACTCCCTCAAATAGTCAACTGTGTGATGGCTGTGCATGCATTTGTCTACCTGTAAAATGAAACAGAAATCATTGACTTGCAGGTTGTTGGTTGTTAAGATTCAACAGCACAGTCCTACCTTGAGTAGATGCCCAGTAGATACTTAGTGGTGGGATGAGTGAGAGTTCTGTATTGATAATGGTAGAATACTAGGATTTGGACTTTTGGGAGAAGCTGAGGGCCTGTGCTTGAGGAGTCACTGACTGTGTCACAGGTTATCCTTTTTCTGAGTATTAAGCACTTAGTTTTGTTAGATACACACTAGGCAACAGAAACAAAGTGACTGAGAATTGGATAAAGAGAATTGGAGACTTGAGAGGGCCTGACTGAACTGGAGAACAAGAGTGTGGCATGCTGAGGATACCTAAGCTTCTTTCTATGTCTTCTTGTATGTGGTGCTGGGGATTGAAGCCAGGGCCTCATGCATGCTAGGCAAGCACTGTACCACTGAGCTACTCCCATGACCCTTTTTATTTTTATTTTAAGACAATATTTCACAAGTTGGGAAGGCTGGCTTCTAATTTGGAATCCTCCTGCCTCAGCCTCCCAAATAGCTAGGATTACAGGTGTGCGTCACCACACCAAACCCTTCACATAACCTCACTCCTCAGAAGGTTCTGTCTCTGCCGACTCAGACCACCAGTCCTTATGCCAGACTTAGGCCCACATGGTCTTTGTTTTGACATTCTCAGGATCATGTCTCCCTCAGGCTTACATACTTGTTCTTCATGACCCATTCCTGTGCGGCTCTGTAGGTACCTGCAGTCCCATGCCTGTGAGATTGGTGACTGGCGAAGATGCGCACCAGGTGTCTGAGGCGTGATTAAATTGGAGGGTGGAACTGCCCCTCACTGCTGACTATGCCATCCTCCTTTGGCCACGAGAGGGTGCACCAGGCTCACTCGGCTGCTGGAGGGCCTGTAGATGGGGGTGTGGCCTGATTTGTGAGCGGGCCCAGCTGCCTGTCTTGCTTCTTTACATGGCACCAGGTCATGGCTGCTCTCTCTTAGGATTCTGCTCTGCACTTTAATTTTCTCACTTAAATCCCAGTTAGTCTCTCAGATTGTGTTGAGTTTAATGGCTCAGTGTCTCTTGTCTGTCCATCTGTTCCTGTCTTCACCTCCCTATGCCTACCAGAATAGGAAGAAGAAGGCCAGGGGACAGTGTCTGATGCTGTCTGACCTGTCGCCTGGTTCAGGATGCTTTAGCCTCAACCACCAAACTGTCCTTGTTTATTTCTACCTGGGTCATGCTGGCAGCTCACACTTGGAACAGTAGCACAGGAGTGTGCTCTTAACGAGCCCAGGGGTCTTGGGCTCCAGGTAGGGGCTTGAGGCTTCCCAGAAGTTAGGGCCGTGCTTTTCAGGCTTCCAGAAGTATGCCCTTCCCCAGGTGGTCCCCACCCTGTCCTGCCACCCTAGTCTGTTAGGAGAGGCACAGTTAGTACTGAGGACACTTTTCTTGACCTCCTGTGGCCCTGTGAGGGATTCATAAGTGTGTGGCACACGCAGGTACATGTGTGTAGGTGACTATGGTAGGGGCCCAAACCTGGCACCCAAATTACAAGTAAGCACTGTCATGCTGGGGGATGGGGTTGCTATCAGATGATTAACAGCTGTCCTCCTCCACCCTGTGCCCCAATTTGGGGCCTTTCCCTTGTCCTCGTAGACCTCTCTCTTAGCCAATGTCTCCTCTTTGGCAGATTTTTAAAAAATCTGTTCAGCAATAAACTGTTGGCCATCTTCCCCTTTTAGAGATAGGAAAATGAAGGCATTTAAAGGGGCACTTTAGATTAGACTGCTATTGCACAGCCTGGAGACCTGCTCTGCCTGTCCATATCTACCACCTTATAGCTCCCCTGAAGGATTCTGGAGGAGCGCTCAAGGGACTGGACTGGGCCTGTGTGAATGTGGGTTGTCCTGAGAATGGCCAGGTAGACTGGTGGAGAAAAGGTTGTGGGAGGAGCAGCTCCAACTGAGTGATCGGCACTGCTTTCCTGGCCAGCTGTGGCCTGGCCCTGGGTACTTGCCTAGACCTTGTCCTCTTTGGACACTCAGGCAATGGTTTCAGGCCTTGACCTCAGCTACAGCTTCATATTTGGCTGTCGGATGGGGCTTCCCCGCCGAGGAGTCCTCTGTGGTGTCCTTGCTATTGCAACTTGGCCTTTGCTGTTTGCCCCGCCCCTACTCGAATGGCTCCACAGCCTCAGAACTCCTTGTGTACAAGCCACCCCAACTGCCAAGGATGCTGCTCCCTTTTGCCCCACTCATCAGTCTCACCTGAATCCCCAACTTGCTCTCGGGGATTGGTTTCAGGGAATAAAGATGACTGGGCCTAACCAAGCTAGAACAGGCCTGTGAGGATAACCTTATCCAACCCTCTTGTTTTATCTGGAAAATTAGGTCCCATATAAGGCCCAAGGGCATACTGGTTTCCTAACACCAGTCTTGGCTCTTCAGATCTAAGCACTCTATGCTCTTTGATTTTCTTTTTGTCATTTTTTCATTTATCCATTCAAGGATTCCTAAGGTATGCCTCTGTATACCTGGCCAATGACTTACTAAGCAGGGGTCGGGGGAGGACCCTTGTTCCTGGGGCCCTTGCCATTTCCTCAGGCTTTGCTGTGGGAAATCTAATAGGTTGGGAGCCTACGAGAATTTAGGAATTCAGGTGAGCTGCAACCTATGACCTACCACACAGGACTCTGAGGCTGTCAGGTTATGGATGAGAGCTTGCTTGCTTTCCCCATTGCATGTGTTCAAGCCTAGGAGAATAGAGGGTCCTAGAGTGTTCTCCTTCAAGCCTGGCCCAGGCTTCATGCCTTCTCCCTACCTCTCCCAGGGGCCTCTGACATTCGGATCTAGTTTCTGCCCTGAAGCTTCCCAAGTAGGTAACTGTCTCCCTCCCACAGGCCAGCCCAGGTCTACAGAGGTGATCATGCTCAGTCTGGCATGTTACTGATGCCATGCACATGTTCCACCATATCCTTGAGCTGGGTGGCTGGGGGATGGCGGAAAGGCAGAGTGGGTAAGAGGTCATAAGGGTGTTATATAGGACTAGCCTGGATGGTTACTGATGCTACCACCTTCCTGGCTGGTCCAGACCTCCTGGTCCAAGCTCTTGGCTCTGCTGGGCATGGTTATGGAATGAATCAACTCTGCCTCTGGCTTGAGTTGCTCTGTGAATTTTCCATGAGCTGCAGGGAATGATGCTCCATACTTAGAGCAGCATCGCCTCTCAACCATGAATGAGGCTTGATCCCCTGAGCCCATCTGCAGGGCCTAGGTCAAAGCAAAATGAGTATTTCTTATTTCCTTCTTTTGGGCTGACTCTATGCACAGTAGAATTGGCAGGATATTCCAGCCAGACTCTAGCCTGACCTGGCTTAGTCTCACTCAAAATAAGAGCCTCTGGGGAGCCCTAGGACTGACTGCTCTTCACCTCAATCTGAGTGAGTTTAGCTTTCCTTCATGTTCTTCCTCCAGAGATTTGTGCATACAGAACAGGAGCCTTAAAGACTAGCATTAAAGACTGGCAGGATCGTTCAGATGGTATGACCCAGTAGACATGGGAGCTAGATAAGGACATAGGCCAGCTTTTGAGCACAGCTCACTGCCACCACTTCCCTGTGCTGCCTTGTACTTCACCAGGCCAGATCACTTTACCTCTCTAACACTCAAACTCATGTCTTTGGGAAATGCAACGTAGCTCTTCACTTCAACCAGCAGATTTTTATTTCATTTCATTTCTTCTGTTTTTTTTTTTCTTTCCCTGTCTGTTGTTTTTTAGAGACAGGGTCTTACTATATATATAGTTCAAGCTGAACTTGAACTCGCTGTTAGCCCAGACTGGCCTTGAACTTGGGGCACTCCACCTGCCTCAGTTTCCTGAGTGCTAGTATTACAGGTGTGTGCCACTGTGCCTGGCAACCTGTAGATTATATAACTGCAGTGGCAAGCTGGGGAGGAAAGAACTTGTTCAAGGTCAAAGTGCAGGGCAGCAGCAGAGGAAGTATGGCCCTCTCCCAGGGTGAGTCTGGTCTCTGAATTCTTAGGCTAGACTCTGGTTAGGAAATATAGGAAAGCTACCCTGTAAGCCCCATGTCTTTTGGGACCTTCCATTCCTGGGGAGCCTTAGTGCCTGGGTGAAGATGACCTGTTGGATCTCCGTTCTGTTAAAGGAGACCTTCTTGGAACTTGCCCTAGGTGCAGCAGGAACCAGTTCTGCCCCTCCCTTTTGCACACGTGGCCATCGCCTGCCTGGCACCCTCCTGTTGGATGAGTTGACTTCCTCATGGGATGTGAGAGATGCTTTCATTGTCCTGGCAGCAGGTACAAGGTGTTCCTGAGAGCATTTAAGTAATTATATGTGGCTCCATTGCCACCTGCCATCTGTCCTGGAGCAGGGAATGGGGTGGTAAACCCAGGGCAGACATCCTGCTGTCTCTTGCGCATGGGGTGTGACCCTCTTACTGGCTGTGGATCCCTGTGCCTATTATTGGTGGGTGGTGCCAGTGGTGTCAACTTGGTCACCGCTGTAGGTCAGCCCCATTCCCCTGCTGCCAACCCCTTTCTTCACTTAAAAGCTTCCAGCATGAAACAAAACGCAGGTCCAGGGACCAAGGAAGGAGAACTTACTGTCCTTTCCCATCAGGAACCCTGCCTCATGCCAGCTGAAACCCAGTAACTTGCATGCAGCTGTGCCAGCAGTAGACTCCAGGTTCTTCCTGAGACTGCTGGCAGAGGCTTTCCATTGGCTACACTACCGCCTGCCTCCTCCTGGAAACCTAGGACTGTAGCTCAGGGCAGCCCAGGGTTTGGTGGATGGGACAGAGTTGGTCTTAGCCTTTGTCTGCCTGGGACCCTAGGCCACCTGGAGCTCTATATGATCTTGCTGGTAGTACGTGAGGTGATACGTTGGCTTGGGGAATAAGCATTTTGGATCAAGAGGTAGCTGAGAGTGACCTGTATGTTTGCATGCCTGTGGTACACAAGGTCCCCCACAGATTATGGTAGGGAGGAGGCCTTGCTAGGGCTTTGAGAGAAGGTTTGGGACAGACCATGGGAAGGAGGGATGGGGGATTCTGTTGCGGACTAAGTAGGCCAGCTTGAATAGCAGCCCAGAGCAGAGAACACAACCACTGGGCTGAGGATGTTAGTTGGGAAGCTTTGGCTAGAGTCCTGTCAGAAGAGATGGCATTTATACTGCCACCTTTATACTTTATATTACCACCTCAGTTCAGTGTAACTGTGCAGGTGCCCTGAAGTACCAGCACCCTGAGGGACTGGCACTGCAGATACTAGACAACCAAACAGGAGCCCAAGTTCAGAGACATTCCACAAGCTGTGTAGGGCCAACCTGTGGGATAGGATTTGAATCCACATCCTCATAACGCCAAAGTAGAGATTTTCTCTCCCCTTCCACAGACAGCTGCCTAAGGAGTGATATCTTGAAACCAAGGATCTGATAAAATGGGTCTGCAAGGGGACTGGGCTGTGACATGGACCAGCTGATGGAGGGTGCCTGCACTAGGCAGGGCAAAGGCTCTGTATACCCCAGTTAGAGGTGGTAGTACTGAGGCTCTGAAGGAGGAAGGGCAGATGGTGTGTGAGAGAGCAGAGAAAGCTGGCATTTGAGAGGAAGAGTTGGAATGCAGGGTTGATCAGTCACTTGGTGTTACATAAGGTTTGCAGAGAGTCTGTGATAGACCCTGGAAAAGGACTGGCTTAAAAAGAGTATGCTTAGTCTGTTTCAGGTCCCAGGTAAACCCAGGGTTAATGGTTTCCGTGCTGTGGCTCCCAGCGAGTTCCAGATGTGGTGCTCTGATTCTGCAGATCCAGTCAGCCAGTGCACACATCTGCTTTGGAGCTGATGTGAAGAAGTCTTCTCCCTTCTCCTAGACCCAGGGAGGAGACTCAGGCACAGCACATTCACCCCGAAGGGGCAGGGTTGCACAGGCTCAATTGGACCACCAAGGTGGCCATCTCCTTGCTTCTTTTTACCTGTCCGAGTTTTCCTGCTTTGAACCCCTGGAAGTCATAGCATTGGAGGTAAAGCACAAGTTCTTCAAAGCAGATCCCTCATCTGCCTGGGTCCAAGGGCACAGGTCCCGTAGCCCTGCCACTCTTGCAGGGAGTGACAGAGTGGGCACTTAGACTCTAGGGAGCATGTTCTCACATCTGGTTTCATTCATTGGGCTACAATTCCTGAAAACCCCTGAGCTCCCCAGGAGAGCATCATTGAGTAACCTTTGGAAAAGCAGAAGTGAAGTCTGGGAACACACTGTCCTCTCACACTCCACTGTGGCCAGCTGGCCAGCAAGATCCCTCCATGGGCCATGAGGCCATGGGTGAGTGTAGAGTGGGGGCCATCCCGTCTAGTATACTGAGCCAGGAGCTGCCTCTGTGCTGCTGGCCCTTGGGGGATATGGGACTGACTCCCTAGTGTGGGGTAACACACCCCCTTCCTCCCTTTCCAGGCCCTTGGGGAGGAGCTGCAGAGGCCAAGGGACTGTAGAGACCATGTGCTACCTGCCCTGGGAGTCCTAGAGGAGCTGAAAGATTTCCCAGGATTGGCAGAGAAAGCTTTCAGGAAGTGTGTGGGGGCTGTCCAGTTGCCATCTCTTGGCCTGGCTGGGGCTAGTGCCAAGCCCCTATTTTGTCCCACTCAGAGCAGAGAGCACTGGTTAGACTAGGGGTCCTCACGTCTAACTAATCAGGACCTTGGAGTCAGTGGTGCCAGCTGGGGCTAGGGCTCTGCTGCTATAAAGCCCTGGCCCAGGAGACAGGATTGGGGTAGTGAGGGGGTAGTAGGAGACAGGGAGCAGCTGTGGAGCCAGCTTGAAGCTCGTGCAGATTGACAAGCCCTGGAAGAAATAGATATTCTGGGTAAGCATTGAGCTGAAGCCTTCCTGGGCACCTTCAGAGAGCTCAGCTGGACTCTATCCTAGAGTTGGGGCAGTGACCTTTGACACAGGCATCCTCAAGGCGGATAGGGCTGCTCTGTGGAGGAGGGAAGGCAGGGGCTGTCACTTTCCAGGCTGGGGGGAAATTTTTTTTTTTTTTTGGATTCTCCAGTGGCTTTACTGACTCCCTTTTTCTGGGGAGTGGCAGGCAGGACCTTGTAGCTAGAGAGGTGAAAGACAAGCCAGGAAGCTGTAGTTTCTTCAGTACGGGTCATTAAACGGATACAGGGGATGTCCTGCATCTCTTGGGACCCTCTTTCCATCCACATAATCATGGGCACAGTGTAGCACCAGTTTCTGTTCAGGGCATCCAGCTGCTTCATCTCTTCTGGGCTAAAGGTGAAGTTGAACACCTGGATGTTCTGAAGGATATGAGATGGGGTGACACTTTTGGGGATGCAGATCACTTTCTGCTGCACTTGCCACCTGGGCAAGACCTGAGCTGGAGATGGGCTGTACTTTTTGGCCAGTGCCAAGAACACTGGTTCCTTGAGCAGGACAGGCTAATCAGGGTGGCGCCAGGCACGATCAGAGGAGCCCAAAGGGCTATAAGCAGTCACCTCCAGGCCATGTACTTGGCAGTGGGCAGTGAGCTCATTCTGAGCTAGGTATGGGCTTTCGTCTCCGACTGGGCTTGAGGAAACAGCTCAGTTTCCTGAACTTCAAGGGCTTCCCTCTAGGGCAGCTTCCTTGGAGCATTTACTGGGAGCTGAGATGACAGGAAGGTGACTCTAGCCAGAGAATAGCACTGGTAGGCCAGAGGGACAAGAACTGAGGCAGTATAAGGACTGAGGGCATAGGGCCTCCCTTACAGGCTGTAGGCGGAGGCAGAGCTTTAGCTCCAGGGCCTTGGGGCTCCTGAGTAAAGGTGACAGTGACACACTGGCATTGGGGAAGGTGTGGAGAGTAGACCTGAGAGTGGCAGCTGAGATTGGGGCGAAGCCTGGGTATTGCTGGGAGATGGAGTTGGAGGGGGAAAGTTGGCAGAACACTGGAGATAAGAACGCAGGAGGCAGGGGAGATCTGGGAAGGTCCTGTGGGCAGGGTGCTGAGAGGCAATCCCAAAGCCTTGGCCAAAAGCTGGAGACACTGGAAAATGAGTTGGTCAGCTTTTTCTGAGGTGGGGTTTAGGTCAGATTGCAGAGAGAACTTCCTGATAGCAACATCTTGAACATGAGAAATGAGCTTCTTAGGAAGTCTTTCGCTGTGAGAGATCCCAAGCTGGCCAGACACTCTTGGTGCTAGGCCACTGATGGGAGGATTTAGGGTAGACAGCTGGGCTTGTGGGCAAACCAGAGTGGTTCCCTGGGGTCTGCATCAACCAGAAACTGCTCTTGCCTTGCCTGGGCACATCTGGGCCCCTCAGGGTTGAGCCCAGGGCCCAGAGCAGAACTAGCCTCTGTGTCCAGAGCCCCTGCCGTCCTTGGCTGCTCTCCGGGGCTGGGCCAGGGCTGGGTGGCCAGGTCTCCCACGAAGCTCTCTACAAGTTCCAGGCCTCTCCTCCTGTGTTCAGATCCCGCCCTTAGTCACATCCCCTCCTCCGCATCCCTCAGAGAGAGCAGGAAGCTGGGGAGGAGAAGGCGTCGTAACTGGCCTTGTCCTTGCCCTGGAGAGGCCTGTCTGAAGGGCTTGGGGCTGCCAACCACTGAGTCTGGGCGCCAGGCTTCTGCAGCAGGGTCAGAGCTGGTTTAGAAGCCTTGTGTGGTCCCCTCGTGGGCGAGCTGAGGAATCAGCCTGCCTGCCTCCCTCCAAGTCGCCTTCTTGGCTGGCAGACTGTCCCTTTTCCCTGGGTCACAGGGAGATGTGGGGCTTGGCCAGGGAAAGTGGTCTGGAACAGCCCTTTGACATCACCCCTGGGGGCTTTTAAAAATGAGTTTCCTGGTAAGGAAGACTCCTCTGGCCTTGGGCAGGATTCTCAGTCAAGTCTCCCGGGTTTGCTCTGATCTGACAAACGCCAGCAGAAACCACCCGGCTGCCTGCATTCCAACAGAGTTTGAAGCCATGGCTTCCCCAGATGCAGCATCAGCAGAACGCAGCAGCCAAGGCACTGGGGTGTTTGCTCTAAAGCCAATGCTAAGCCCCAGGGGTGGAGGGTGTGCAGCAGACTCCCTGGTTAGCCCTGCTCATTCACATGTACACATTCCTAGCTTCTGTAGGAATGGCTGGTGCCACAAGTGATACCAGAGGGACTTGTCTGAGTCACGACAATCTAGGCCAGGGATGGCGAACCTTTTAGAGCTTTCAATGATGCAGACAGCCTGCTGTAACACACGTGCCATAAGTTCGCCACCACTGATCTAGCCCTATGCTAGACAGCTGGGTGGCGAGTGTCCAGGTGGCCTGCAAGGCCAGCTCCTTTGCCACTGCTGAACAGTTCTGGGATTAATGGCTGTTTGGGGAGCTGAGTTTATACCTGAAAGCCCTCAGCTCTGAGCTGAGGGATGTGGAGGAATGTGGTCAAGGAGGTGCATAGTAGAAGGAAGGAGACTAGTGCTGGGGATGGACCAGGCCTGCCCCTCATCCTGGCCCTTTTACACCCCAGTGGTGAGACTGTGGACAAAGTTCTGGTTCTGTCTGATTTTTCATTGCTAAGTCTGTAAAATGGGTATGACTGGAGGTCCAGCACAAAAGTTGCTCCTGGTATAGGACTGAGAACACTGCATGGTCCGTGTGTTTCCAGTTAGAGGGGTCTGGGTGAGGACTCTCACTTGACCAGTGCAGGATATTGGATGGAAAGTCATTGGAGTCTGGAGAGGAGCAGTGGTGCTTGGCAACGGGGAAGTTGCTAAGCTAGCCTTCCCAGGGAGAGAAGCCATGTGGAGCAAAGGTGGAGGCTGGGGCAGAGGAAGTTTTATGCTGTGTTCCTGGAGAGCTGTCAGTGGGAGGTGACAGCCTGCCTGGGGAAGCCTCCCAGCAGCATGTGCCAGGCTCAGAAGGTTAGGGTGTGCACAGCTGTCTGGGGGAGCCTGCTGCTCCAGTGCTTTGGATGGGAAGGATCAGGTGGCCAGGGAGGGGTCCAGGGCTGGACTTGCTGTCTCAAAGAATAGTGAGATCACTAGCAGGAGGGACCCACCCAGAAGACTTGGTTTTGCCCTGGGTCCTCCATGTGCATCTGGCCTGAGAAAGGCTCTCAGCTGGCTACAGTGGCTGTGTGGATAAATCTACTGGTTTGGTCTCACGGCTGTCTTGCCTGACGGTCTGGACCCAGCCTTAGTTCCCTACTGCTGTCCGCTCAGCAGCTTCCCCTAGTGGAGGGTTTGGCACTTGCTGGCCCTGGACTAGAATCCCTTGCCCACATTAAAAGGCTTGTGCACAAGACAGGCTGAAGGATATTAAAATCTAGTCAAGGATTAAATTTGCCCTCTGAAGCCTATTTCTAGAGTTAGAAGTATATGTAATATATTACTATGACAGTAACCATCAATTACGGTTAAGAATTTTTCTCTAAAAATCAGTTGAGAGCTAGGGATGATGGTGCAAACTTGTAATTCTAACACTCGAGAGGCAGAGGCAGGAGAACTGCTGCGAGTTCAAGGCCAGCCTGGATACATAGTGAGTCAAGGCCAGCCTGACCAACATAGTGAGACCCTGTCTTACAAAACAAAACAAAACAAACCAAACCAATTGAAGCTGGCCAGGTGTGGTGGTGCACACCTGTAATCCCAGCACTTAGGAGGCTGAGGCTGGAGTATTGTCATGAGTTCGGGGCCAGCCTGGGCTACATAGTGAGTTCAAGGCCAGCCTGAACTGTATAGCGAGATCCTGTCTCCAAAACAAAAACAGTTGGGGGCTGGGGATTTAGCTCAGTGATTAGAGTGCTTGCCTTGCAAGCACAAGGCCCTGAGTTCGATCCCCGGCACCAAAAAAAAAAAAAAAAAAATAGCAAAACAAAAACAGTTGAAGCTGGGCATGATGATATATACCTATAATTCCAGCACTTGGAAGACCAAGGCAGGATGATCCCTACAACTTCAAGGCCAGTCTGGGCTACATAATGAGTTCAGGGCCAGCCTCCGTCTCCAAAAAAACAACCCACACCTCAATTGAATAATCAAATACTGTAACAACCCAAATATTACTGAGCAGAGCACCTTCTGTTACCAGTGCCTACTCCAGAAGTAGCTGGGGTTAGCCAGACCAGTAAGGATAGAGAAGAATAGAGCTCAGAGCAGTGTTCGTTGCATACGCCCCAGGGTAAAGACATAGGCAATGAGATCCACGGGGTAGATTGCACTGGTGGCTTCTCCCTGCTCTGCCTTGCCTTCTCCTCTATCCCTTTGTGAGTTGCCATGGGAGAAAAGTAGATGGGAATGGCAGAGCAAGAGTGAAGGTGACAAGTTCCTTCTGTAGACATTAGGTTAACTCTGAGTGCCTGGGAGCTACAGAGGATGTGAGTGCTGGCTGCCACTGGTCCCCAAACATGCAGGTGGAAAGTATCCACTCCCAAAGCCTGTACATCTGCCCTCCACATGCTCTCCTCCCTCTCCTTTAGCACACCTGCCTGTATCCTGGGGATACCTGCCTGTATCCTGGGGATACTTGTTTTCTTGTTGGAGTATAGCAGGAAGGGTGTCACAGAGGTCCCCTGAGCCTGTAGAGGGGCTGAAAGCTCCATCTGCCCTTCTCTTTAAGCTGTCGAGGATTAAATTTGGCTCTCTGAGCCTCAAGAACATCCAGGGAGTCCTTGGTCAGGAGGGCATGTGGAAGTGGCCAAAAGTACAACCCCTCCTGTTATCCCTCAGCAGCCTTCTTAGTCACTGTTCTTGGTACTGCCATCACTACCCTAGTGTCCTTCTTAGCAAAACCCAGCAGTAACTTTCCTCCCATCTTCACCTACCTTCTCCTTCTTTCATTTACTCTGCAGTGATTCACTGGGCATGAGCACATACAGGAGCATACTCAGTTCTACGTTCAGAGTACCACAGTAACCCAAAGTTCCTGTCCTCATGGAGCTTATGTGTCCTGCAGTAGGTAGATTCATTCTGCAAAGAAAAAGGACACAGGTGAAGGGACAGATTGATGGGGCTGAGGAGAAGCCTTGGAAGAGGGGGTATTTGAAGAGAGACCTGAAAGAAGGAAGAGAGGGAGTCAGCCACCCCTTTCCAGGCTAGGGAACAGGGAAGGTTCCTGAGATGAGGATGTGAGTGAGGAAGAGGGGGAGCATGGGAAAGGCAAGGAAGTAATAGTGGGGTGATCCCATAGGGGACCCACCCTAGCAGGGACTCTCACTCCAAGTGAAATAGCAGCATGAGATGGTACACACCTGTAATCACAACTGCTGGGATATGGAGGCAGGAGGACCAAAAGTTTGAAGCCAGTCTGGGCAATTTAGTGAGACCATGTCTCAAATGTAAAAAAAAAAAAAAAAAAAAAATAGGGCTAGTAATACAGTTTAGTGATAGAACAAATCATATTCGAGGGCCTGGGCTCAATCCTTGATACTGAAACAAACAAACAAACAAAAGATGACTTTGGGGCTGGGGATTTGGCTCAGTGGTTAGAGTGCTTGCCTTGCAAGCACAAGGCCCTGAGTTCGGTCCCCAGCACCGTTAAAAAATTTAAAAAAAAGAAAATGACTTTGGCTGCTGTGTGGAAGACAGAAGTCAGGAGACTAATTGCTGCATACTCCTACCTGTCCTGCTGCACAGGGCCCTTCTGCTCTGTCTCTCCTTCTTTTTCCCTCTGCCCTGTCCCTAAAAGCTCAGGAAAACCCTTAGGATTGGCCCGCCTGCCTCTGCCACTACCTAGAGAAGACCCATCTTTCTTCCCAGACCCATCGCCTCCTCAGACCACTCATTCACTCGTACTGCCCTGTTGGCGTTCCTGTATACGTCGTCATTTCTGCCCTATGCTGTGGCCCAGTCTAGCATGGCCTTCTCTGTACAGGCCTATTTTGATGCCCTCTCTCCAGTACTTCCACAGTTTGGTTCGTCTTTCTTTTATGTGTCTGTGTGGCTTACCTTTCCGACCCTGAGGCCCTGGAGAGCAGAGCCCATGTTGTATTCTGCTCTAGGTTTGGAATTCAATGTGAGTAGCACCTTGGGTTGGGGTTTCCCAATCTTGTCATCTTGTGGCAGTTATTATGCTTGTGCTTGTACTCTGGGGCCAGTGTGCTAGCTTGTGGCCCAAGGGTGTGGGGAATTTCCAAGGTCTTATTATGGCTGCCTTGAGCCAACAGAGAGATAGAAGTCAGGGTAACAACAGGACACAGCTGTAGGGGAGAGGTTGGGCCCTGAGTTGGGTGGGAATGGGGAAATGGCATCCTGGGGAAGGTTCAGCAAAGTGGGCCCTCAACGTCTACTCTTGTATTTCAGACTTGAAATTGCACCTACAGAGCACAGACTATGGCAACTTCCTGGCCAATGAGGCCTCACCTCTGACAGTGTCAGTCATCGATGACCGGCTCAAGGAGAAGATGGTGGTGGAGTTCCGCCACATGAGGAACCATGCCTATGAGCCACTTGCCAGCTTCCTGGACTTTATTACGTGAGTAAGCCTTGCAGTGCTGGGCTGGGTACCTACACTTACAGGAGCTGGCCCCACCATGCTTACCCAGCTGCCTTTGTGCCTCTGTCAGCTGTCATCAAGCACTGCCTTCAGAATCCTCCCAGTCTATTTAAATGGACAGGCCATTCAACAACTCTGGACCTCCAGGTCACAACCTGCAAAGTGGGGTCACCAGCCCCTTTCCCACAGAAATTGGACTAGGGAAGATGGAATCTTTTTTTCACTTACCCTGCAGCATCCATACTGAACACTTACCAGACCCAACCTTCCATGTTGGCATCAAGGTTCAGGTTGGCATCAAGGTTCAGAGCTCTGAAGAGACTAATTCTTAGAATGGGCTATGCAGGCCCTCTGGCCCTGTGTAGGCTGAGGTTCATTCTCCATGTGCCCTGACCATAACCGTGTTCTCAAGGAGATTGGGTGAGGGTATAGATTGGGGAAAGATACCTTGCTGTCTTTCCCAGTTCTGCCCCAAGCCTCCAGGAGCTCAGGTGGGCAACCCCCTCAACCCCCCATTTATAACCCTTGGCTGTACCAGTTTCTTTATCATGACCCTTTGGAGGCTGGGGGTGGGACCACTCTCCCCACACTAAGTTCCTGGAGAAGCTGAGCCAAGAAGAGGACCCTGGGATCTGCAGGTTGCAGGAGAACACTTTGACTGGGCATTCTGTATGCACCATGTGTGTCTGTGGGCACAGGAAGGAAGAGAGGCTCCCTCTGCAGGGGCGGCCCAGGAGCCATGAGCCAGGACCTGGTAGACAAAGAAATAGCCCCAGACCAGGTGACTGCTTCATGCAGGTGGTAAGCAGAGGTATAATTAGTCGTCAGTCTCTGCAAGCATGCTCTGCATTGGCGGTGAGTTACTGATGTTGTGGGGAGGTGTTTCCCTGCACTCTTGTGGATGTTGTTTGGCTTTTCCCATTCCTCAGTTATGGTGCTCCTACCCTCTTCCTTGAGAACAGGCACATCACACTACTTGTCCCTGCAGGGATAAGGTTAGGTGCCTGCCCCCTGGCCTAATTTCCACCTCCAGCAAGGAGTATCCACTGGCACAAGTATCCACTGGCACAAGATCAAATTGGGGCTTTAGCTAGAGGGTTCCATCCTCAGGTAAGAGCCACAGGCTGAGACACCTAAAGGGCCAGGACACCTAACCAAGCTGGGAAGCTCGCCTTCTCCTGGCCACAGGCCTCCTTCACCAGGGGCTTCTGTGATGTCCTTGCTGGACCCATATCCACACTGCCTTGGCCCCTATTGGCACATCAGCATACACCTACTGGAGCAAGAGGCTAGAGATGGAGTATATCCTGTCCTGCCGTATTTGGGGGATGGGGGTCATACTGCAGTGTGCCATCTTTTACCCAGCCCTTGACCTGGGCCTGTGTGTCTTCTGCTCCAAGGGCAGAACTGAGGACATAGCAGGAAGCAGTCCATTTATTGCCAGAGCTCAGCCTTTACTTTTAGCTTATTTGCACAAGGCTCTTTCAGTTTCCTGGTGAATGGTCTTGCCAGCTACGCTGGCCAGGGGAAGCCTGACCCGTGCCAGTGGTCAGAGGGTAGATGGCATC
This sequence comes from Hystrix cristata, assembly GCA_004026905.1. Taxonomy (NCBI): domain Eukaryota; kingdom Metazoa; phylum Chordata; class Mammalia; order Rodentia; family Hystricidae; genus Hystrix; species Hystrix cristata. The sequence continues at coordinate 41,319 of PVJO010000027.1, forward strand.
CTTCTTGCTGCCTGTTTGCCCACCTGCCTGTGCAGCTAGCCCCCGGCCTGCCTTGGTGTCAGCCTGCCAGGCCCCGAAACTAGAGAGGGCTCTGAGCGTGACTGAGACAGAGCAGCCGCCAGCTCTCTGCTGGAGGTTGGCTGCAAGCACCAAGTGTATTTAAAGCAGCCAAGCACTATCCTGTGGCAGGCTGTCTGAATCCACCACTTTCCCCGCCCCTTCCATTCATGGGTGATTAGTGGACAGCCTTTTTGTCCACTTACTCCTACCCTCAGCTGGGGAGAGCTCAGCGGCCACGTGTCAGCCTGTCTGAGCCTGTAGCTGCTTGTTCTCTGACCCTGTTGTCTCCAATGACCTGCTCCTCTGCTTCTCTGTTCTCCGGTTCAGCCATCCCCACTGACGGCTGCCCAAAGCCATGTCACCACCTGGAACTGCTCCACCCCAAAAAATTGCTGAGTCAGGCACCCCTCTCTACCAACAGCCTTTAGGGTCTCCAAGCCATTCTTCAGTCCCTTGGGGGACATGGGTTCCAGACTCAGCAGGACACTGGCGTTACTCCCCTGCTGCCCCTCTGTCTTCATTTCCCGCCCTGTGCAGCTGAGGTTCCCTGGTCCATGATTCGAGTTCTCTTCTGCCAACATCCGAAGCTCTCTTGGCCGCCCGACTTAAGGTCCCACCCAGCTGGCAGCCCCCCAGCCCTGGAGGAGTCCCAGCAGCCTCCATCCTGGAGCAGCCCTACCCCCACCTCCACTGCTGGGAGGAAAGCTGAGGAAGCTGGCTATTGGGGTGGAGGGGGTCATCCCTGCTGCCGGACATGCATGTGTACCCAGACAGCTGGCCTCAGTTTGTCTTTACCCAGTGGCCTCTTGCTATCCCAACTCAGCATCCTGCAGCCCCCCCACCAATGGTGAGAAGACTACCTCCCCATCTTAAACATCATCCTTCTCCTGCCCCAGCCTCCTCTCTGGGCAGATGGCCCACTTCCTCCTCCACAAAGACAATAGAAGCCAGTGCGCCTCTCAGCACTGCTTCTGCACTCTGCCCCTGAACCCCATTCCAATGGAAGAAAAACCCTCCTTACTCTGAAGTCCTTTCACCAGTGTTCTAAGACCCCTTACCCTACTCCCTGGACCCTGAGTGGCCGCTCCTCTGCACACCTGTCTGCACAACCACTTGCCCTGCACATCCCTCCCTTTAGTTCCTAACACCATTCTCCAAATCTCCAACATTACAAACCCGTCTTATGGGGCCTAAACTTTCACATTCCCTTCTGTTCTGTCACCTTCACTCCATCCCTTGCTCCTCTACTCAACTTCCAACAGTCTGACACTCCACAACAAGGCCCTGGCTTGGGTCACACCTGGCCTTCATGTAGCCATGGTCTCCTGGGCTGGCCACTGGGTAGCGTCTCCCAGTGAGACTCCCCAGCAGTCTGGAGACGCCCTAGCAGTCTCCCTCATGTTTTCTCTCTGACTTAACTCCTACCTCCCTGGCTGTTCTTCCTCTTCTACTCTGTCCCGTCAGGTCATCCTAGGTATGAGAAGTACTGCAGAAAGTGACGAAGCCTTCCTTTGTAGTCTGTGCCAGGGGGGCTCCTTCAGGCTAGGGATTCATGGCTGGTTTCCCTGAGGAGGCAGATACTTGGCTGAAGGAAAAAGTGTTTTATGGAAAGAATTAGAAGAGAAGGGTCCAGGTTGAGGGAACTATACATGTCCTGAGTAGTGTGCATGAAGCCAGTGACCCTGTACCCCTACAGGAAGCTACCCTAGAAATGCCCGGGGAACATACCCAGAGAGAAGAGTGGAGTCCTCCAGGAGATAGAAGTGTCCACTACAGACCTGTCCTGGGCCATGGCTGTCCACAGACAAAGCTGGCTCAGCTGGAGATAGAGGTTGACTGTAGAGTTCACTTAGCTCCATCCCCCAGAGAGCCTCTGCCTTTGGAGCTGCCCCAGTATGGCTAGAACAGGCTTCTGCAGGAGATGTTGAGTTCCCTCTTCCTGAAGGCATGCAAGCAAAAGCTGGTCAAGGCCTCCTCTGTCTTTCTGTGTGAGACAGTATCCAGTTCTTACATAGATTGTAGCCAGCCTGCAGCCAACACATACAGCCAGTACCTGCTGTGGTCCAGGCCCAGTGCCAGGAGGGAAATACACGGATACAGGGGGATGGTATAGACAGAGCCTGGAAGGCCCTAAGCAGCCTCAGCAAATGGGACTGGCATCACAGGTGGCTTCTCAGCATTGGGAGGACTCCAGGATCAGGTGGGGATGGAGAGGTCATTTGAGAGGGTGTGTGGTGATAGTGGAGGCAGCTGCCTGATGTGGGGCAGTCTAAGTGAGCTAGGTCCCCCTGATGAAGATTGTCAGTATGGAGTCTTGAGATGATCCAGCTCAATTTCATGGTGGTAACACGTTAACATGTCATTGTACTGTGAGCTCCTGCCAGACCCTGCCATTAACTTTCTATGTGACTCGGGATAGACCCTCTGGGCTTTTTGGCCATGTTTTCCTTTAGGAGAATCAGCACCAGAAGAGAAGCTGGGAGAGTTGCTTGTGGGAGGAGTGAGCCTGGTCTCTGGGGACTCCCAGCTGGACCTTAAAGGCCCTTGTCCTTGTATGAGTGAGCCTCTCTGGCAGGGGCCTTCCCAAGTGTGTGTAGCACCTGCACCAACTTGGGAAGCTGAAGTCCCATATTTCTCCTGTTTTAGGGGTCTTACTGCCACCAGCTGGAGTGGACAGTTAGAAGAAGGTTTTGTTCCAGGACAGTGGCTTCAATGGGCCTGTCATCACATCTACCATTCTCCCCAGGTCATGTCACTCCCAACTTGGGCCCTGCTGGATCACAGAAAGACATTAGATTCTGTGGGCCTTCCTGCCCTGACCTGTAACCCTCACTGGCTGCATCAGACTTGGTTTCTGGGTGAACTGCAGGTCTCTGCAGACTGGAGCTGTAGCCCTGCTGTGTTTTTGAGTCCTGAGCTAGACCTGGCCCCTGCCTGAAGGAGAGCCAGTACCAACACTGTTCTGGACTTCGGGGGAATACCCTGGAGCTCAAGGTCAAAGCTCAAATCAGGGCGGAAGACCCAGTAGGCTTCTGAACAGGAGCAAGATTTTAATGAGAAGGTCAGAACCTGGCTAGCTCTGCCATGTGGCACACTTCACTTGTTCTGATCGCAGAAGGGAAACCAAGACTTGGGAGGTGGTATACTGATCCTGGGGTGGGTATTTCTGTCTACTTTCTATCCTGGACAGGGCTCTTTAGGAATCTGATGTATATTGAGTATAGCTGCTAGCAGCTCATGGGATCCCCTGGTGGAGACTGTGAATAGACAGTTGGTTGGGGTTAGACCAAGGCATCATGGCCAGTGCCAGGCCTGCCCCCAGGGCTGAGAAGCCTCACTTTGCCAGCAGATGGCACCAAAGGGCATAATGGAGAGGGAGGGTTGACTAGGGACTCTGAAGGCTTCCTAGAGGAAGTAGCTTCCTGAACGCCATCCTGAGACTTTTGGGGACCCATGCCCTTTGGAGGCATTGGGCAAGGGAGAGCCTCTGGGCAGAGGAATACAGACTGCCCCACCCCCACCCCATAAGGGCCTCTTTGGCGTGGTGGGCAGTCGGCCATCCACTCCCCAGCTGTCTTCCCCTGGAGGGAGATGCTGACCAGCTGGAACCTCATTCCCTCCAGTTGAGGCCAAATGAGGGGAGGAATGGTGAAGTAGCTCTCTGGGGGTAGGGAGGCAGCTGTTAAAGCCAGGCAAGGAGGAGGAGGAGGGTTTCCCTGCCTGCTGAAGGCCTTAGCCTTGAAGGAAGGTATATGACCTCTGTCATGCTTGTCCTGCCTCCCATCTCCCAGAAAAGAAGATTCTGACCTTCACCAAGCAGGGGCCTCTGCTGCAGCAACTTTGCAGTTGGTCCAGAGGGAGGGAAGTGCTGGGCCTGGCACAGGATCATGCAAGTCTGGCCTGGCTTGGATAGAAGGGGCCCTTGGAAGGGGCTGAGTGGCATGATTGTGAGTGGCCCTTTACTTGGCCTAGCATTTCCCTCTGTGCCCTGTTGAGGCTTATAGCAAGTGATGCTTGGAGGAACCAAAAAGGGGGTGTTCTACCCGCCTCCACATGTGCTGTCAGGGCTGAAAAGTGAATCATAGCTGGCCTGTTCCACATCACTGGAGGGACAGCAGTGAAGCCAGACAGCAGTGTCTTCCCACAGGGGTGTTCTCTGAGGCTGACCAGGATCCTGAGGAGTGCCACAGCACCTCCTTTGAGCCCTGACCCCACCCTTGCCCTCAATCTGAACAGTTACGCTGAGTTGTGGACACAAGGAGTGGGGAAGTTTAGAAAAAGACTAGCTTGTAGGGATCCCTCTGAGAAAATTAGGCTAATGGGGAGTGTAGAATCGGGGAATGGAGCCTTGGACATAGGCAGAAATATGTGGACAGTAGCTGTGGGAACAGAGCTCCTCTGCCTTATGTTGTGACAGGGCCTGGTTCTAGCCCTCTCTGGACCTTTCTGCCTTGATAGTGAGGCTAGTTGTTGTGGGATCACTCAGATAACATGGGTGCAAGGGATGTGCCATTGTCTTTCTCCCTGTCCAAAAGTTGTGGGAGCATAAAAGAGCATCCTTAGGCTCAGGGGCAGGTCTTTGTGGCTGCCTCAAAGTGTGGTGGGTACAGTGGGGCTGGATGGGGTACAGGTGGGGTGTTGAAGGGTAGTGAGTTTATCCTGGGGTACATGAGATGCAAGAGATGTCAAGGACAGGAGGCTGTGCTGGCCAAAGAAGATGCAGACTGGAGCTGGAAGCCAAGGCACAAAGCTCTGGTGGGCTCTCTGCAGTCCTTCTGTCCTAGCTCCATGGGTTTGGGGAAACAAGGCTGGCCATATGGGCTTCTTGGCTTGTAAGTGTAAATGGGCTCTCCCTGAGGCCCTGAGTCGGGGGAGTGAGGGGATGTCTCTTCTCAGTGCACATCCTGTAGCTGACCCAGCCAGACTGGGAGTGGAGAGAGGGCAGCTGCCTGGCCTTGGGCCCAGGCGAGCAGAGGTCATAGCAGGGCGCCAGGCTGTGGAGTTGAGGGAATTGAGCAGGGGCAGTAGGGTTCAGGCCAGGACAGGAGCTGGGGCCTCCTCCTGCTGCCTTCCTGGAGGGCCCTGTGGGAGCACCCCAAATAGCCAGCCCTGGGCCTCCACCTCCCTCCCTTTGTTCCCTGGATGCTGGCGACTGCCTCCTACCAGGGCTTTCCCTAACAGCCTCAGTATTGGGTGCTCATGATTGTCACAGGGCAAGAGTCTTGCTCTGGCCCACCCAGAAACCTGGATGAGACCCCTGCACAGAGACCGACTCAGAGCAGCAGCCTCCACTTAGCTGTCACCCTTCCATGACCCTGGCCTGGCCTGTGAGGACATTCCCCTGAGGCCTCATGCAGCTGTCTTGTGCCCTGAGTTCATCTCTGGTGACAGGCTGAAAGATAACTGTGGCTACTGCAGCCTGTGTCTAGGGGCTTCTCTCTTTTTCATCTCCCCTACCCTACCCCAGAAGTAACTGCACAGAGCTCTCTGCCTTCGCCCCTTTGGGGCCACATCTTTTATCCATTTGTCCATTGCCAAGTCTGAACTGGGCAGCCCCACCCTTCCCAGCTCCATGGCCCCCTTTGCTGTGCATTGACCCTCCAGAGCTGGCCTCCTGGAGGGCGCAGTTGAGGAGGGCCCAACCTGTCAAGTCCCTGAGTCTCATCCAGGATCCCCTGGTCTCAGCCCCTAGGGAGGAGAACATTTGTTTGTTTTTGGAGCTGGGCCGTGCAGGTCTGCCTGACCCAGGCCTTCATTCCAGAGGGGGGCTCCACCACCTCCTCATTGGTATTTCCTGGAGAAGCCTTTTCTGACTCCTCTCCCCATCCTTTCTTCTCCCTAACTCCCTGCTTACTTCCTGCTTGTGCATCCTTGGTGCTTGAGATGAAGACCCTAGCCTGGGCTAAGCCCAGCCTCCAGGTGCCCCCCCTGCTGGCAGCAGTGCCCTGCCAGTGGCTGTGCCCTTTCTCTCTCCCTCTGCCAGGCCTGACTGCATTCAGTTCCTCGAATGCGGCCTCACCCAGTGCATGCCTCCAGGCCTTTGCACATCCTGTCCCTCTTCCCAAAACATACTTTCATCTCCCAGTCCTTTTACCTCTCAGGCTCCTGACCATACCTGTCCCCAGGCTAGGCTGCTTGCCTAACCTCCATGTGCCCATGGTTCTTGTGTCCTGTTAGAACATTGTTCACGCAGTGGGGGCATTTCCTGTGTCCCAGTCTCTCAATGGGACATGAATCGTCCATCTCTGCAAGGGGGAGGCTATGTCTGTTCTGTGTTCCTGGTGCTGGGGGTGAGGTTGGAAATTTGAGAGGAATTTGGGGAGGGAGCCACCCAAGGGTAGAGCTATTAGTTCCTATCTGCAGCAGCTATGGGCAATCACACATTGTAAAGGGACTGGTACCCCTTGCAGGGTGGGGTCAAGGGCATCACATTGGGTCAGGCCTTCTAAGCCCCTGCCCCAGTGGGCTGCCCTGCTGTTGTCTGCCCCCCACAGTTATAGCTACATGATTGACAATGTGATCCTGCTCATCACGGGCACGCTGCACCAGCGCTCCATTGCCGAGCTCGTACCCAAGTGCCACCCACTAGGCAGCTTCGAACAGATGGAGGCCGTGAACATCGCACAGACACCTGCTGAGCTCTACAATGCCATCCTGGTGGACACGCCCCTGGGTGAGCTGCTGTAGTGGAAGTAGGAGCTGGCAGTATCTTAGTGTCAGCTCCTGCATGTGGGGCTTGTGGACTGCCAGGGATGGGGCACCCCTGAGCCAAGAAAATGAGACCTGTACACTGCTGTTGACCATTGTCCTTCCTTCAGCTTCCCCTTTCATTCTCTCTTCCTCATTCCCACCCTCTTCCTTCTCCTTTCCTATTGTTTTTGCTGGGCCAGACCCCCTGGGTCTGACTTAAACATTCTAACTTCAGAAATAGTCTGTTTTCTCAGGATGTAGAACAAGGGAGCTCAGCTCACGGAGAGAGGGGTGTGTCTTGGGTCCCTGGGAGTCCTGAGAGCTCTGACAGTGGCCCCAAGCAGGGCCAGAGTAGCTGGCTGTCCATGAGGCAGAGGAGGGAAGCAAACAGCTTCACTTGCCTCCACCAGCTAGGTCCCAGGGGCCAGGTCAGACAGTGTCCAGCAGAATGCAGAGTCCATGTCAGAGGCCAAAGAAGGGAGGAGAATCAGGAGCTTCCTGTAGGGCTCCGCCTAGTCAGTGCTGGCTTCTGCCTGCCTGAGAGGCTGTGGAGGAGGTAGGAGGTCTGTAACCAGCTTGTGCCCTTATAGCCCAAATCCTGAGCCCCAGGATACCACTCCAGGAAGCCACCAGGGCCAAAACCAGAGCTCTAAGCAGAGACGTTCAAGCTGTACCTGTTAACCTTCCCAGTAACTCTGAGCCAGTTCTAGCTATTTGTGGCTTCTACAGTTTCTCCATCTGACAGACTACCGAGTCTGCAGGCCCTCCAGGGGAAGGGGGAGTTCTCTGTCTTGCTGTGGCCTCTCCTTCCAGCCCCACATTGGCCCCTTGGGTCACTGGTTCATGCCCATCCAGCTGCCACACTCATTCCTTGTCCTAAGGAGAAGAAGGCTAGTTTTCTAACTGTGGGCGTCAGGCCCTAACTCCACAGCTGCCCCTGGAGAAAGGAGAATCTCATGGCCTCTTATGCAAGTCTGTCTTTGGCATGGTCTGAACTTGGGTCAGCCCCAGCGGTGATTAGATCATGTTATGGCTGGCCGCCTCCTTTATAAATCAATTTTAGAGCAAGGAGGCAGGAAAAGCTCAGGTCAGTGCGCATGGCCCAGAGTATTACTCTGCCACTTCCAAGGCAATATCTCAGGCTGGTTGGGGGTCTCCTAATACTTAGCCTAATGAGCCTGTGGCAGTAGCCTTCTATGCCCTGGAGAATGGTTGAACATCTGCAGGGTTCTTACCTAAGCCACTTGCGCACCCTTCACACCCATATCTTTCCTCCCCAGCGGCTTTTTTCCAGGACTGCATCTCAGAGCAGGACCTTGATGAGATGAACATTGAGATCATCCGCAACACACTCTACAAGGTAGAGCTTTGCATGAGCAGTGGGGGATTGGCCTGTTGGTGGGAGGTGACATGGGGTATAGTGGGATGGTGATTTATGTGAGGTGCTGGGACAGCTTCACCAGGCTCCTGTCCCAGGGGTTTATCCACTCCCTCTCTGTCTCCTGTGATGGATACAAGGTTGCATGGAACAGGTTCTCCATCCTGTGGTGCCTGTGGTAGGCTCAGATAAGATCAATGGGAGTGGTGGGCGCTCTACCAGTCGGCCTGTCAGAGCTGGCTCCTGGACAGCCACTCCCCCTGCATCCAGGAGGGTCACGCGGCACCACCTAGGCCATAGCCCGCGGAACCTACCCAACCTGGGCCATTGCCAGCCAGGACAGGCATTCAAGCAGAGGCAGCAGTTTGTTCAGTTATGGTGGGAGGAGGGATTCAGCCAGGCATAGCCAGGTCTTTATGACCTTTTCAGGTTCCCAATCCCTAAGCAAAACCTCATCTCACTGTCTTCATCCCTACTCACCTTCTGCTTCCTACTGGACTGTGGCATAGACTGGCCGATTTCTGGGGACAGGGGGTGGAGTTGGGATTCCTGAGTTACTACTGCCCTGCTCCAAATAGATTAAGAGCCAGGGACCAGTTTAGTATGTTTGGGACAGACTCAAATTCTGGCCGTGGTAAGGTACTGAGCTGTGGTGGGCTGTATTTTGGAACATGGATCAGCAGTGGATAGGCCTTGAAGGGGGGCTCTGGGCAAGGAACCTGCTGGCCAAGGGACCTGTTGTCCTAACTCTGAGAACATCAGTCCATTCAGTCTTCACAGTGAGGGTACTCTCCTCCTTTGTTGGAACTAGCCAACTAACATTGAGCTCAGCCTAAGCCTGGGCCCTCCAGAGGCCTGGATAAGCATGCAGTGAGAGTAGGGTGGCAGATGAAGGGCCTGCCTAGAGGTTGTGATGGTGTGGGCAGGGGAATAGTACATGCAGAAGGAAGGAATGGAACGTGGGCTAGGTGGCTGTAGTTTGCTGTGGAATTCCAGGTTCCATTTGGACAGTGGGAAGGAGCTTTGGAGGAAGACTTAGGCACAGGGTCAAGTCATCCAGGGACTTGAATGCCAGGCCAGAAGTTTGAATTTTATTCTGTGGGCAGGATCAGGAGTGAAAGTTTCCAGCAGAGTGGAATGTGTTCAGAAAGCCCCCTGTGGCTGCAGTGTGGGGGACAAAGGGGAGACAGGAAGGTCATCCACCACTTTCATCCTCATGACTCCCCTGGCATCTTTAGGCATAATTGTCCCCATTTGTAAAATGAGGAAACTAAAGGCTCAGAGAAGTGGGATGGTTGTCTAAAGCCACACAGTAAGTCACTGGCAGCACAAAGGATCACACCTAGCTCAGCTTGTTTGCAAAAGCGAGGTGTCTCACCCACCCTGCTAACATGGAGGCAAGCCAACCTAGTAAGGGGAGGGAGCGGGGGGAAGAGAGAGAGAGAGACAGAAAATGTGTAGGGGTATGCACGTGTGCGCGTGCGCACACACACACACACTCTTACACACTTACTTGTTGTGCTCCCGCCCACCCAGCTGGCCTTTTGCCACATTCCCTGCCCTGAGACAGAGTAAGGGGTGCGGCTATCCCCCTAGCCTCACCCACACCCTCACCGGGCCTAACTGGTTTTAACTGGAGTCACTGGCAAGAGCTGCCCAGGCACCTGCTTGTAAATACCGACCCAACACTGCAGGCTCTGTGCCAGGACCGCCTGCCCAGCAGGCGATGTCCCAGCCCAGTGGCCACAGATGGAAGATTAGGTGGACACTCAGCCGCCTGGCAGGGGGGAACCATAAGCAGCTGGTGCAGCAACCATGGGCTGGCAGACTCCAGGGGACAGGGATACTCCTGGCAGAAAGGTGACCTTGGTACCTGGATCTTGCCAGTTTCTTTAGCTGCCCTGGCCTCTAGAAGATGGCCTGTCCTGCCTGCCTTTCCAACCCTTGTGTCAGCCTCTCCACGGAGCAGATGCGTAGATAGCAGGGTATGGAGTTCAAGACCTGACTGGTGTCCCCCTACCCTCAAAAGGAACTATAGGCCCCAAAAGGGTAGGTCTAGGGATTTCAATACAGCCAGCTTGTCTGGCCCCAGGAATCCCACAGGGGATTGACTCCTGGGAGGTTTGAGAAGCACCTCCAAGCTGTGGTAGTTGGGTTGGTGTCTGTCTGGGCCCAGGACCTCTGATTCCTGGCAATCCTTTATGCTGGGCTTTACTCTCCCCTGCACGTATTCCTGATCTGTCCTAGTCCTTTGTTTTCTGTATTCACCCTCAAACTTTACCCTGAGACTCGGTTTTCTCTGCATCGTTACCTGGGCTAAGCCTGGGCTCGTGGAATGCTGGGTCTTGTCTCATCTCTTAGAACAGCAGAGCCTGTGGCTCCAAGTGTCTGGAGGGCCTCAGTGTGGAAAGCTTTTCATGCTTCCCAGGCCCCTCTTCCAACTCAGAAAAATAGACTCTATCGGTAGAGTGAGTTTCTGGAACCAAGTCACAAAATAGGTCCTGGGAGTCTTAGCGGGGCCTGCAGGACCATGATGGACAGGTGTGGGGAAAGAAGCCCGGTTGATTTTGTGAGTGAGTGTTAGGAAGGACCCAGAGCCTGGGCTGACCTGTCCTTTCCTCATGCCCAATTTGCCTGGGCAGGAAGTACTTGTTCCCACTAGTAGCTCATGTGTCCAGCCATTGCACTGTGAGGCTGACGTCTGCATAGGCAATAACCATCCTTCATCACAAACTGACCTGACAGTTTGGTTCCTGCTCTGTGGTGCCTAGGGGCAGCCTGTGGGGTGGGAGGAGGAGGTGTTCTGCAAGGTAGGATGCAGCGATGGCCAGGGCACTCATTCCAGGCCAATTCAGTACACTCTCAGGAGTAATCTTCACTTACTAGCCCATAGACATCAGCCGTTCTGAGTTTGGAGAAGGGGAAGTTTAGGGAGATTTGGGGGAGAAGGAGACGGGACCCTCTGGGGCAGTCCTCTGTGAGAAAAGGGGGTTGGGAACATGCACCCTGAAGCAGGCACTTCTGTCAGTCCTGGTTAGGAGGCAGCAGGCTGCTGCTGCTTGGCTGATTAACTTGGAATTGGTGGATGTTTCAGGAGCTTTGCCTTAGAATTGCCTTGGCCAGTCCTGGCCGTGAAAGGGGTTGGGAAGGGGTTGGGAAGGGGTTGGGAAGGGGTTGGGAAGGGGTTGGGAAGGAAGCCGTGGAAGCCGTGACTAGGGGCCTGAGAAGTCTTACAGAGTCTCCCTGCTAGCACTGAGCAAGCTCCATGCTCTGCACAGGCCTATCTGGAATCCTTCTACAAGTTCTGCACCCTACTGGGCGGGACCACAGCTGATGCCATGTGCCCCATCCTGGAGGTGAGTGTCTGCCCACACTTGCCTGCTGGTCCCCACTAGCTCTGGCCTGGGGGAAGCTCTGCTGACTGACGCAGCCTTCCTTTTCTTCCCTCTCTCCTTGCCTGTGCACTGCCCTGCAGTTTGAAGCAGACCGCCGCGCCTTCATCATCACCATCAACTCTTTTGGCACAGAGCTGTCCAAGGAGGACCGTGCCAAGCTCTTTCCGCACTGTGGGCGCCTCTACCCTGAGGGGCTCGCCCAGCTAGCTCGGGCTGATGACTATGAGCAGGTCAAGAATGTGGCTGATTACTACCCGGTGAGTTCCCTGACTGGCAGGATGGTGGGTGGCCGTATTGGTACCACGTAACTCCTTTTCCTAAGCACGCAGCAGCTTCTTCACGCTCATGCTTCCCACTGTTCCCGGCCAGGAATACAAGCTGCTTTTTGAGGGTGCAGGCAGTAATCCTGGAGACAAGACCCTCGAGGACCGATTCTTTGAGCATGAGGTGAGCACAGGGCCTACCCAGCACAGAGAAGAGTTAGTGGCTAAGGCCTGACTCTGGCCTCGGCCACCTGTACACCATGCCCGCCTCTGTCCGCAGGTGAAACTGAACAAGTTGGCCTTCCTGAACCAGTTCCACTTTGGAGTCTTCTATGCCTTCGTGAAACTCAAGGAGCAGGAGTGTCGCAATATTGTGTGGATTGCCGAGTGCATTGCCCAGCGCCACCGCGCCAAGATTGACAACTATATCCCCATCTTCTAGCATCCTGACCCAAGCATCCCACGTGCACTGTGTATGTCTGTGTGTGCTGTGATGAAGTCCATGGCTCACCTGCCCACCCTGGGGGTGGACAGCACATTGTCCTGGGGGCTGCGCAGCTTCCCAGGAAGAATGGACCAAGACCCCCTCAGAGCAGTGAGGCCCTGTCAGCCCTACGTTTACAGCCGTTGACATGTCTGAGAAGCATGTGGTCACTTTCGTGTCCCTCCCTAACCTGAGAACCCTGGAGGAAATAAGAGCCTTCTCTTCCAGAGCCATGGCCCAGGGGAAGGATAGAGTGTGTATGTCCTTGAGGCATGGGAAAGTAGTTCTCTCTCAGCTCTAGACCTGAGACAATAAAACTGCCCTCTAAGCCTATTGTCTGTTGCCTCCTTTGGGTCCTAGTATTCCTTCCAGATCCCAACTTCCCTCATGACCACAGCCTTGCTGAGTTCACCCCTGTGAAGTCAGCAGCCCAGATTTCCTCAGGGCCAAGCCATTACCTAGAGGATATCTCCTTCCCTTGCCGGAACTCAAATGCAGAGACAGGCCTGCAGAGCTGGGTCCTGGGGGCCCCAAGCCTCCTTGTTTCACTGAGCCCTATAACCCTCTGTGATCATGATCATTGTCCTCATTTCATTATGAGAAGACCCAGTCCTATATGTAAATGATCTGCCTGAGGTTAGTGGAGGAGGGAGTATGTAAACCAGTGTATGCAGGGGAGCCTGCTCATGATGCAGAACCCCGGGAGTTCTCCACCTCTGCCATATAGCCACACTTGTCATCTAGGTAACCAGTCACCTTTCTGAACACTGCACCTTCACCATTCTAGGAGAAATAAAAATTTATTTAGAAAGTAGCAATCAGGCAAGTAGGGTATGCAGCTTCCCTGTGGTTTGGCAGTAGGAGTTTGGGGTCCTAAGTCTTGAGCCAGTCAAGAGGCAGTGGGATTTACCCTGGCATAGTAGCACTGAGGCGTCAGTGCCAAGAAACAATCCTGAGGGGGGTCCCCAACCCACCCAGTCACTCTTTAGTTTGTAGAGACACTGCAGGGTCCTGACAAAGGCTGCAGCTAAGTCTTGCACAAAACCCCCATCCAGCTGGATTCTCCAACCTGCAGGGTAGAGTGTTGTGCTCAAGAGGGTCTGTGTGGGCTCACGAAGCAGTAGAGACCCAGAGGCTCACTGGAAGTCCTCAGCCTCATGGGCCTGCATTGGCAGTGGGGGGCTGAAGTTTGTTAGGCTAGGCTCTGGGGTAGACTTGGGGTGCTCAGATTGGCCAGGGGAGAGCCAAAGGCTCATGGAACCTCCTGTGCTGGAGCAGCTGGGCCGTGTGTGCACAGAGCTCACCGAGCCACCACTGGGGAAGGGCCTGGGATCTGGTTTGGGTCCCGGGTTGCATCCTGGGCAAGAGTAAGGCCAGGCTGACCAGGCCGCAGTGCTCGGGGCAGACAGGGACTAATGAAGAAGGTCTGCAGGAAGCGGCGCCGCAGGCTCTCTGGCAGGTAGTAGTGGATGAAGTACATGAGCCCCACACCACGGCCTGGGTAATAGCGGCGGCGTGGCCGAGCTGCTAGCAGCGCATCAGTGATGGCATCTATAACTGGGCTGAGGTCAGGCAGTGCTTTGCGGAGTGAATTCAGGAATTCGCTGTGTGAGTGCTCAATGTAGTCTTCTCCATAGGCCTGTAGCAGCTCTCTGGGCAGGTTGGCCAGCAGCAGTTGTTTGCGTTGTTCCCAGAAGTTCACATTTGTCACGGACTCTGGGGAAGGAGTGGCAAAGACAGAGGGCAGTCAGCTAGGGGAGCCTGTGGCCGAAGTTATCCTATACCTCAGACCTGCCCGTGCCTGCCCCCTCGTGTCCCAGCCCTGGGTCCCATGCATGACCTACCCTTAGCCCTGACCCTCACCTGTCTTGAAACAGCCAGGCTGGATGACGCTGACATTGATGCCCCAGGGAAGAAGTTCAGAGCCAAATAAATCCATGAGTAGCACTATGGCTGCTTTGGAGGTTCCATACGCTGCCAAGCATGGATATGGCATGTCTCCTAGGGATAAAATGGCGGGTGAGGCAGATCAGCCTTGGCCAGGAGCTCCCCAAATCCTCCCTGACCCCACAGCAGCTCCTTCTCTTGTGTGCCCCTGAAGGTGATGGCACTCACCTGCTGGACTGCCCACTGTCACAATGCGACCCCTTGAGTGGCGCAGGAGTGGCAGAAGGCCCTTGGTCAGCTCAAGTGCACCAAAGAAGTTCACCTCCATGCAGGAGCGGAATGTGGCCATTGGAGTTAGCTCCACATCAGCCACAATGTCATTTAAGCCTGCATTGTTGACCAGGCCCCACAGGCCTGAGGGCAGAAAGGCAGGGAGTGAAGCTTCAGGTCAGCTCAGATCCCTGCCCTTCTATGCCTGCCTGGCCGTGCCCTCCCCCAGGGAAGCCTTGCCTGACCAGTGCTGGTGGTGTGGGCCTTGGTGAACTCCAGTACACGGCTAATGTCTGCTGGCTTGGTCAGGTCCATCTGCAGCAGCTTCAGGCGAGGGGAACAACAGGCACGCAGCTCTAGGGCACCGGGGCTATTCAGGTCCAATACAGTGGCCAGCACTGTGAAGCCCATGGCATCCAGTTTCTTGGCCGTCGCCTTGCCAAAACCAGTGTCACAGCCTGGCCAGGGCAGAGCAATCAGTGACTCCCACAGTGGTCCAGTGCAGCTCGAGACAACCCACAGGTCACCAGGGTGTGGGTGGCATCCAGGTCGCTGGACTCTCAATCCAGCAGAAGTCAGCAGCCCTCCCTCCTTCCCTGTACCCATCTCTGACAGACTTTGCCCTCCTAGCTGAGCCTTGAGCACCAACCCTGACAGCTGTTGTCTCCTTGGACTCCCCATGGCTATCCCTTCAAAGATGGCTTATAATCCTCACCTAAAGAGGAAACTGAGGTCTAGTAATACTAATTTGATTCCCAAAGTCACCCACCCAGCACAAAGATCAAGATTATTCCAGGTAGGCCTGAGACCCAGCTCCACCCCTGACATCTTCCTTGCTTGATTTAGGCCAGAGCTCACATGCAGTGTTACCCTTCCTTTCTGAGTGTCCTTGCCCTTCCTTCTTTTACCTGGACCCCGAAGCAGCCTCCTTGGTAGTCCTGTCTAATCTTGCCCCCACATATATTCTCTACCTAAGCAGCCAGAGGGATCTTCAAAAATGACAATATCACTCTGCTGCTGAAAACTTTCCCAAGACTCCCTTCAATCCTCAGGACATGGCCCAAGCTCTCTGGTAGCATCATTCAGGCCCTGTCCAACCCGAGGTCCCCCTCCCTTCCCAGCCTCAACACCTGCTGTTCTTGCAGGCCCTGGGTAAGCAGAAAGCCCATTCCTACCTTACTCCTGACCTCACATCCTTGGAATTCCAGTCAATGACAACAGTGGGGTATTTTCTGAGCTGCAGGCCACTTGCCCCCAGGACAGTGACCTGGTGGGGGAAGATGAGAACAGACCTACATCTGAATGCCCACATCCACCTTGTGCCTGCCAGAGCTCAGCTACAACTCTTGGAGGCTTACTTTCTTGCCTTTGGTATGCAGAGAACCACCAGCCAGGGCTGGTGCAGGGGTCCATAGTACCTGATTAAGCCCAGGCTTCCTTGATGGTTTCTAGTCTGATTCTGACTCTATGGGCAGCCAGTAAAGGAAGAAAGAGGGCCAATGAGGGAGGAGGCTCTCTGGAGTCCCAGGCACTAGCCCTGAGGTCCTGCTGAACAGAAATGCTGTAAAGCAGCTCTGTTTCCCTACTCCTGGACATGGCACCCACTCCCATCCCAGCCCCACTTCTCAGCTGAGGCCCAGAACAAAGCTGAGCAGGGGGCTTAGAACTGGGTTTTGTGTGGCAGGGGGCTGCCAGCCTGTGGTCAAAGGTCTTTCTCAGGCAAGTCTGCTGGGGAAGGGGAGTGAGTGTGTGTGCTCACACATGTGTGCCTCAGCTCCCTCCTGGAGCAGACAGGGAAACTAAGGCCTCCCAGAGCCTCAGCTCAGGAGTCCAATGTAGTCACCCATACTTTACACACCCTCTTGCTCACCCTCAGATACGTGTACATACCTCCAACCTGCCTGGGATGTTTTCACATGGGCTTAACCCTGTTGCCCATCAGTGCAAGGTGTGCATGTGCATGCACATAAAGCATCCAGCCACAGCCCAAATCCTGACTCCATGGCTGAGTTCTTGGAGTGGCTGTGACAAGCAGTCTTCAGGGCCATTCTCAGGGAGGGTGGGTGGCAGCTGTGGCAGGCACAAGACGCAGTGCTCTTGGCAGGTGTGAGGATTGAGGAAACCCCAGAATTTTCAGGCATTGGGAAGCTACAAACCCACTGGTGATACTTACACAGTGGTGGGCTGTGCAGCTCTCTTCCCACCCTCACACCCTGAGCTTTGCAACCTGAGATGGGGGAAATCCTTCAGATGGCCTGGGTCCTGTTAAGGCAGCTCACAAATTAGATGGCAGAGGAAGAGGGAAGATTCCACAACCTAGTCCTTGCTTCATACTGGGAGGGTCTGGTGGCTTTCCTTCCTCAAACTCTTGAAACTGAGGTCCCCTCAGGCTTCACACTGCACCCTGAACTTGGGTCTAGCCCATTCAACCTGATCCCTGTTTCATCTCCTTCCTCTCTGCTAAAGCCTGAAGTCCTTGTGCTATGCTCACATACCATCCCCCACATCAGCATCACCTGACTTCTTACCTACAATTCAAGGACCCTCCTGAGCAAACCCCACATCCCACCACACTCCTGAACCAAAATATTTATTGATTGTCCCGTACCCAGGCAAAGCTTATTCTTGCCCTAAGCCTTTGTCCTACGCCCTTTCTTTGATCCATCTGTTTCCACACATCCTTCAGCTGAAGGATTTCCCGTGAAGTTCTAGCCCCATCTGATCATGTAGGGCCCCCTACTGGACTGAGGTCTTTCAGAGGCCAGTTTGCTGTCTGTCCCCAGTCCAGGCTCAATGCAAGGGTAGAGCTCAGAGCACCTATCCAAAACTAGGGAGGTTGGAGGAGAAACTAGGCCACCCCTCCCCCCATGCAATAGACCAGTGCCCCCTGGCCTTTCTCCCCCTCCCCGTTTCCGGCTGGGTCTCCAGGCCACCCGCCTTCCCCTTCCTTTGCTCTAGTGGCAGATTTATTCCCTGCTCCAGACAAAGGGAGCTCAGCCAGGCGGCCAGAGGCACCTGAGCCCAGCTCTCCAAGACCTGTTTCCTGGGCACTGAGGACCGGGAGCGATGGGAATGAAGTGCCGCGTGCAGGCTATGGACTGCTGCCTCAGCAGTTTGGCAGTGGCAGGCTGGACCGGGGAGGCAGCTGAGTGCCCCCATGGTGACCTCAAGCTTTTCTGAACTCCACGAATTCCAGCCAGTTGGAGATGGGGGAGCAGCTCCTCACCTAAACTCCTTCCTCTGGCCCCAGGGAATAGAATACAGGGTGTCTCATGTAAGGATGTCAGACAGAGTTCAATGACTATCCTCCATCTCAGTTCTTCCTAAGTCCCCTGCCTCTTGGGGAGAGGCATAACATAAACCTTCAAACTCTAGGAGATCTCCGTTTTCTCAGCACCCGGTTTCCTTAGCGCACCTGCCCACTGCCTACTATACTTCCCTCTGCAAGTAGTTAACCCGGACTTGGGGAGGTGCTTGGAGCTTCCTACTTGGCTTCCTTCTCCCATGCACCCTGGGGAAGAGGGACTCTTACTCCTGCGCTGGGGAGTCCGCCTTGGCCATGCCTAGGAGGAATCCTCTAGGTGTGCGGTCCCGCCCTCGAGCCTGGAGTCCCCGCGCTCTGCGCACTCACCGGTGATGAGCACCGCGCGAGTGGCCACGGGCAGGCGCGGCGGGCGCGCCAGGCGGGACAACGTGATCCAGCCGGTGGCAGCCAGAACGGCGAGTGCGGCCGGCGGGGGTAGCAGGCGCTGGCACAGCCAGTCGAGGGCGGCCAGCAGCGCCAGTGCCGCCAGCAACGGGCTGCCCAAACGTAGGTCTGCGCGCAGCAGCTGCAGCAGCGCGCGGGCCGCCACGAGCAGCCAGGCGCCGCCCGACGGCCAAGGCCAGCGCTCCATGGCGGCCTGGCCGACTGGGGCGGGGCGGGGCGGGGGCCGGGCGGGGAGTGAGGCGAGGGACTCGGGGCCGGGGCGCCGGGTGCAGGGGAACCCCGGCCTGGGGTGGGAGGGACACTCGCTTTCTTTGCTGGCCCTCGGACCAAGCTTATAAAGAGCCCCGGGGGCGGGGCGAGGGCGGGGCGGAGGCGGGGAGGGGTGGGGCTTTTCTACACTTCTCTGGCACCCCACACCCGGCAGGTGCCCCCCCCCGCCCCCTCGGCCAGATCCGCTTTCGAAGAAGCCGGAACAAAGTCCTGAGTTGCTGCGCGAGGAGGAGCGGTTCGCCGCGGGCCGCGCTGGGGACAGGGCTGGTCGGCCCAGCCCGAGTGCCTTGCAGCCGCTTCACCCCTGAACCCTCACCCGCGCGCCCAGGGCCCTGAGCTGCCGCGCCCAGGTGAACGACACAACCTGCTCACACTTGGCTTGGGACACCTGAGGACACCCACAACTTCATCCAGCACCTCGTATTGATAGTAGCGCCTTGGCCGCGAGGCCTTCGGGAACACCTTGGGGAACCAGCACGCCCTCACTTTGTCGCCGCTGGCCACGCCCGCGCCCGCATGGCGCAAGGCCGCGGGTGCACAGCCTTACGTGCACGCGGGAACCCTGAGCACCTTGCGGCCACAAAATGCTTTTGCGACCAGGCCTGGGAGAAGCAGGGTGACCTTGCCGGGGGCTTGGAAGTCTCTGTTCCTCCTTGCTATTTCTCTCCGTGACGGGCACTGGAAATACACAGCTCCACCTCCTGCCACAAAAAACGTGTGCGAGGATCAGGGAGGGGTTCAGAGAAAGTGTCTAGGCCTCCCTTCACCTATGCCTGCCCCTTCCCCCAAGAAACAGGCCAATAGGAACACCTAGAGAGTCCGCGAAAGCAGCCTGTGGACAGGGTGGTCCCCGCCCTATTCCCCTGATTCCCCAGGTGATAAAATAAGTGGTGTGTGGGTGCATTTCCCTGCCTGTGTATGAAGGTCCTTGTTTGTGTGTGGCCTGCCCTCCCTCGACCACCCCTGTGCCTAGCATGCATACCAGGGCTCTGCCAGACACTGGGAGTTGATTCCAGTACCTGGGTGCCAGGTCCTATGCTGAGGAGAGTAGGTGCAACCCGTAGTAAAGGGATCCCAGCTCCTGCTGAGCCCCCAGACCTTGCCCAGTGCCTCATCCCTGCCCTTTCTAGGTCCTGAGAGTTCATGGACTCTCGTCACAGTTCCCAGCTTCATTGCTCATTCTTTCTTCTGTGCCCAGGCTGTATGCCAGAGTTTCATGAAAGTGACTCTTCCAAAGCCCTCTCTGCAACCCAGGCATGGCCCTCTGATGGGCCAGGGACATCTCAGGGAGTGGGCTGTGAGCCAGACCCATTTAAAGGGAGTGGCTCTGGGTGGAGGACCCATCTCCGCCCAGAGCCACTCCTGTTCCTCTACCTGTCCCTCCTCCTGAAAGTGTGGATGACAGGCTAGCCCTGGCCTGGAAGGCAGGACTTTCCAGGGGAGGGCATATATGATCCTGGGTAAGACTTTGTGTATCTGTGTTTGTATGCACTTGTGTCCATGGAGCTCTATGACCTATCTATGCTATTGGTTGTGTTGTTCCGTAAGCTGTGACCCTGTGTGTTTGCATGTGCATGCATGTGTATGTGTTGTGTGTGTTTCCAGTAACTCTCTCTTCCTTGGTCTGGGTTATTCTGTCCCTGGAACCTCAGGGGAAATTTTCTTTTCCAAATCCATGGCCCAGGCTCAGAGGTGGATGCTGTACCTTTGGCCTGGCTTCCTGCTTCAAGTTGTAGAGCCCGTATTGGTTGGAACACCCTGTTCTACTCAGCCCACTATGAGTGTAGCTATGGTAAAGGCTTCCTGAGGGCCGAGGAGGGAGATACTGTGGGATCAAGAGTGGAAGAGTGGGGGGATAAAGGCAGGAAAGCAAGGTAAGGTGGGAGTGGGAAGGAGGGTCCTACCCTGTCCTGTGAAGGAACCATGAAACACCTTGACTCACTGGGAAAGCCATCATGGGGAGAAAGCCTGCCTGAGAGTGGATGGGGTGGTGGGATTTGCCTTTGGCTCTCTATAGGATGGCTAGGATGGGGAAGGAGGTGTTTCCAGTTCAACTTCCGGGACAGTAAGCCTTCAGATGAAGTCATTAGTCCTGTGAGATTTGGGTCTTGATGGGACTAGGCTCCTTGACACATTATTGTATAGCTCCCTACGATTCATCCCACTTCCTAACCTGGGAGGCCATGCCTCCTCCTCTCCAGGATCTACACCCAGCCTCACTGACCCCTTCCCCTCATCGGGTAATACAAGGTGGTTCAGGCAGTCATAACTGGGAGGGGCTGGCCCAGCCCTGTCTGAGGCCCGGTGCCAGGTTGTACCTGCCTAAGGGCAGACAACCAGCCTCTGCCAGATCCAAGAGTCTGGGCTGGTAGGGGCCTCCAGGGAAGGGGGGGGCAGGGGCCTCAGCAGATAAGGCAGGCCCAGCAGAGCAGAGGAATGAAGGGCAACCGGAAGGAGCAGAGCCCCCAAAGCCATCCCACCCCAAGCCCACAGCCCAGTTTTTCTTTACCTTTTGTCTCTCCTCCAACCTGCCTTGGTCAGAAAACTGGTTAACCAAACCCCTACTTATCGTTTCCCAGACGCTGGAGGACCAGAGTCTGGGGCTGGCCGGCTGGCTCCTGGCTGCGCCCAGGGAGTGCAGTATGGCAGCTCACTGGCTCCATCTGCTGGTCCTTTGGGAGGGTGCACCGGCGAAGGAAAGAAAGGCCATGTGTGCTGGACTTGAGCAGCAGTCTCCAGGAGCACTCACATTCTGTCCTCTGAGTATACTGGGGCTCCTGCAGCCAGGCATTCACTTATCACCTCTTGTTCCTCTGTGGACCAGCTCAGAGGCAGCAGAGTCCCAGAGAGCCCTGCCTGCATTCAGTTCAAACCTGGCACTCATGCCATTCTTCCCATCAGGCACAGTGGCCCCCTTCCCGCCAGTGGCCAGTCTTTTCACCTGCATCCCAGACCCCATCATGCCCCATCATCAAAGCAATTTTTCACTGAAAATGTCTTTGTGGATGTTAGACACCACAGATAGAGCAAAGGACCACTTGCTGATCCCAACCAAAACATACCCATTGTCAACCTTGACCTCAGGTTTTTTTTGTTTTTGTTTTTTGTTTTTTGTGGCACTGGGGATCGAACCCAGGGCCTCATGCATGTTAGGGAAGTGCTCTACCATTGAGCTTCATCCCAGCCCAGTAATCTCGATCATATCCCTTTCCTCAGACATCATTCTCCTGTTCTCTCCCCTTATTCTTTTTTTTTTTTTTTTTTTTGGTGCTGGGGATCGAACTCAGGGCCTGGCGCTTGCAAGGCAAACACTCTAACCACTGAGCTAAATCCCCAGCCCCTCTCCCCTTATTCTCAGCCACATTTCTCTAAAGTTGTCTCAATTGCTGCTCAGCCTTCCCCCACTTTAGCCTGGAGTCAGTTCCCCCTCCTGACCTCTCCAGATGTAACCAGTAAATGACCTCCTACTCCTCAAAAACTGTAAAGTCATCCATCTCTGCCTTTAGCTCACTTGGCCTCCTCAAAGTCTCTGCCCTGCTGACCTCTCTTGACTGCCCCAAGCCCTGTGTCCCTTTTGATGTCTATGAAGCCATCATTGCTGAGTTTCCTCCTACCTCTCTGCCTCTTTCCTTCCGCCTTCTTCACAAGCTTGTCTTCCTTGTGGGTGAGTCTGTGGCTGCAGAGGCCTCGTGCTTGCTGCCCCCACCTCCCAATGAGCTCATCTTCCTACTCCCATATTGGTGACACCCACGCTCTCTTGCTCTCCAGCCAAGGCCTCCCTCTTGACTCCAGGCCCATGCAGCCAGCTGCCCTGGATGCCTCCCTTGGACACACATAGACCCCAGACACATATTCAGCATGTCTAAATCTGGTCTCATCATCCTCCTGAGTCTTGAGCTACCACATCCTTAACCTCATTCCATGCGCTGGCCTCAGAACCTTTTGTGCTATCCCAGGGCCTAGGTTGGGTAAAGAGGCTTCAGTATAACCCTTTATAGTAAGTCTTACTATCTCCATTTTACATTCGAGGGAACTGCAGCTTCTAGAGGCTAAGAAAATCGCTCAAGATTTCAAATACAAGTACACTTGAACCAGCCCCAACATTCTGACTTGGGTGGATCTGAGCCTGAAGTCTGCTCTCGAGAACTGGTGTTAGTGCAAAGCTATGTTTGCAGCATGTAGCCTCTTAGGCTTCATTCTAGAGGCTTGGGATGATCTTAAGGAAATGAGGCCTGTGTCCTATTTGGTCCCCTTTGAGGAAGGCAGGAAGAATAGAGGTTGGAAGTCTCATTGCTGCATCCAGATGAGGAACGAGAACAAAAGTCTCATTTAGACAACCCAAGTGTGAGGTGCCTGTGGATGTGCAAGGGCTGAGGCCAGGGGCAGCTGGCTGCCCATCAGCTCCAGCACATCACACAGGTGGCGCAGGAGGTTGCTGGCTCACCTCTGAGTGCTCTAGATAGGAATTATACCCCTCCCCAGTTTTTTGGAGGTATCCCATCTAGTCTGGGCACCTGGAGATCCAGCCCTTTAGTTCCCAGGAAGAGGGGACGGTAAGATGCAGGAAGTCAGGAGCATCACTTGGATTTCAAATTGTACCTGGCACCCTCCTCTGAATTCTCTGACTATCTCCAGGATAGAAGGCAGAGGTATGGGGATCAGGGTCCCCAGAGGTGGAGGTGGGAAGCAGAGTTCATGCTGTGCAGGGTTTTCTGGACCAGCCCCAGGGGAAAAGCAAGCCCCAGATGAGAGCACTTAGAGTACTTGGCTGACTGTGGGTGAGATCCTCCTTGCATCTGCCAGTATGGTTTGGAGTTATTAATAATCCTCTTTCACATTTATTGTTTGCTGCATGCCAGTCCTTGTGTTCAACTTGTTTGTACTTTAAATACTACCCTCAAATCATCTCTCTGAAACAACAATTAAACATAAAGAAAAAGGCCCAGAGAAGTTAATTGCCTTGTTCTAGGCCACACAGCCATCCACCCTGTGCCCCTAACTACCAGACCACATTGCCCTGCCTTCAGCCCAGGAAGTTGGCATGATTCAGTGGACATTGCTGTGAAAGACAACCAATCTTTTTTTTTTTTTTTTTTTTTTTTTGCTTCTGGATTAGAAACGTATCTCCCAAAGGCAGAATTAAAGGAACTTGATTGTTAATATTAATTCCAAAACTTGCTTCCTTAACAGCTTCTATCACCCGTGATTCAGGCCTTTTCTTGGCAGAACAACTGCAAAAGATACAAAAATTAGTTGCTGTTGGCTGGCTGGTGTAATTTATTTGCATATCCATAATTCAGCCCCACCCCTGGTGGCTAATACCCTGCTGGGGGAGCTGAGGTTGTTTTCTGATTGCTGGTGGGGAGGCCTGTGTGTGTTGTTTTTTAAATAAACTGAAACCAGATGGAGGGGGTTTTGTTCACAGCCTTGCCTCCAATTTTCTCCAGCAAATTCCTTGAAAAGGCAGCCGCCTATGAGTGGTGCTTGTTCTCTGTGGAGGTCCCTCACCGCTGGTATGCAAATAGCAAGTGGGGTCGGTATTTCTAAGAGTGGAAACAAAGAAAGAAGAGTTGTGCGGCTGGAGGGCTTTCCGGAACATGGGGTCATCTGGTGGACCTCCCAATTTCTGTGCTTATATTTTATGGCCTCACTCTCTTCCTCCTCCCTTGAGTTGGGGGTGGGCCGGGGTGAGGGAATCGGACTAGGCTTGAGTCAGAATCACCTGGATCAGCCATGCAGTAAAATGTGAGCACCAGACCCTCACAAACATCCCATTTGCAGCACCAGCTGCTGGCATGAGACCCCAAACTCTCTGGCTGGATTGATTTGCAGTCAGGGGTTTCCTTCCAAAGGGGTCGGAGGCCACTGCTGCTTCCATTCTGGAAAGGCCAGACACTCAAGGTGATTGCTGGGCTATTTTTAACTACCAGCTAGGTCTAGGGCTTTGTAGTGCCTCCAGAGCCCTTATTAAATGATTCTTTGTTCAGAAGAAGGGGCAAGTGCACCCACTGGTCCTGGTCCCCGTGCCAGAGGTTTTGTATTTTTCTTTGAAATGTGAATTGGCCATTGTGGCAGTGAGGTAGGACCCGGTCCCCAGACAGGTGAGAACACTTCTTTCCCCCGCTCTGACCTTCATTCTTACCTTGGAACACTGTTCTTTTGGATTCTGAGCTTTTTCAGATAATTGTGTCAGGTTACACAAGGTTTTGAGATATGAACACTCAAAAGAAATTCCACTGGGAGCAGGTCTGAGAGGTTCCGGCACAGAATTTGCTTTAATGTATTCGAGGAAAAATTCAGGTGTCTCAGCCTTGCACAATTTCTGAAATAAAGTAAATGAGGACAGCCACCATATTTGCATGCATGTATCATTCCCCATAGAAATGAGCAAGCAAAAAGACAGATTTCATGCTGAAAGGAAGTTCTCCTCTCCGGGGCACCCCTGCAGGGCCCATGGAGGTCAGTTGCAGAGTGGGCAGCTTGGACCAGGCTGGCATGGACATGGAAATCCATAGCAGCCCAGGATATTTCTCTCTCACTCCCTCGCTCTCTCTCTCTCTCTCTCCCTCCCTCCCTCCTCGCTGCATCTTAGGTAACACATGTTATAAATACAAGCCTTCACTTTTCCAAGAAACATAAAATAAAAACTGAATTACTGGCAGAGAAGCCTTAAAATCTTTGGTTCCTAGGACTCTGTGGGCACATTTTCCACACACTGTGAGTTTCATTTCATTTGCTTCTGAGGAGTGGCCCTCCAGCAGCTCTGTTGCATAAGGTGCTGCTCCCAAACACCTTGTTCCCAACTTGGAGACACAAAGTAAGTTTTATCTAGGCCTGAGAAGAATTCTGGAAGGGTGACATCGTGTTCCAAGTCACACTGATTATGGTCAACAGCAGGAGACCTGCCAGAGCCTTGTCACCGAGGAAGCAGAGAGGATATTTTGAATACCCAATGGCATTACTTGCTTAAAGCACAAAGTGGTCATAAAAACCACTTAACAAGGAAAAATTAATGGGAGGAAATGTCGTGAATGTAGCAAATTTTAAAAAAAATTTTACAAGAGTTATGGGAAAAATAGGTTTATTTTGTTGAAGGATGGCAATATAGGAAAGTGAACTTTTTTTTTCTCTTGCTGTGCTGGGGCTTGAACCCGTGGCCTTGCCTATGCTGAGCACGTGCCTTATTTCCGAGCTGTAGCCCCTACCCAGAAAAATCAATTTTTATACAAAAATAAATCCACAAGTGGTTTTTTACTTTACAAAAGGTTCCACAGAATAATTCCTATAAATAGCACTTTCTCTCCCTCCCTTCTTTTTCTCTCCTTCCATCTTTCTTTCTTTCCTTCCTTCCTCATGCATTTATTGAATGCTTACTGTGTTCCGGGGTCTGTTAGGGAAGCGATGGTGAACAAGACCAATATCCTTCCTGCCCTTTGACCTCTATCTGGCTGGGAAGACAGCTCCAGATCTGATCTTTAAAGTGCAGAAGCCGCTGACAGAGGGGAAGTAGAAAGCGGAGTCCTAAGATGTTCTTTACTCTGGGGGTCAGAGGATGTTCTGGGAGGAAGGCATGTTCCAGGTAGAGCGAGCCCACGTGCAGGTTCTGCTGGGCTGGGCAGGATGAAGTAGATTTCCCAGGAGCCTCCTGTGGCAGTTCCTGGAGTCCAGAGAGCCAGCCCAGAAAAGGAAGGGCAGCCAGCGAGCCGCAAAGGTCAGCCGGAATTAGGGGGCAGGCAAGGTCTTAAAGACTGTGGTGGCTTTGATTCTACTTTCATAGTATATACAAATACCTCTCCCTAGGGAGCAGGGAGAGTTGAGAGTGGTAGGAGGGAAGTAAAATAATTAGCTTGACTCTTTTTTTTAAGGCTGCCACTGGCTGTGAGGACAGTGGGCTGACAGGGAGCAGGGATGGAGACTGGGAGCCCCCAGTGGATACAGGGAGACTGGTCGGGAGGTCACTGTGCTGGCCAGGGCAAGAGATGCTGGTGGTTAAGGAAAGAAAGGGCAGTTGGGGGACAAGCCAAATTTTTTTTTAAAGTTTTTAATTTTTTTGGTCTTTTGAAACAGTTTCACTATGTAGTTCAGGCTGGCCTTGAATTCACTATGTAGCCCAGGCTGGTCTCAAACTCTCAGCAATCTTCCTGCCTCAGCCTCCTGTGTGCAGAGATTATAGGCATGCATCAGCAGGCCCAGCTTGGACAACCAAATAAATGGGCTGACTCATCCAGGGACCATTGGAGAAAGTACCGTGATCTAGACAAAGCCCAGAGAACAAGTGCTCTGGCCGGCCACCTCCCAACCAGGATAATTTGATAATTAAATTTAATTGCATTCACTGATGAAATGGGCAGCATCATTTCCTGTAGGAAGATAAGGAGGGTACAGGCTATACACAACAATAACTGCTACCCATAAAACATGGTGCGTTTTATCAGGAGGGTCAATTTTCAGGCCTCCTCCGCCCTGTGTAGCAGCTGTTGGAACCCCCATTTCACATATGAGTACATGAGATTTGGAGAGAGGTTAAGGGATTTGCTCAAGGTCACTACCTGGTGATTGGCAGAGTGGGAGTTGAAAAAGCTAACTGCTGACCTGTTCTGGGTCAGGTGACAAGGTCCAAAGAAACCTGGAAGCACATTGGCTCTGACTGAGGACCTACTGCTGAGTCAGGCCCTGATGGGATGAACCAGCTCTACCCACCCAGGAGCCATCTCTTACTCCCAGGAATCATGCAAGCTGTCTCACAATCTCGCTTGCGTGCATTCAAGCCATAAAAATGCAGTTGGCTTTTTTCTGCCAGTGGCTGTGGCTCTTCTACCCTGTGCTGACCTGCCTTGTGGGTGAGAGGCCACAGCTCCGGGCAGGAACAAGCTCGAGAGACTGAATTCTGTCCCAGAAAAATATGACTCGTGTGTTCATAGGAATTGGTCAGGGTGGTACTAGGGGCTGGGACAACTCTCCTGGTAAGGAGAAACCTACACTTGGCCAATAGGCCAAGAAGCAATATGAGAAACCTGTGGGAAAAGGCCCGAAGGTAGAGCAGAACCGCTGGCTCCAGGAGCTGTAGTCAACACAGAGGACAGGGACAGGCTACACAGACCAGGGAGGTGGATGGAAGCTGACCAAGTAAAAACCACAAAAGTATTATCTTATGGTTCAATAGGTCACAAGTTTGAAATGGATCTCACTGGGCTAAAATCAAGGTGACAGCAGGCTGGTTCCTTCTAGAAGCTCTAGGGCAGCCTGTTTCCTTGCCTTTCCCAGTATCTACAGGCTGCCTGTATTCCTTGGTTCATGGCTCCTTCTTCCATCTTCAAACCCAGGAGAGTAATGTCTTCAAATCTCTCTGACCTCTGTTTCCATTATCACATATCCTTCTCTAGCTCTGACCCTCTAGCCTCCTCATAAGAACGAGGGCCCTTTGCAATTCCCTCGTGCCACTCAAGATAATCTGGGATAATCTCCCTAGTGGGGTCCTCAACTCCATCTCATCTGCAAAATCTCTTTCAACCTGTACAGTGGCATCACAAACTCTAGGAATTAGGACATGGACATCTTTTGGGGGTCTATTATTCAAACTACCACCCACTTTAACAAATTAAGAGAAAGAAAGATAAGCCTGGCAACTGGTAGAAGAATGGCCTGGAAGTAGGCGGGCTAATGTTAGGGAGACCAGACAAGAGGCTGCCGCAGGTCAGTGTATTAGTGACTTTTCTAGAGCCAATGATGTGCAAAAGAGTAGGTTTAATACAGGACATTTATAAGTTACAACATTCACCCATAAGCCAAATGCAGAAAGAGTGCCGAATGTCTATCTACGCACTGGAGACCCAAAAGATCCAGTCAAGGGCTGGGAGCCCACAGCACTGTCTTGTGTATGTCCATGTCTGCAGATGATGGCTGAAGAAATCTTTACTGGAACCAGGATACAATGCTCGCAGCAGAGATGAAGACCAGAGCTCCCCTGAAGCAACAACAGCCATTCTTGACAACAGCAAGACCTTGAGCTCCGTTTTTGACGAGAACAGCTGAGTCCCCTTTGGGAGAACCACCTGCAGCAGAGCTTCTCCTGGGAAACAGCCTGCCACTATCTTCTGCTCCTGTTCTCCTTTGTATTTCATGGGCAACAACTCTCAGGTGGATCCTCTATGCTCCAAATCACACCAACTCAGTCCAGCTGGGCGTTCTGGCTCAAGTCGACCACGATAATAAGTCCACCACAGTCAGCAAAGAAGATGCTGGTGGTCAGGAGGGGCAAAAATGGACACAAGACCTGTTTTAGAGGGAGAGTAGCCTGCACTTGGGGACTGTCTGGGTTAGGTGGGCAAGGACTAGGGGAGACATGGGAAAATACCTGAGTGTAGAGATGGGCTGATGGGGTACGTGGTGGAATCCTTCCAAGGACCCAGAGGAAGAGCAAATTTGTGGCAAAAAGGAGGAGGACATGTAGGGATATACTGTATCTAAGACATCTTTGGAACACCAGGACAGGTGCCATGGAGAAAGGTGGATTCAGGGTCTAGAAGGCTGTGATTCCCATATTTCTGTTCTTCCTATCAGGATACATGAGCTCATCTCCATCTTGATTTCTGAGTCACCATCTCTGACCCTAAATTCTCTACTTCCAGAGACGATGGAGGAATCGTCTTGTGTTTCTGATGTCAGAGTAACATTGCTATTTATTCCACATTAACTTTGAGTTTTATCTGTCTTGAAAACATAAATTTAAATTATAGGGAGGGTAAGTCCCTTACATAAGGGCCCACAACTGGTACATGACAGAGCAGGAAGAGTTATGGAACTTTTTTTTTGGCATGCTATGACTTTCATATTTTATCTTTTGGGGGGGTGCTGGGGTTGAGATTTAGGGCCTTGCGCTTGCTAGGCAAGCACTCTACCACTTGAGCTAAATTCCCAACCCTGGTAGCTTACATATTTTAGAGACAGGGATGTTCTCCATCCCTATCCATCTATTCTGACAGATAGCCAACAAGCTACTCACCATTTATTTTTGTTTTTGTTTTTTTTTGTGGTGCCGGGGATCGAACTCAGGCCCTTGTGCTTGCAAGGCAAGCGCTCTAATCACTGAGCTAAATCCCCAGCCCCGCTACTCACCATTTAATGCCTTGGAGATACAGAGAGAATAGTGGCAGAAGACAACAGGGCTCTTCTTGTCTTTTTTTGAGATAATTTCTTTTCTTTTTATTATTCTTTTTTTTTTTTTGGTGGGGGTGTTGGGAATCAAACTTAGGGCCTTGCGGTTGCTAGGCAAGCACTCTACCACTTGAGCTAAGTCCCCAGCCCCTATTTTCTCTCTCTCTTTCTTTCTTTCTTTTAGACAGGGTCTTGCTCTGTAGTTCAGGCTGGCCTTGCACTCACTATGTAGCTCAGGTTGGCCTTCAACTCGTGGAGATCCTGCTGCCCCAGCCTCCCTAGTGCTGGGATTACAGTCATACGCCACCACACTGAGCTTTGACAATTTTTTGCTATGTAGCCTAGGTTGGCTTTGAACTTGATACCCTCCTGCTTTAGCCTCCTGAGTGCTAGGATTACAGATAGGCACCACTAACCTAGCTTTCTTCCTATCTTTTGAAAAAACCTGAGTTTATGGGAGGATCTGTTCTGAATGTCCCCAAGGAGAAGAGAGTGGTGGAAGTGGTCAGGAAAAAAAAAAAAAATCCAGCTCAGCATGGAGTCCTGTAGGGCCTGATATCTGTCCCCTGGCAGCCCCAGGAGGGGACCACAGAGTCTGAACTTGAAAATCCTATGACTTGGGGTAATGACTGTGGCTTCAGTACCAGAGAGGACTCATAACTGGAGGACTTTTTTTTTTTTTTCCTATATGAGATCATGGGTCCTTTGGAATGACCTGGGAAAGAAGACTTAAATGAAAGACAAAATTGCATTTCCCATGAGTCTGGAAGATGGAGGCTCCCAGAAGGATTTATGTTTGACTTAAGGGCAATAAAGAAATATTTTGTACTACCTGTATTAAGCTCTTATACATCATACTTTATATTCTAGGGTACCTGAACTTTTAGTTCTGTAATTTATTTGTCTAGATCTAGCTCTCCCTCAACCTGTAATATCCCTGAAGGGCAGAGATCTAGTGGGTGTTCTCCTTGGTATGTCCAGTACTTAGCACCTAAACTCATTAAAATGGCAGGTTGATTGAACTTCCTGAGTCGCAGAGAGACTGAATGGAGGGCACGTTCAGGACAAGTCGGGATTTCAGCGAGATAAGCTGTGGCTCGGAGGTGGTGTAAAGCAGGCTTTTTCGAAGAAAGGTAAGAAAACAATGGGGCGTTGGCAAGCTGAGGCGTAGGGGGGGTTCCTCTGGCAAGTCCCGCCTTGAGCCAGGGTACCAGCGCGAAGTGACGCGGAGCGGTTTGGCCACTGTGGGGCGCCGTAGCCCGCGCTGTTGCCAGGGGAACGGGCCCAGCGCCGCGCGAGGCCCAGCCTGCCTCGGCCTGGCCCGGCCACGCAGCCATTCCGCCCGACCTGGAACGGGAGGACTCCCCCGCCCAAGCTCCATCCGGGATGGGGCCCCACTCCGGGGCGCGCCGCCTCCCGGTCCTGGGGCTCCTCTCTGCCATGACGGTCTGAAGAGCGTCTGCCGCTGGTGTACAGCCAGGCGCGGGGCTGAACCACTAGCTGACCTTGGCAGGGTCAGTCTGGCACGGCCACCGCCGCGCGCAGGTGAGGAGTCGCCGCCGCGTTCTCACCTCGGAGCCTGGCCTGCTGCCGCCTGGCCTGGCTCTGGGCTCCCCTCGGCCTGCAGCCGGCCCGGGCTCCAAGATTCGGAAGAGCGCGGGGCTTCCTCTAGCGTTCATCAGCTTCACAGATCCGCACTAAGCTCCCACTGTGTGCTTGGGCGCTGTGCCAGGCGCCTGGCCAGCAGAGGACTGAACACACGCGGCCGGTCTCCAGAGCCCAGAGAGCATTAAGGAGGGTGTGGGGAGCAGGCGCCACACACGTGACTGAAGTGATTTCAGGTTGAGTCAAATGCTCTGGTGATGAGATGCAGGGGGTGGCCAGGGAGGGTCTGCCTTAAAAGGTGACTTTTAAACCAAGACCTAGAGTAGGTTGGAAAGGAGCCAGCAGTGTGAGCAGAGGAAAGGTGTTTCTAGAAGAGGGAAAGCAAGTAAATACATAGGTCTGGAGACAGCAAAGTACTCGGTCGAAACAGAAAGAGCGAGGGGAGCCCTAAAGTTCGTGGTGGGTGTTTCAGTTTTATTCTAGCAGGTCGAGGAAACCATCTAAGAGTTTTGATGAGTTTCAAGTTTAGAAAGCTCATCTCATTGTGGTTTCTGTGAGGAAGTCAGTTGATGGCCGTCCTGGTTTTGCCAGCCCAGCTGTTCCCAGCATAGTGTTAATATGCTTGGTCTCTCTGAGCCTCTGTGCCCTCATCTGGACAAGGGGATGTTGTTCTGCTTGTAGTTTATGAGAAAGTGAGGGGCCATCCACATCTGAGACCAGCGATTAGATAGACCTATGAAAACAGTTTGAAATGGTAGGACCTACCTCAGAGTGTTGTGAGGGTAGAATTAAGTGAATTCTATGGAAGCACTTAAAGCAGTGCCTGGCCCAGAATAAGTGCCCTCTAAATGCTAGTGATGGCTATTATTATCGTGGAAACACTGTAGGAGAGCAATGATGGAGGCTTGGATTAGGGTGATGGCAGCAATTGATGGTAGAAAGTGCTTCACTTTACTCAAGGAAAGCTGGATTCAGATATGGATGAGATGTGGTCCCTGCTTTTGGAGAACTGGTGGTTGACTGTGGGAGACTGGTCTGTAAACAGATAATCACCACAAGATGCTTTGAAAACAACAGTGGTGCTTAATTAGCCAGGTTTTTCCTTTTGTTTTGTCTTTGTTTTTCTTTGTTCTGTCACAACTTTGTTCTTAATGACTGTTTCTTAGTGGGTGTTCCCCAGGGCTGGCTCCTACAATCATATAAGTTGATTTCCTGGTTAAAATCAACAATCTTTGCCTCCCTTCATTGGCTTTGTTTTTGCTGCTTGTTCTCCCTCCTTCTTGTCCCTTGTCCTTGACTTAACTTGGATCCCAAACAGTTTGTAGTGGTTGCTGCAGGAGAATGGCACCGAAATGTTTGCACTCCACGTCAGCTCAGGAACAATTGAAGTTTCAAGCTTTTCTTGCCATAGCAACCAACTTTGGCATATTGTTTATGAGAGAGAAAATAAGGGACCAGCCACATCTGAGACCAATGACAAGAGGTCTTTAAAAACAGACCGAAGTTCCAATTTATTTTCTGGGAATTATGTGATGTACATCCTTATAGCCAGTTCTCAGAATTTTAAGGCCAGAGATTTTTCTGGCACCTGTGGGGAATTTTAATAAACAAAGTACTTGCCTTTGAAAGTATTTTGTTAAAAAAAAAAAAAAAGTATTTTATAAGCAACTATTTTTACATTGTAAAACAATGTGCTCCATGAAGCATTTTCTCTCCAGGTCTCCTTGATGTGGTTAAAATTAGGCATCTGTTAGATCTCGGTGAACTTATTTCTAAAGCAGATCCTCGGAAAGAACTGAAAACTCGTTTAGAAATACCTGCAGAAAATCTTTCACATGGAAACCATAAATTCTCTAGGAGAACGAAAGATGCTTGGGAATAAAACTTTCATGTGGTTGTGTACCTCCCCTCTGTGTTCTGGGGGTGATGGGGCACTGAGCTGGCTCTTGGCCAAAGACTAGAATAGAGTCCTGCCCAGGACTCTGTCATATTGTCTGGGGTTTGGGGTCTAATTCCACCTTTGATAAAACCCCTAACAGTGCTTAGTTTTGTGACTCTTCCTCACAGCTCTCCAGATGAGCAGTTCAGAATTGCTTTCAAGAGTAAGAAAGCACTTAACTAAAACCAAGCATTCTTGTTACATGGTTGTTAGGCAGGAATTCCTGGTTTATCGGGCCTGGGACAGGGCTCTGAATCACACCAATACATTTGGTCCACATGGCACACTAGGGTTAGGAGGGCAAG
This sequence comes from Hystrix cristata, assembly GCA_004026905.1. NCBI lineage: Eukaryota > Metazoa > Chordata > Mammalia > Rodentia > Hystricidae > Hystrix > Hystrix cristata. Next base: position 74,728 of record PVJO010000027.1, read on the forward strand.
AGGTGACACTCCTCAAATTACTTATTGTTTGACCTATATTTGTATGTGTGTAAGAGTGCATGGTGCTGGGGATTAAACACAGGGCTTCACAGTTGCTGAGCCTGCACTGTACCATTGACCATTGAGCAGTAAATGCTCATGATTAAAAATTCACACAGTACCAAGGAATATACAGTAAAAGCAAATCTCTATCTCACCCCAGTCCTGTGCTACTAGATCTTCCCAGAGGCTGCCACCGTGTTTAGTTTCTTGAATTTTCTTCTCAAGGGAATCAGTACATATGTGAGATAGATATCTGTCTATTCCCATGGTTTTTATTCATTCAGTAGCTCTCTTTACAAGTGCACATCTTGCTACCTGTGTATCAAAGATCATTTTGCCAGGTGTGGTGACACATCGCTGTAATCCCAGCTACTTGGGTTGCTCAGTCAAGAAGGACTGCAGGTTCAAGGCCAGCCTGGGCAACTTACTGAGACCTCAGTTCAAAATAAAAAATAAAAAGGGAGCTGGAAGCAGGTGTAGTTGTGTATGCCTGTAGTCTATACCTTGAGAGGCTGAGGTAGGAGGATTGCAAGTTTCAGCCCTGCTTGGGCAACTTAATGACTTAGTGAGACCTTGTCTCAAAAAAAGAAAAAAAAAAAAGCAGCTCAATGTGAAGGCCCTGAATTCAATCTCCATCCAGGATCATAAAATAAAATAAAATAAAATATAAAAATGTTAAAAGGGCTCGGTGGTAGAGTGCTTGCCTAGCATATGTGAGGCCCTGGGTTCAAGTCCTAGTATTGCAAAAAAAAACAAAAATCATTTCTTCCCTCGTTGCTGATGTTGCAGAGCAACAGTGCCATAGTGTGTTTATATTTGTTTTTGCCCTTTATTGTTACAAACATTGCAATGAATCTTCGTGTGTTTTGCAAATATATGTAAAAGATAAATACCTAGAAATGGAATGTCAAAACCGAAGAGTGTATGTGTTCTTAAATTTGGCAGACATTGCCAGATTGTCTTCCAGCTAAGTTTTTTTGGTGGATGAGTGAAGCAGAGACCCAAAGAGGTAGAAGTATGAAATGTGACCCTGAGTTTCTCTGTCTATGAGCATCAGTGCAAAAACTATGAAGGGGCTAGGTCTCCAGGGCTAACCTTCTTCCCTGGCTCCAATCTGTCCCTCTCCATTGGGGCCTCCAAGCCCCTATTTCAGCCCGGTCACCTTCTCTTCTGACCCCAGCCAGCATCCTACCCTCCCAGTTCCTTGGCCTTCCCTGACAATCCTCTTTATTAGCAGAATTGATTCTGAAGTCCTCAGACATCTTATAGGAATCCAAGGCTGCCTATAGGCCCCAAGAGGCTGGGACTTTACACCTCAGCCTGGTTCCTTTGACAGTGTCACACATGAATTTTAGAACAACATTTCTACCTTTTTATTTTTTTGGAAATAGTGTCTTGCTTGAACTTCTGGGTTCAAGTGATCTTTCCGTCTCAGCCTCCTGAGTAGCTGAGACTACAAGTGCATACCACTGTACCTGGCTGCTAATTTTTTTTTTTTTTTGAGCACAGGTGGGCAGGAAGAAAGTGGATCATTCATGTAACTATTCTATTCTTCATAATGAAAACTTGAAATGTGAAGATTTCCTTCATTTAATTGAAGCATACACGTTAAGCTAGCCTAACCTTATTTATTTATTTTCCAGTACTGGAGACTGAATCCAGGGCCTTCACACTGAACTACATCCCCAGCCTTTTTTATTTTGTGACAGGGTCTTGCTAAGTCACTAAGTTGCCCAAGCTGGTCTAAAATTTGTGACCCTCTTGCCACAACCTCCCAGAGTACTGGGATTATAGGTGTGTACCACCTAATGCTCAATTTGCCTAGCCTTATTTTGAAAATAGTATTTAAAGCTTGTAGCAAATGAATGTTAAAGAGAACAGATTATTATATCCTGTCAATGGCCTTCACCTTGTAGGGACAAGGAGGGAATCTGCACAGCCTCTTAAACCTTCCTCAGATGCCAGGCAGATCTTTGACTACCAAGGTCATAACACTCCATGAGTTCCTCTTACTCCTGTCTTCTCCCTGTCCCCACTGGCTTAACTTTCTATGGCTTGAGTTTTTGTTTTTTGAGTCACAATCTTGCTGTTACTTCAACTGGTTTTGAACTCATGGGCTTAAGTGAGCCTCCTGCCTCAGCCTCCTGAGTACCTAGGACTACAGATGTGTGCCACTGAACCCAGCTGCCACCTTCCTGAGCCAGCCTGCTGAGGTGTCCTCCTGCCCCCATGACCATGCCCTTTCCCCTCTTGCTTATGGCCTTCCCAGTGTGACCAGAAAGCTCTGAGAAACATCCCTCACTGTGTCATCTCCTGCTTTAAACTTCCTTGACTCCCTGTGGCTCCTTCAGCAGTACCCAAGCACCCTCCCCTGGCCTTCTGGGCCCTCGTGACCTCAGCCCTGCAGCTCCTTAGGGCTCATCTCTCACTGGGTCCTGCTCTGCCTCCTCCATCCCCGCATCTGCCCTCTATTCTGACATTGAATTGCTGCCCCTTCCAAGCACTGCCAGAATGCCCATGTACCAGCTACCTGCTGTCACTCCATGTCTGTCTGGGCCTCCATGAAGGGAGCCCTGAGGGCAGGTATGCGCTCCTGTCTCTGCTTCTGTCCTCAGTGCACCATAGGGTGGGCCCAGTGAGCACTGCTTGGCCACGGTCTGAGTGTACCAGCTGGCACGTTATTAGAGAGCAGGGCCACACGTCTTTCAATCTGGTCTCCCAGAGAAGTGCTGAGAGGGGAGGGACAGTCAGAGAAGTCCCTAGGTCTGGTGACAGTGGCAGCTCTCATCCATGGACTTTGGGCCCCATCTTGGATTCTTTCCGACCTCCCAGCCCTTTTAATCAAAATCTTTTGGGCCAAAAGAATTTGTGGCCACCAACTCTGTGAGAGAAAATGTCATCAGTAAAAAGTTGACCAGCCAGACATCGTAGTGCACGCCTGTAACCCCAGCACTTGAAGGGCTGAGGCAGGAGGATTGCTGTGAGTTTGATACCGGCCTGGGCTACATAGTGAATTCAAGGCCAACTTGAACTACATAGCAAGATCCTATTTTAAAAAAAAAGGCGGGGGGTGACTGGGGATTAAGCTCAAGTGGTAGAGCGCTTGCCTGGTAAGTGCAAGGTGCTGAGTTCAATCCCCTGCACCCCCACCCCCCCAAAGTTGGCTGGCCCTGGCTCTCAGGGCAGGCAGCATGCTTCTGGCCAGTTTGGTGTCTATTTGGAGTGCTGCTGCTGCTGTAAGGGAATTCTGCCAACAGTGTCATCCCTAAATTCAAAGTCAAAGACAAATGGTACCTCTCTGGGCCAAGGGTATCCTGGCCTCGGATTGTGACTTCTCCTGCCTCAGGAGTTGGGTGCAGCAGTAATGGGGGTGCCTGCAGCCAGTGGAAACATATCAGCCACATACCTGTTTCTCTCTTTGGAAACTCTGTCAAGGTGTAGGGCTGTGCAGGTGTGGGGATGACAAAGGGAAAGCCAGGATGGGGATCTAAATTGATGGGCTCCCTTCAGAGTAGTTGCCCTGGTGATGGTGGCCCTGGAGAGCCAATGTACAGGACGCAAATATTTGCCCCTACTGGAGCCACCCAGGTCAGCTTTGTTCACAGGGCTTGACTCATGACTCGACCTTTGACTTTCCACAAAGTAGAGGCAAAGATTTGCTCCTTTGGGGAAAGAAAATCTTGCCAACTTTTGACCAATCTTGTCACCTTTGGAGATGACACACTTAGCATGACAATTCAGTGGCCTATCACTTATGACAGTGTATTCCTTGGGGCCACTGATTTAAGAAAAAAACTTCAGTCAACCCCAACAGTTTTGTTTGTTTGTTTGTTTTGAGACAGGTCTCCCTATGTAGTTCACGTTGACCTTGAACTCACTATATAGCTCAGGCTGGCCTCAAACTCACAGCAGTCTCCCTGTCTCAGGCTCCCAAGTACTGAGATTATAGGTGTGTACCCCCCATGCCCAGCAACCCCATCAGTTTGGACAATAAACCTTGTAGATGTCAGATGCAGTGGCTGTAGTCTGGAGATGTGAAGCAAACCAGAGGGCTGTTTGAGGGTGATTGTAACATCTACTCTTTAGCAAGCAGCTCTGTGTCAGGAATTGCTTCAGTGTTGCTGGTCTGTATACCACACTAGGGGCCATCCCCACCCCCATTTTTCAGATGAGAAAACTCAGGCCTCTCAGCTAGTATGTGTAGAGCCAAGAACCTAACCTAGATCCATTTCCTTCAAAGTTGGGGCTCTTTTTTTCTTGTGTGGCTTCTTTTTTTTCTCTTGGTGGTCCGCCCTCCCCCTGAGAAGGCCTCTGCACTGAGCTGTATCCCCAGCCTCTTTTATTTTGAAATAGGGTCTCACTAAGTCACTGAGTTGCCCAGGTTCAGTTTGAACTTACAGTCCTCTTGCCTTAGTCTCTCAGGGTGCTGTGCTGGGATTACAAATGTGTATCACCACAGCCAGCTCTTGCGTGGCTTCTTACTGAAGCCAGGGTAAGTGACCAGAGGGCTCCACTGGAGTCTTTAGGAGTAAACTAAGGTGACTCCATTTAGTTTTGAGGTGATACTACCCAGAAGTGACTTCAAATCCTGCTAAGTGTGGTCTGCAGGAGGCTCTGAGCCTCAGGTGGGCTGAAGAGCAGAGTGGCCATGAGTGATGATGCTGTGGAGTAGGAGCTGCGGGGGAAGACTGAAGGCAGAGCGTAATAGGTCAGATGGTTTTGGGGGAGCCAGAATTCCACACCATTTACCATATCCACATTTCCTTTTATTTCAGATGCTTTCAAGTCAGCAAACATTTACTGAGCATCTGTTAAGTACAAGGTATAGTTCCGGGTGCATGGGGGTGGGGCAGAAGTGAATGAATCACAGGACATTTGCTATCTTTGAATGAAGCTGGTATAATAGACACACATAAGGATGGCCAAGTATTCCAAATGGCAAAGTGACAGTTCCAACAAGAACTGAGGACAAGGGCTCTTGGGTGTGCTTGGGATGTCAGGGAAGCTTCGTGGATGACAGGATGTTTACAGGGGGCTTGAGGAGCAAGTAGCATTTTGTTGGGTTGAGGAATAAGAAGGTGTTCCAGGCAGATGTGCTGCTGTGGAGCCATATCTTTTTTTTTAGATTCCTAGTAGGGGCTCCTGAAAGAGTCCAGCTGCTAGGGTTTTGTCCCCATGTCCAAGCCTTCCCACCAGGAACACAGAGCTGGCCTGTCTCTCCAGGGTGACACTGTGTGCTTGGGCCCTACTCCCATCTTGGGCCCAGAAGATCCTGGGGGTAGGGGCCTTCCCCCGTGAGGACAGGCCCATCCCTTCCTGGCCTGCGGAATCCTTGGGCACCAGGCCAGTTGTTAGGCTGAAGGAGGCAGGGTGGGAGTAGGGGGTGGCTGCCATCTGTGGTCTGGCTCTGGCCATGTCCTGGCCTTTCCCTGAGCCCACTCAAGTGAGTCAAAGGACATTAGTACACCTTTCTGTGTAAATCTGTACAACAGGCCCAGATTTACTTAGAGAAACATGGTCATTTCTTTTGGTGGAAGGAACCAAAGAGGGACCCCCACTGCCCCTTATATGTTGGCTCTCACACAGCTGAAAAGCCTCAGGCAGCCCTTCTGAGACACAGGGGAGAGGTCTGGGGTCCCCAGTCCTAGAGGGATTATGTGTCTGCTGATGGACAGAGTCCAGATCTCCCTCCTGAGTACCCCTACTCCCCGTTTCCCTTAGCAGAGGATAAGGGGCCCTGTCTGACACTCATATTTGGATCTTGGGATGGAGGTGACTAATCCTAACAGAATCAGCATGTGTTCTCATCGCTCTGGCTCCAGCATGATATTGTTACCAGATGAGAACATGTCTTATTGGGTTTCACTTTGATGCCTCTAGAGACAGAGCACTTTGAGTAACAGGCAGCCACACTGTGTCCTGAATAAACCCTGGACCCTCCTACCTTGTGCTGGCCAGGCTGGAGCCAGAGCTTGCTCTGGGGCTCTGGGACAGTCCTGAACTACCACCCTTCCCCCACTGCTCTTTCTGTTGGACCAGGGCCCCAGGCCCCCTGCAGAGTAGCTGGGAGGTAGCTTACCACCCCAGCCTGCTCTCCCTACTAACACCTGGCTGCAAACACGGGTCCCTGGGCTGACCCTTGGGCTTTCTCAGGCTAATGTTTCTACTCTTTCTCCCCCTGGAGATGAACATCTGCAACAAGCCCTCCAACAAGACGGCTCCTGAGAAGAGCGTGTGGACAGCACCTGTGCAGGCCAGTGGACCCTCCTCAGAGCTGCAGGGCCAGCGGTCCCGCCGGAATGGGTGGAGCTGGCCCCCTCACCCACTTCAGATTGTGGCCTGGCTGCTGTACCTCTTCTTCGCAGTGATCGGCTTTGGGGTCCTTGTGCCCCTTTTGCCTCACCACTGGGTGCCTGCTGGCTATGCTGTATCCTTGGGAAAGTGGGCCCACGAATGGAAGATGGGGCAGTGGATGGATGGAAGGCAGAGGCTAGGCTCAGGGATTCAGGGTGGGACAGAGTAGGGCTGGCCCAGTCTTCCCTTCCTGGCCTCCAGCCCCTCCTCTGGTAGGGTGAGGGACAGCTCTGAAGTGCCTTGGATCTTTCTACAGGAGCCATCAGAGAAGAAAGCATTAAAGCTTTTAAAGCTGCTTCACACTGATTGTGTCCAGACCTAAACAAATGGCAAATTAGGGAGGAATTATTTTATTTTGAGAGAATTTGTTATGGTATATCCTTTTACATAGTAAGTTTCCTGGTACATTTAAGATGTGGCTTTTATTTACAGACAGATTGTTATGGTATTGTTCAAAACAAGCTGAGTGATTTTGTAAATCAGACCCTTTTAGGGTAAGGGCAATTGTGACAAGAGGTGACCTAGAGTTGCCTTGGGACCTCCTAGGAATAGTGACAAATGTGGACTTTACTGAACTTAGTGGTGTGACTACCCCAACCCTGGCCACAGCCCCTAGGAGCAGACGACATGGTTGCAAGGCTGGGGCCCCTGTCGAGAGTGCCTGTGAGAGCATCCTACCATATGCTGTTTGGAGAGAACTGCTGGGCAAAGGAGGACAGAGGCAGGCCTGAGGCAGGGCATAGAGTCAGCAGCTCTTTGTGGTCCCAGGTCAAGCCCCTCATCGCTGTGCTTATCTGAGCAGCTTCTCCAGCTCTTAGGTCTCTGCTTCTTTTGTCTAATGGCAAGGGTTCTGCTTGCTTCCTGGGGTGGATGGGGCAGAGCGCCAGGGGCATAAGCCATTAAATGTGAGCATGCTCTCCTGGGAGACCGTAGAGCCTGGGCTGGTGAATGACAAGGGCAGGCAAGTGGAGAGGTACTCTAAGAGAAGGCTGTCATCCTCATTTACCAGCTGTGTCCTGGAGGGCTTCCTGGTTCACTAGAAACCAGGGCCTGGTAGTTATCAACTCTATGAATGGAAATCCAGACTTTCTCTGTGGAAAGCAACAGGCCTTACCTGAGCTAGGAAATTAAGTGAAACGGTTCATAGGGCATTCTTCCTGTGGTCTGTAGTATATATATCCCTCATGTGAGATTACTTGGATTTCTGCCATCAGGGTACCTGGGAACCCACATTTATAACTGTGTGGTTTAGAATCAGAGCAAGTAACAGTAAACAAAAGAAACTGGCATTTATTGAGCACTTACGTGTGTCAGGCGCTGTGTCAGCTGCTTTACAAGGATTATCTCATTTGATCCTCATAGTAATCCGGTAAGGAATGTATTTCTCCATTTTACTAATGGAGGAAGTGGGGCTCAGAGAGGACAAGTAACTTCCTGAGCTCCCCACTGAGGCCAGAAGGGCTGCTCAGGTGGCCTGACTGAGGAAGTGGGACGGTCTGGAGGTTTGGTCTCCCCCACATTTCAGTGTCCATCTACTTTGGGCCATGTAGAAGTGCACGGAGCTGCCTGTTTGACTAGGGCTGTACGGTTCTTCCTTCCATTGATGCCTCCTCCTTTCTGCAGGCTCCCTCAGGGCCCCTGAGGAATAAGATAGAGTAGGAGTGTGTACAGAGTACTCACTATGGCCTCGAGCTGGTCTCGGCCCGAGGGATGCAAAGATGACCTCTGGGTGCTCAGCAGCCAGCAGGAGGGAAGGCTGTAGGTTAGACATAGTGTCACCACCACATGATAAGTATGGGGTAGGGGCCCACGCAGCAGACGGTGGGAACAGAAGGAGGACATTTTTACCAGTCTCACTGCATGTCTGGAAAGATGCCTGCTGTTCACAGTTTCCCTCTGCCCAGCCTCTCCCGACAGCTTGGCCCGTCCCCTTTTCTCCATTGCTGATATCCAGTCAGTTCTCAAATCCTATTGGTTTTGCCTCCTTAATAATTATTGAATTCCTCCTCCCTCATCCATCTGCCTCTCTGGCCTAGACGGCCATTTAGTTTCTAAGCAAGTCTCCCTTGTGCACCCTCATGCCAACTACCTGCATCCCTGCGGGCAGAGCACTCTCAGAAATCCGAAGCTGTTACGGTGACACACGTCTGTACTGCCAGCACTGGGGAGACTCGGCGGGAGGTAGGAGAATAGGGGCTCAAGGCCAGCGGAGCCACAACTTGTGATATGCTATCTCAAAACACCAACTAGCCAACAACAAAAACAAAAACAAATCTGATCTGATCTGTTCCTCCAGTTTAAGGAATGAGATTGAAGATCCTTTTTTTTTTTGAAGATCCTTATATGGTCAAGTCTCTCTAAGTTCTGGACTCGCTTGTCTCCCCAGCTTCCTCTTACATTATTTCCCCTGTTCTCATCTGTTTTGGCAACACTGGTCTCTGCCTGGAAACCCCTTATCTCTCCCTGCCCTCAATACCCAGCTGAGTCAGAGGTCAAGAACTGGAAGCTCACGGGTTAATCTAATGTGGTGTGTAGATTTTATGAAAACCGAGGCAGTTGGGCATGATGGCACGTGCCTGGAATCCAGGCCTTCTAGGAGGCTGAGGCAGGAGGATCACAAATTCAAGCCTAACTTGACCAACTTCATGATTTAGACCCTGTTTAAAAAAAAAAAAAAAGAAAGAAAGAAAGTGGGTTGGGGATTTTGCTCAGTAGTAGAGAGAGCAGTTGCCTAGCAGGCACAAATCCCTGAATTCAATCCCCAGCACCGCCCCCACCCCCCAAAAAAAAGAAAGAAAGAAAAGAAGATCCGGGGATGTAGCTACCCTGAAGGCCCTAGGTTCAATCCCTAGTATTGAAAAAAAAAAAAAAATTGAGGGATAATTAACATGAAAAGTGCACAGATCTCCTTCTGTGTATGTATTTTGAAAATTGTTTCATTAACATTTAAATATGGAGAGATCTCATGTAAAAACCTAGACTTCTGTCCTTTTGAAAACCAGACTTCGACAGCATGGACCCTTGTTCTTGCATGGCAGCCACCAGCCACGACCGCACATTCAGCCATCCCTCTGGTTGTTATCATACATGTTCCTAGTCACCACAGCACCAGGCCAGGGCCCCTGTCCTCTTTACCTTGCTTGTCAGGACCTTGTTGTCTATTCCTCTCCAAGTCTCAGCTGTGACGATGCTTCCTTGGGGAAGCCTTCCAGACCCCTGCATACTAGATGAGGTCACTCAGTTACAAAATCACACTCTCAGGGGCTTTCTTAATTGTAATTAACCTGTTATTGGATTCGTATTTCTGTATTCCACCAGTTTGTAGGCTCCTCAGGGCTGGGAACCATATCTGTGTAGCCCCTGCCATATCCCCCAGTGCCTGGCACAAAGACTTCAGTAAACAATTGAATGAATGAACTGGGAGTGTGGGGGGAAGAAGTGTTGGAGTGGGCAGGAAGGTAAATGTTTGCCCACATTGACTGAGTGTTTAAGAGAGACTAGAATGGTGAGCTGGAGTATCTGGAATTGCTGCAGGGGTTTGAGAGAGACTGGTGAATGCAGAAAAGACCTTGGCCCTGAGCTGAGGCATGAACTCCACATGGAGACCTGGAGAGAGCCGTCAAGAGCCACTGTAGGAGTTTAAGTAGGAAGGGTCTTAAGCTTAAGCTTCTAAAAGCTCACTCTGTAACTGTGTGAGGGGCAGACTCAAGGGAACACAGGAGAGGCAGAGTCAGGAGGCTCTTGTCTTGAATGACCCAGGCAAAAGGTGAAGATCTAACCTGTGGCAGTGTCCACAGGGATAGAGAGGTCAGTGATGGCTGTGGGTTTGTCTCTTTTTGGCTATGTACAACACATTAGGGTGGAGCCTGGCTCATGCAGACCTGTGGGGAATTTGGCTGCTGGGAGGGGAAGGAAAGGGGGTTGAACAGCTGATGGGTAAAGGATGGTGGAAGAGCAGTGGGTGGAACCTGAATAATGGAGGAATGCTGTCTGGTTGGCTGGCAAAAGGATGGATGGATGGTCGTGGATGGAGGAAGGGCGGGAGGGTAGGTGCCTGCCTGGGTGGAATCTACTGGTGAATTTTCATACAGTCAGACTCTGCAGCAAGTTGTCAGCATAGGCATCTCCACACATTCTCAATCAGTGAGCAGCTAGGTCCTGAATGTGTTTCAGTTCCAGGAGTGAGCCATCTTGTCCCTAGTTAGGCCATGAAAATGTCAGGCCATCCCAGACACTGATCTCAGGACCCCAAGAGCCCAACTACAGGTGGAGGAAATAGTGAGTAGATGAGCCCCTGCCTGCAAGTGATTTTTCCATCTGGCTGCAGCTCCTGAGTGGGATGGCTGTTTCCCTCTGGAACTAACTTCCTGTGAAAGCAAGATAAACAAGCTCATAACTTAAAACTTCAGGTCCTTGACCTTAGGAGTTGATGTCTTTCAGTCTCACTTCACCATCTGGAACCAAAACCAGAAATTGGCCTGAGGTCAAAGCAGCCAGGGTCTGTACCAAGTCTGAAGCATTAAAACCAAGGTCCTGTGGTTAGACCCTTTGGTGGCAGCAGTAGGCACTGATGGCTTGTGAGCTCCATTACCAGATGGCTCCTGTCGTCTTCCATTTGGGGAACAGAGGTCTGCTGAAAGCTGATGAGGAGGCTCATGGGGGCTGGAGGCAGAAAGTAGCATTGGCAGTCTCTCCAAAAAAGAAGTCATCATGGAGGTGAGATGTTCTTTGGCCATAGCAAGCAGGCAGGGCTCTCAGCCAACATTGTGGAGTGAGTCTTTAACTTGCTGGGCCAGTGCATGGGCGCCATCTTTGTTGGCCACCTTGTGGTGCACCTGACTGCAGTATCCATCGATCCAGCAGATGCCAATGTGCGGGACAAGAGCTATGCAGGGCCTCTGCCCATATTCAACCGCAACCAGCATGCACATGTCATTGAAGATCTGCACTGCAACCTGTGCGACGTGGATGTGTGAGTGTGTGAGTGTGAGTGCATGGGCACATGTGGGTCCCGAGTGTGCCTGGGGGCCCACCTGTAGAGTTCAGCATGGAGAGGGGCTAGCCAGGGCTTCACAGTCATCTCAATGCCATAGAACCCTCATGCTTTACAGTCAGGAGTCTTGACAGAGTTATGGAGAACTGGTCCCTAAGATGGTGAGGTGACTGGAAATGGATCTGGAACAGCATTTCCAACAGTTAAAGTAGGAAACATTTGGCACGGCCACAGACATTGCTGGTGGTTAACTGCCGGTGACATCCCACACCTCTCACAAGCACCCACATAGGGGCGGGTGGGGAGTTACATGTGTGAGTACTCTGCTGAGCACTGTGCACAGCCCTCTGCCAGGCGGGCAGCAGCTCTCTCCCTTCGCAGAGGGGGAAAGAGCCCACTACTCGGAAAGCTGGGAGGTGGCCCAAAGTCACACAGCTCAGCTCTTGCCTGGCCTGTGAGGAGCTTCTCTGGTATTTTTGGTTACCCATGAGAAGTCTGAGGCCCAAAGAGGCCAAGTGACTTGCCCCAGGTCACAGAGCTCATCAAAAGTCAGAATGTGGAGTACATATCCTTGCCTTGGCAGATCCCAGGGCCTCTCTAGGGTTCTTTCTTACCCTTTTGGAGTGTTTCCATCTCCCAGCCCCTGTGGGCAATGAGGGAAGGAGTGTCACCCAAGGACAGCCTCACCCTTGGAATCTGAAGACCCAGGCAGCCTGCTAAAGGGGTCTGTCCACAAGAGCCAGAAAGCCCACACCGTTAAGGTGCTGGGGATCTGGGCACTATGCCATCCTACCATTCCCTAGGCTCCAGTTAGCACATGATTCTGAGGGGCTGCTCAGGAGCCTCCATTTCAGGGCTTAATCCTCTTCTGGGGCAGGGGTGGTGCCTTACTTGTCCACACTCCTTTGGGCTTTCCCTGGTGCCTCCTGGGAATGGGAGACTCCCACTGACATCCTAAGGTGGCCCCCTCAAATGACCCCTTGCAGTGAGCTCCCTTAATGCCTATGCAGATGGCATCTTGCTCTTCTCCTGGCTCCTTTCCATTAGCCCACACAGATGGAGGTTTTCTGGAAGAATGCCAGTAAAATCTCTAGAATGGCAGGGAAACTGACCCCAAAACGGAGATGTCATGAAGATGCACACTTCTGCTCCTGGCCTCATACCTTCGTCTTCTAACCTGGCTCGGGGGTCCTTGGTTGGAAAGAAAGTTCCTTTTCCGTTTTATACGACTGTCACGTAGGTGCGCAGTTCCAGAGCAGGACTCTATAATATCCCCGCGCCCTATTTCCCCGGGTCCCCCAGCAGTTCCGAAGCGCCGCCTCCTCCAGAGGCCCCTCCCCCTAGTTCCACTAGAGGGCGCGCGCGCTCCTCATTGCCTCGCTCTGCTGTCCCGCGGAGGCGCCTTGTGGATACTGGGCTCCTGGCTTGGCTCTCAAGTAGTTGCATAGACCACCGCTGGCCCGCCTGTGCTGGGTGGCTGCGAAGGCCGAGATGGGCTGGCCGACCACGCGGTGCCTTCCGCCCGCAGGAGCGCTCGCTCCAAGCACTGCAGCGCCTGCAACAAGTGTGTATGCGGCTTTGACCACCACTGCAAGTGGCTCAACAACTGCGTGGGAGAGAGAAACTACCGGTGAGCACGGGCCGGCGGTGGGGGCCTGGGGATGTGCGAATGAATGTGCAGCCTGCTTCTAAATTGGGGTGAGGGTGGGTTACTTAGAGGACCTGGGCTCTGGCATGCATCTGTGCATGGTGCTCTGTGAAGTGATCTGCCTGGAGTGCGGACTGAGGGTGGGTTTAGTCTTCCAGCCTCCTGGGCCAGAGGAAAGTGTGCAGCCCTGTGACTGGTTTCACAAGAGCTGGGGCTGTGGGGTCAGGAGCCAGCCTCCTCATTCCGGCCTGGGCCCATCTAAGCTCCTGGCTCTTGTTACGCTGGAGCTCCTGGGTGCTGATGCCTGGCCATGGCTGGGCCAGGCTCTTTTTACACAGTGTGGCATCTGCTCTGCTGGGTGTCCTGCTCCTGGTGCTGGTGGCCACTTATGTCTTTGTGGAGTTCTTTGTCAACCCCATGCGACTGCGCACCAACCAGCACTTTGAAGGTCAGTGAGTTCCAGGCCCTCACCCTCACCTGGCCTCTTCTGGTCACTGGTCCCAGGCTGAGCACAGTCTGCCTGTGCCTTTCAGTCCTGAAGAATCACACAGATGTGTGGTTCGTGTTCTTGCCCGCTGCCCCTGTGGAGACCCAGGCTCCTGCTATCCTGGCCCTGGCTGCTCTCCTCATCCTTTTGGGCCTGCTTTCCACAGCCCTGCTCGGCCACCTGCTGTGCTTCCACATTTATCTCAGTAAGTGCCTCCTCCCCCACTGCCTTGCAGGGAATGGGGGTCCCTGGATGGCAGGGAGGCACCTTGTTGGGCTGTAGGGCCATGAAACCATGCCCCTCATCAGTGCTGGCTCTCTGGTGGCCTGATCTCATCCCGTGGCCTAGTGTACATGGAAACACAGAAGTTTCCTTCTGGGAGCTAGGTGCCTCCCTCACCCTTCTGAGCTCCAAGGTCCCCTCTACACTGCTCAGCCCTCTCCTCCCCCCACCAGTGTGGCACAAGCTCACCACATATGAGTACATCGTGCAGCACCGCCCACCACAGGAGGCAAAGGGGACCCAAAGAAAGCTCGAGTCATGTCCTCCCAGGATGCGGCCCATTCAGGTATAGAGGTGGACCGGAGGACTGAGGGGGTGGGAGATGGGTCTGGGTGTGTGTGTAGAGGGGGCGGCTGCACAGGAAGAGCCAATGAAGAGACATGGCAAAGGAAGCAAGCCTGGAGTAGCAGTGGAATAGGGTGTGCTGGGCAGTAGGGGATGTGCCACCAGCACAGTCAGAGTGAGCCTAGAAAGGTTAAACTGAAGCCTGGTCTGGGAAGAGTTAAACCTTCTACACACCAGAGCACAAACCCTCTAGCCCAGCTTGGGCCTGGCCAGGCCAGCTGCTGACCAGCCTGTCCTCATTCCCACGCCTCATGGCTTCCTGAGGTCAGCAGCAGGGGGTGGAGGTGGTCCAGTCTTCAGGGCCCCTGGGGACTAGGAAGGCAGGGGGCCCAGGCAGGCTTTCCTGGGAAGGCTGAACCCTGGATGCCAAATCCTCATGGCAACTGGACACAAACAGAGGCTAGTGGGTGGTTGGAAGAGGGCTTAGGACCCCACCTCTCCTGTTTTCATTGCCACGGCTGGACCCTGCCTGTGGGCCAGGCTAGGAGAGTACTGGCAATGGGGAGACCCTCCTGTCATACCGCCATACACCTGCCCTGGTGCTGGTCATTGACCTGTATAAGCACAGTGGCATGGGGAGTGTGTCATGCCTGTCCCAACATCACAGAGGAGGTACACAAGAGACTTTCTCAAGCTTCCCAACTGTGCCAGTTGAGGTAGGGCTGGTCCTGGGGTGCCCAGCCTCCAGGACCTTGTGCCCTTGCCTTGCTTAGACTTTGGGGCCAATTGCAGCAGCAAGGACATTTAATTTCTGTATCACCCATCTGCAAATTGAGGGAGGCCTATCCAGTAGGATCCAGGGTGTGTCTGCTTTTACAGAGGAGAGAGCTGAGGCTGAGGGAGATCCTGAAGGACAACTCTGAGGAAAGGAGAGTTCTGAGTAGGGACCAGCTGGTGACACTTACACTTTCAAACCTCTCCAGCTGAGTAGCTCCTGGCTCCTTTTCCTGCCTTGGAGCCTACGGGCCCCAGGGTTGGTTTTCTTCCCCCACTCTGAGTCCCCACTGGGGAAGGGAAAAGATGGGGGGAAACTGGGTGCAGTGGTGCACACCTGTAGTCCCAGCTACTCTGGAGGCTGAGGCAGGAGGATCATGAGTTGGAGGCCAGCCTAGGCAACACAGAAGATTCTGTTTTAAAAAAGAGAGACAGAATTTCCTTGAGGCCCCAGTCTGACTGGCCTCTGACCTCTGACCCTCCGTGCCTCTGCTTAGGTGAGCTCCCCCACACCTCTCCCCAAAGGGTCATCTTAGGCAGAGGTTGGGCACAGGGCTTGCTGGGGGGCCTCTATCTGCGCCTGTGCAGCCAGCTCTTAGCGCCTGGGCTCTGTCCCTGGTCCTCCAAATCCGCCTGGGCTCGGGCAGGCAGCCTCCCCACCCCCACCCAGCAGGAATGCGGGAGGGGCCCCTCTCCGGAGCCGTTGCCCCCAAACACAGGCTTGTTTTAGAGACGGCGTCGCTGTTGCAGTGTCCTCTCTACATTAGTCAGGACGCCACGGTCTCCATGGAAACGCCTGCCAAGAGCAGCGACAGCTGTCCGTGTGCTCCCCTCTGCTCGAGGCCCCGGCCCCGCCCCTCGTCCTCCGCACCACGCCCTGCCAGGCCTGCTTTTCCTGGCTTTTGTTTTTGTTTCCTCACCTGCAGTCTTCACCTGCGTAGCTGGGGCGCGTCCGGCGTGCTAGGGTGCAGACTTAGTCTCTCTGGCTACCTGCCAGCCTCAAGGCTCCTTTGTTGCGTTTGCTGTCCCCAGGGTCATTGAGAGGACCCTTGACTGGTGCCGGATGGGAGCCATGACACTATTTGTTCCATCACTTTCTGCCTTCCCTTTCTGATAGGGGCAGTGCGGACTGCACACACACACTCATGCCCCCTTCCCAGCAGCTGGGATTGTGGCCAGTCCTGTGTGAGAGTGAGGGGTGAGCCCAGGACTCCACTCCACAGGGTGCATACTCCCACTGGTGAGCAGCTGGGTGGTCTTCCAGCTGGAGGGGGGCCAGGAGCAGGAGAGGGTAGCTCTGAGCTCTTCCCTACCAGCCCCTTGGCTGAGCAGGCCTAGCCTGGGCACTTTTGGACCCATGGTCTGGAGCCTTTCTGGAGAGGGTAGAGTTTGAGTAGGTGAAATGAAACCTGGGGCTAGGGTACGGTCCAGAAATGGGTTTTTAAGCCTCACTCTGCAGAGGAGTTTTCCCTGCACAACTGGGAAGGAAGAAGACAGCCCTAGACCTCTGGGGTGAGGCCTTCCAGCCTGGGAGAAAAGTTCCAGACTGGGCTAGGCTCAGGAGTCTGTGGATCTGCACCTGGCCTTCCAGTCTCCCTGACCCCTACCTTCTCCAGGAGATGGAGTTCTACGTGAGGACCTTCAGCCATGTGCGCGGAGAGCCCCCTGGCCAGGCCAGGCCAGCGACAGTAAATGCTAAGTGAGTGCCACGCGGGCATGTGCCACCTGGGCATCTCCTATTAACATGACAGGGCCATGAGAGGTGGGAGTAAGAGGGTAGGCCAAGGCCAAGGCATGGGTCTTGTTCCTTTCTGTTCTCTGCTAGGAAGGATCCTGCAGCGGAAATGGATTTGGGGAACAGCACTCAAAGCTTGTCCTGCTTTTCCCTCAGTCCCTCCCGGTTTCTCGCCACCCAAGACCAAGTAGAGCCTCCTCGGCCCTCCTCCCCCGACACTCTAGCTCTGCCTCCTGCCGTCCGGCCCCAGGTAGGAGGGATTGGGCTTGTCCCAGTGCCCCAGTGGAGGGAGATGGGAAGGAAGCTTCTACCCCGGGATGCTTCTACTGCTTTTGGCATTGTGGGGTTTGGAGAAGTGGCATTCAAACTCCCCCTCTATCTCTGCAGAAAAAAAGGAAGCGACGCAGGTATAAGGTGCCGAGGTCTGGGATCTTGGGTCGGGAGTCCCCGCTGCCCAAACTGCGAGGTGAGCACCCCTCCCTGTCCAGGTCCTACTCGGGGAGCTCCGAGGGAGGGAAAGGCAGAGGCCGCAGCGGTAGCCCCTGGTCTCAAGTTCCCTCCCCTGTGCAGGGCCCCAGGCCCCAGACTGCCACCCCAGCTCGTCCACGGATAGCTCCAGCACCAGCCCGGTGCACACCGCAGGCCCGTCAGGCGCTTACCACTCTACATCAGCCGAGTCCTTGGACGAGATTCCAGTGGCGCAGACGCGTCTGGGCAGCGCCGCCTTGGCCGCCCCTGGGGGCAGAGCCCGAGAGCTCGGGCTGGCGCTGCAGGCGCGTGCGCCCGCCGTGTTCGTGAGCCCGAGCAGCGGCGAACCGGGAACGCGGGGCGGCCCAGAAAGTTGCCGGCCTTAGCATTGCCGGGAGCCAAGAGGGCCGAGGAGGAGCGGCCGGCCCGACTCTATGCAACACCCCACCTTCGCCGCACCGAGTGCACTTTAGGGGCCCCAAGGCCGGCAGGATCGACCTCCCTCCCCCACGGTTTAGCAATATCCACCCCACCGGCCCTGATGCTCCAATAAACTTTTTTATGCTTTTGTGGATTTGGTCCTTAATGTCAAGAGCCATGGGCCCTCTGGAAGCTGGCCATTGGCATTCCGGTCTGGAGCAGGGTGAGGTGGGTCTCCGTGCAGTAGCGGGCTGCGCGGATTGCCCATGTAGGTGTGCGAGGTATGGGGCTCCTGGTTGGGAAAGGCCCTGGAAGGCTTCCTGAGGAGGTTGCTTTCCTTAAAGACAACAGGATTTGCACCTGGGAGACTGAGAGGAAAGCAGGCTTTGGGCTTTGGGAGCAGGCACGAGAGCAGAGGCTGTGGGCAAGATGGGAATGAACGCAGGAGGCTGACCCCAGAGGGCCAGAGCTTTCTCTTCAAAGCGCAGTCGCAGTCGGGGCATTGGCACTTCAGGGCTGGGCAAGCACTGTTGGTTCGTTGTCCCCTTCTTCCCGCGGTGGTCTGGAATCCGAATCCGACTAGGAGAACGCGGGTCGGGGATACCACACGCTCGGCGGATAGCTGTGGTCCGAGCCAGCTGTAGCATCCTGTCATCGAGGGAAGGGACAGTTCCCCCTACGCCTGTCCAGCGCCCGAACGGCCTCCGGTTGGCTTGGGGAAGTTGGGTCTCCTCTGAAGGTTGGGGGCCCGCTTGAACTTTGGGCGGAGCCTGGGTGGGGGCCTTTTCCCTTTCGGCGCCACCGGAAGACGTGGAGAAGCGCAGCGCCGCTGCTTTCGCCTGGTCCACCGAAGGGCTGCCGGCAGAGGTGGGGTGAGGCTATCATCTGGCTCCACGGGCGCAGGGGGCGGGGCCCGATGGGCGGAGCCAGCGTGACCTTGGTCACTCTCCCGCCGAGACAGCCTCGAGGGCGGGACTCGCCGTCTCTATAGAGACCGAGAAACAGGAGATAATACCGCGGAGCTGCCCAGGCTGCAGTCCCGCCCCGGAGCCGGCAGGGAGCGGAGCTGCGGAGCCGCCGGGTCTGCCGCATCCATCCGTTCCTGTGTCTTTCTGTCCATTTGAACGCGCGCTGCAGGAGCAGCCACAAGATTGAAGCCGGTAGGACACCTGGACGCTGACCATCCTGATCAGTATCCTGCACAAAGAGGGGTGGGTGGGAGCGGCCTGAAAGGGGTCCCAACCCCGGATGGTACAGAGCCGAGGACACCAGCTGAGCGGCTGTGCCGCCTCAGGCATTCCACCCTACTCCCCAACCCCCACCTCCCTGCTTGGATGATTGATGACTCCAGCTGTCCCAGCGAGAGCGACGGGTGGCCTCGGTTGCTCCCTCCCTGGCCTGCAGACCCCCTGGCTGCTGCCTGTGACTCTGTTCCACCTGAACAGCCGTGAGATTACCAAGAATCCATCTTCCCACAGACAGGAGTGAGCCCTGGACCCAGGAGTCTCCCAGTCCCTTGAGACAAACATCCTGTGGTACCCAAGCTCCCCTGGACAATATTATGCTTGGTAAACTGAAGGCAGGGTATTGGGCCCTTGGTGGAAGGTTGCACCTAGGGAGAGGGAAGGAGAGTGTAGTGTCAGCTAAGGTTGTGGTCCCACATAAGTCCCTGCAATGTAGAGATGAGTAAGCGTGGTCACCAGGAAGGGGCTTTCAGTGTCAAGGCTAGTGGTAGTAGAAGAGGAGGGAGCTGGGCAGGTGCCCAGGCTGTGGTCACTGGAGGCTTTCCTATAAGAGGCAGCCATAAAAATGGTGGCCGAGACGGAGGGTGTGGTCAAGAGGCTGCAGTGGGGGTGGGAGATTACTGGGTCCAGAAATGCCATTGTGTAGGGTGAGGATGGGGGGCTTCAGTACTGGGCTGTGTGGTCAGAGGGTGTGGGTGTGTGGGCAAAGCAAGATGCTGAGGGTGTGATCAGGCATGATAAGGGTCGTGGTCATGTGAGGGGCTACATTACTGGGTCCTGGCTAGGGGGTCTCAGTAAAGGCTGCAGGGAGTGGATGGGAGGCTGCAGTATGGGCTGCAGGTGTGTGGTCAGGGAGGCCTCAGTACCAGGTTGTGCTGCTGGCTGAGGGTGTGGTCAGAGGACTGCACTGGAGGCCTGTGGGCATGGGGGATTTTTATGCGGGGCTGAGGGTATTACTGGAGGATCTCAGGGCAGTTCTGCTAGCTTCTGTGTCAGGGTGGAAGCTGAAGGGGAAGGGTCAGGCCCTGAGTCTCAGGGCTGTGGGTGTGGATGGGGGAGCTGCAGTGCAGGGCTGCAGGCATGGCCAGGGGTACAAGGCTGAGGGTGTGGAGGGCTGGGGCCGTGTGCATATAGGTTGTGGGAATGTGGACTCACTGTGGTCAGGGTGTGGTGGTGGGGACCTCGGTGTAGGGCTGTGGTGTAGACAGAGGGATATGTGCTTCAGTGGAAGATCACAATGCCAAGGCCATGGTCCCATTTGCCAGTGTGCCTCTTGAAGCTGGTTACTTACTCTACAATCTCCACCTAGGGTACCCCAGATCTCCTGCTCCTCCTAAACTCCATACTGGAAGGCTACAGACCCAATGTGTGGCAAGGGGCCAGGAAGCCACAGTTGTGCCGTAGGCGCAGGGAGTGCTGGTGTGCCCCACCCTTGGGCCCCTGCTCCCCAGCCCAGCCCAGCCCAGCCCAGCAGCACTGGGAGCTTCTCCCTGAGCCGCCTTGACACCATCCTGCCCTTAGCAACATTCTCCAAGCAGCACCACCCTCCCTTAGCAACTGTCTCCAGGCTTCACAAACTGTGGCCGGGCCAGCCCCAAGCTCCTGCTCCCCTCATGTTTTTGTTTAACAGCAAATAGTAACAAGGTCCTGGCTGGGCCAGCTGCACCCCTGCCTAAGGCACGCACTGCTGCCCATGCTGTGTCTTCCTTCTTAGGCCTGGCCTGGGTCTTGCGAGTCTTCATGACCCTTACAGAGACACTGTCCTTGCTAAATACCTGCCCAACCAGCAGTCTGGCCCTGACCCAGCTTGGCATGGAGCTTCCCGGGAGGGGGGCCTGCTCTGCCACCCTCAGTTCCACCCAAGCAGGCCTTGTGCCAGGGCCAGACAAAGCCATGTCCCAGCTGCTGCCCTCAGTCTTTCTGGACAGTGCCACTCTGTTCCCAGCCTGGTGTGGGCATCAGTATTTCATTTTCTAAGCCCTACTCAGAGCCAGGGCTAGCACTAGGAGACAGGATGTTTCTTTCTCTGGGCTCTTCCTCAGGTCTGGGGTCCAGACAGACACTCAGCACTCCCCCCTCTCCCCAGGCAGCCCTAGCACCGAGTCTGAGGGTCTATAGCAGAAATTGCCCACTCAGACCCTGCTGGTCTTGAGGCAAGGATGTTCTGGGCTTTGGTGGGGGTAGGGAACTTGGCTAGGAGGTGACCAAGATGGGTCCCCACAGGGTGGCATGGCAGCGAGCACAGATGTAGCTGGGCTGCAGGAGAGCTTCCGCAAGTTTGCCATCCATGGTGACCCCAAGGCAAGTGGGCAAGAGATGAATGGCAAGAACTGGGCCAAGCTGTGCAAAGACTGCAAAGTGGCTGATGGAAAGGCTGTAACAGGGACCGACGTTGACATCGTCTTCTCCAAAGTCAAGTGAGCCCTAGGCAGCCCCTGATTCTTGTGTTCCCAGAGGGTGGGGCACTGGGGGCTGGAATTAGGGAGGACATGGAGAAGAGAGAACGCTCATGATGCCCATGTGCCTGGCAGGGGGAAGTCCGCTCGGGTCATCAACTATGAGGAGTTCAAGAAGGCCCTGGAAGAGCTGGCCACCAAGCGGTTCAAGGGGAAGAGCAAGGAGGAGGCCTTCGATGCTATCTGCCAGCTGGTGGCAGGCAAGGAACCAGCCAACTTGGGCGTCACTGTAAGTGCCCTGCTGGTCTCTGTTGGCCACTGAGGGGATGCGGGGAATTTCCACTGGGAGTGGGAGGGGCCAAGCTCCCTCACCAAGAGCCCCTGGGGGAATTCTGTCTAAACAGAAAGCAAAAACAGGGGGTGCTGTGGAACGGCTGACTGACACCAGCAAGTACACTGGCTCCCACAAAGAGCGCTTTGATGAGAGCGGCAAGGGCAAGGGCATTGCCGGACGGCAGGACATCCTGGACGACAGTGGCTACGTGAGTGCTTACAAGAATGCAGGCACCTATGATGCCAAGGTGAAGAAGTGAGGCCTGGGAAGGCCCCAGTGCAGCTGCCCCTGCTGGGGGCTCAGGCCTGGGCTTATGGGGTATGTGGAGCAAGAAAGCCTGGTACCTTCCCTGCTGGACCTGCCACCCAGAGCTTCCTGCCCAGCCCCACAGAGCTAGCCCACCAGGCCTCTGAGCCAGACTTCTCTGCGTCCCCTTCCTCCTCCTCTTGTCTCCTTGACTTCTGTCTCTCTAGGGACAGTCTGTGCCTATAGCCTCATCACCCCAGCCTGACCCAGGCATGGCTGACCCCTGCCTGCTTGCCTCGTATTTAAACTGCTGTTCTGGCCAAGTGCCTAATTCATACCCAGACCTCAATAAAGACATCTTTTGTACCAGTGTGGCCTGGTTGGGTAATGACCTTCACGTTCCAGTGCCCCCTTCAGTATCATCACTCCCTGCTGATCTCTCCCGATCCCACTGGCTGCCCAGCCCAGAAAGAGAGACACATGAATCCCCTTCCATTAGTGGAAGATTGCCCAAGATGCCCCTGAGGGAAATGCAAAGTCTTTTAACTGGGCCCCAATCTGAAGCCTGGCGTCACAGCCTGTCTCTCTGCACCACAGCAGGAGGATGAGACAGCAACTTGGCCTGGGCCACACCTTGGCAGAGACCCCAATGCCAGCCTTAGCTCTAAGTCTGCCAGCAAGGGGCTAGCAAGGCAAGAATCTCAGAAAATTCAGGACCAGGAAAAACCTGAGAGAGTACATAGTTTGACTCCCTCATTTTATAGCAGAGGAAACCAAGGCCCAGAGAGGGAAGGGGTTTCTGCAGGTGGAGCTGGACCATGCCTCTTGCCTCCAGGCTGAGCTTTCCTAGCACAGTGAGCCTCAACACTGATTTCTAAAAGTGGGACTGGATGCTTAGTGGCAGAGCCTGGCACTCAGTGCTGGTCATGTTGGTGGCTGGAGGACTGTCCCATGGTGAAGGGGCCTCCTTGTGCTGGTTCCCCCCAATCTGTTCACCACCTGGATGGGGCGGGTGGTGCCTCTCCAGTCCTCAGGGCTTCTGGGAGTTTGCAAATCCTTTCTCTGAAGCCCTGGGTGCTGGGGCAGAGCTATTCGCAAGCCTGAGGCTTTGGTGCCAACTTCCTTCCTGCTATGACGAAGGGACTGATGGGACCAGGCCCTAACCAGGAGAGGGCAGCTCCCAAAGGTTCTAGAAAAGGCTTCAAAGATATACACTCATAAGTACTCACCCTCTTTTCTGACCCAGATACAAGGTAAAGGAGGGGAATTGAGGTGGCCCTGAATCCCTTGGGCCTAACCACTTGGAATGAGAGGTATAGAGGAAGAGTGTGGCTTGGACAGAGGAGGTCAGGTGGGAAGCTGAGGTTGCAGGTCAGCACCTGGCCTCAGCAGAGCCTGCCCTCCCAGCTGGGGCAGCGGGTTCCCCCCTCAGGGCCTGGCAGGCTGAAGAGGTCAGAGAGTTCTGCCTTGCCCAGAAGCAGACAGAGGCGTGATCCCCCTAGCCTTGGGGAATCTGAACTGCAAACTTTTTCTGAGAGAGAGAGAGAGAGAAAGAGAGAGAGACAGACAGAGACAGAGAGCGAGAGCGAGAGCGAGAGCCAGAGAGAGAGACAGAGACAGAGACAGAGACAGAGACAGAGAGAGACAAAGAGCTCCCCCTTCTGGCTTTCACTTACTGACAGATTCTCATTAGGAACCAAGTTTACCTGTCTCCAGACTGGGCCAGGCTCCCAGCTGTGGATGGCAGGGGAGGGAGCCTGTGATGTGGAGGACAACAATTACCTGTCCCCTATTCCTGGAACTCACTATGTGGCTTGGAGGAACCCAGAGACAGAACTAGCAGAGCTCCAAACTCTACTTTGTGGGAATAAAGCCCCCTGTTCTTGGAAAGCCATATGGAGTCTGAGATCAAGGCCTACCGAGGGCCAGAAAGAGACCAAAAGGATCTGGCAAAATCTGATACATGGCAGCCACTGGCCAGTACCGTGCTGCCCCAGCTGTGCGCTTCTCCCCTGAGCCTCCTGTGACCAAAAGTCTTGGGTACCCTCGCTCACAAAGCCAGGCGGCAGGGAAGTTTGGCTAGGCTCTGTGGGGTAGAGCAGTAAAACTCCTCTGTGTACAGTGAGAAGCCCAAGCCTGTCAGAGTGGCCCTGCCCCTCCTTCCAGGCATGGATCTTCCCTGAGGACCATCTCTACCCCAAACCTGTCTTCTCTCTCCTGCTAGTACCAGGCTCAGGTGAGGAACTCTTTTTCACTTATTTTTTCTCACTTCAATGGTCTTCTGTCCCCCATATTGGGTCCAATTAGCCTCACAAGGTGGCAACTTTTTGGGCCCTTCCCTATCCCTACCTTTAGCACTAAGTGTCACACAGGGAGACATAGAACTGAAGAGGAGCTGTGATAAAGGGAAAAGATAGGGAAGGTGGTTCAAACTGGGTTAGGCTCTTTACTCCTCTTTAGGGGTGCTCTGAGCACATTCTGGGGTTGCCATTTTCAGATGTTCACACTAGAAGCAGGAAGGGCTGGGGCAGTAAGAAGAAGTGGGTTATTCCCATCTTTGATGATCTACTCAGTAAGTCTGCCTAGAAGGCTACCCCAGGCCCTGGGCCCTGTCCTGAAATGTGACAACTCAAGGCTGTGAGGCCACCAACCAATATTCCCCTTTCTAGACAGAACTTTGGCTCTTTGGAGGTCTCTCAGTGGGACCAGAACAGGCCAGGGACAGTGGCAGGGTGGGGTCAGGGAGGCCGTTCTGTCATTTCTCACACTAACTGCCTAGAGCACACAGATCAGACACTCATGGTTCCCCTGTACACCACCCTCTTGGGAAGCCACACAAAATCCAGAGGTCTGTGGATTTTAGTTGTAATTTAGATAGGTGGGGTCTTATGACTCATTAGTATGATAATAGGTGTCCTTCCCTGCACAGTACCCAAGGCAGGGCACAAATGAGCGTCTAATCCTTCCACCTCCTCTCTCTCTGACGAGGCCCTGAAGGTGAAGTAACATCATCTTAGCTTGACAGTCTTTCACTCTCTGCACTCTCCTGCAATATTAGCTACCTGAGAGAAACCTGAAGCAGAAGCACACCTAGAACCACTTGCATTGTCTTTCCCCATAGATGTTTAAAATGCCTGATCAATTGGGATTCAAAAAATGCAGGATAGCTGGGGATGGTAGTGAACACCTAAAATCCTAGTACTTTGAGGCCAAGGCAGGAGGACTGCAAGTTCAAGCCCAGCCTGAGCAACCTAGCTGACCTAGCAAGACCCTATCTCAAAAAGAGGAATAGGATGGGGAGGTAGCTCAGTGTGAAGGCCCTAGGTTCAATCCCCAGTACAAAAAAAAAAAAAAAAAAAAAAAAGAAAGAAAGGCAGGGCACTTGTATGCAGAACGGACGCTGAACTCAAGGTGGTGCGCATCTTGGTGGGCTGCCCTTGCTGCCTCTCTGCTGTCCAGGTTGTCTGGGGTCCTCCCCTGCCCCCACAGCACCATTAGTCCGTGCTTCACACAGACAAAGCCTCTCAAATTTAAGCCCTCTGCTCCTGTGCTACTCCAGCCAAAAATCTACAAGGAGCTGTGCTCCTGCTTCCTTTCTCTCAAACCCTTTGGTTCCCTGAAAGCACGGTGTCCCTCCCCCTTCCTGGCCTGTGCCGCTTCTCTCTGTAGTTTGTCCCACCACTCTTGCCCTTGGCTCCATGTTTTGCCTAGTAACCTCCTACTTATTCTCAAGTCTCAGACGAATGTCCTCTGAGGATGTTTTCCTGACATTGCGTTTCACAAGCTAGGATGGGTCACCAATTACCTGCTCTCATGGCACCATGTTCCATGCCCAGGAGTCCTCCGGGGGCTCCAGACTCCCCACTGGCCTGGGAGGCTTTGCATTCCTCTCCCTGTTACTATCCTACTCTTCTTCCACCAGCTTCCACTCACACACACACCATTGAGATTGCTTTCTCTCTCTCTGATCTTTTTCTTCTGAGTTTCCTCTGTGTGTGTGTTTGTGTTTGTGGGTGTGTGTTACTGAGGACTGAACCCAGAGCCTTCTCACTGAGCTATATCCCAAACTCTTGTTTCATTTTTTAAACTTCGAGACTCTAAATTACTCAGGCCTGGCTCAAACTTGTGATCCTCCTGCCTCATCCTCCCAGAGTGCTAGGATTACAGGTGAGTACCACCACACCCATCTCGCAGCTTCTCTGTAGATCTGTTTGTACCAATTCCAAGCTTTAAACTACATCATATGGGTCTGTGCTTTTCTTCTTAACTGAACTGTGGGGTACTCCAGAGCAGACACCAGACACTTACCTTTTTGCTCTGGCAGGAGGAAACCCAAACATGCTTGGTGAATCAATTCATAGTCTCTAAAATGTCTTCTAACACAAAAGACACCTGATGGGTGTTCCTTTGTTATATTCTACTACATAGTTTCAAATGACACTGGTGAAAAGTGTCCAGTGTTTTTTCCTTTTCAACATTTTCAGTCAAATGTTTCTGTGTGATATGATGCTTAGGACTAAGTGCCAACAATTTGTGTGGGCAGAAGGAAAAAATGACTCATTGGGAGGAGATAAGTAGAGAAATAAAAAGAAGGACAATACAATGTAATCAGAATAAGGCTTTTCTTAATCTTGGGGAGTAAACACCACCACACAGATATCAATGGCACCCAGAGCCCTCCGTGGACGGGGGAGGTGGCCGCGAAGGTGTCCAATGCTAGCTCCACAAACTGGGCTCTGGGGCAGCTTCTGAGACACTGTGTATCAGATACTGACCCGTGTCGTGTGCCACTGGGGAGGAGGAAGACACAGTGCTTTTCCCAAAGGGCGACGATCTCCCCAAATGATGACTCTTCTCAGGAGGCAGGAGGGCTTTACCAGAACAACCTTTCTGCTCTTTATTCAGCTGCTGCAGCAGATACTCATTAGTTACCACCAGGGATCTGAGGCCCGGGGGAAAAAGGCAGGCGTGAAATCACAGACACAAAGTAGATGCCTTTCAGGTCTGAAATGCTTGCTAAAGATAAATGTAAAGTGAAATAATATTCTTCAACAAAATTGTCCAGTTTATGAGTGGGCTATTTGAAAAGCGGACCTACAGTGTCTTCATTACAATTGTTTGATTGCATTCCAGACTGACTGAAGCAATAATACATTTCACATTTTATAGAGTGGGTGTTTCTACACTTTCCAAAGCACTTTTGTGATGAGGTAAGTAGCACTCAAACATTGGCTCCTGATCAGGCCTCTCATTTCTACCCCCAAATTATAGCTTCTAATCTGTGCTGCCCTCTACAACCAATGGTGCTAGCCATGGCAATGTTCTTAGATTCCATGTTACTATGTAATGTTAAAAGCCATCCGCATACTGGTAAAAAAAAAATGATAGATACACAATGCTGTGCATTACAGGACTATTTTGTTTGTTTTCGTTTGGTGCTAGGGATTGAATTTAGGGCCTTGCAGAAGCTAAGCACATACTGTACCACTGAGGCACACCTCCAGCCCCTATAGTACTATTTTAAACAGCCAAATACTGTTAATCCAAGTGTCCACGGACATTACTACAGGACTAATTAAACTCTGCAATCACACAGTGGAGTACTATGCAGCTATAAAAAGGAATGAGAACTAGCTCTTTAGACCACAGTGAATTGATTTCCAA
Organism: Hystrix cristata; assembly: GCA_004026905.1. NCBI lineage: Eukaryota > Metazoa > Chordata > Mammalia > Rodentia > Hystricidae > Hystrix > Hystrix cristata. The sequence continues at coordinate 102,100 of PVJO010000027.1, forward strand.
AATAAAATGTTAAAGCAACATTATTCTTCTTTTATATAACAAAGGGAGCATACAAATACACATCAGTAGGTACAACAGAAGCCTAGTGGGAGGGAAGGAAAGAAGAGACAGGAAAGGGAGTCAGATTTTTCTGACCTTACACTATTTGATTTTGGGACTGTGCAAATATTTTACATGACTATACAAACAAGATTAAATAAAAATAAACTCACTAAGAACCAAAAGCAAAATTATAAAATGAACCAATATACTGAGTTAATGGTTTAAACAATACACAGAAGAATTGTTTTGAGTTCATTTAAAATGTACTATTTTGACTCTGCATCCCTGAAGAGAGACATCCTAAAGTTCTCAGAGTGTGGCCCCCAGGTCAGCAGCACCAGCAGCACCTGGAAATGTCCTAGAAATGCAGACCTTCAGTTCCCAAACTACCCTGCTGAGTCAGAGACGCGGGAGTGAGGGTAGGGTGTCTAGCAAGCTACATTTTCACAAGTCTTTCAGGTAATTCTGATACAGACCCAAGTTTGCAAACTATGACCTTATGCTGGTCTCTTACTTTTGTAATGCTTGAAATAATGGTAATGAAAGCTAAGGAAAAAAAAAAAAAAAGGCCATCCAGAAGAGGTCTGGGTCTAATCCTCTGAAGAGGAAGCTGTTCTAGTGAAAATTAGTGGTGAAGGCTGAGATTGAGGTTTGGGGATGGGGCAATTATATTTAAATGTCATTGGAAGCCCTAGTAGAGGTAGATTGGCAAATCTAAGTCTTAAGGGCTTCCCTCGAATTGTCAATGGCCTGCAGGTCCCTGCTCCCCATATTTTCCTGCTTGCATCCTGAAAGCCCTCTTCTGTGAAGAGCTGCACGCTACTGAGTGCTGCTGAAGAGGTCACATATTTTGGATTCTTGCCGGGGTATTAGCTCAGTGGTTGAAGTGCTTGCCTCATAAGCACAAGGCCCTGAGTTCAATCCCCGGTACCAAAAAAACAAAAACAAAAACAAAAAACCAAAAACATATTTTGGATTCTTTCCCTGTCATGCTCTGCTGAGAGCTCTTGGTGCATCTTTAGTGACCAATAGCAGGCAGGCATTTTCCAGAGAAGCCAGGTGGCTGATTTTAGGTGTACATAGTGACTGAAGAGTTCGCTGGCCCAAATAAAGATCCTCTTAGAGCCAGTGAGAAACTAATTATTGAGGTCTTGCAACCCACGAATGCCAGCAAAGACAGTTAGTCCCCGGTGTATAAAGGTAGTCCTGGGAGCAGTATTTTGATCCCTGACCTAAGTGGCCAGGTACAGGAGGTTTACACACACACTGCAGTTAATTTGCAAAGGGTATAGGTATCAACTTTCTCAGCAAAGTAAAGGAGAGATAAAGCAAAGTAAACATCTGTTGCAGAAGCCCACTAGATAGACCCTCTCCTACCTCTGACTTTCGTGAAGAAGGGCAACTGTCTCCTCCAGCTTTTTCAGCTGGGCAAGCTCCTGGTTCAGGCAAGCCACCTGCATGGTCAGCTGTTGGTTTTTGTGCAGAAGATCATCTACAAAGGGTACAGCACCCAGAAATGAACAGGATTTCAAGCTACTTGTCTTTGAGCAGAGCTTAAGTACAGTATTCAGATGGACACCTGGAGAACTGAGGGCCCCATGGCACTTGCGGTCACCTCCCATTCACCACTCCCTTCTGTGAAGACAGGAGTTACGGTGGCAAGAATGTGGGGTTTGGCAACAGACCTGAATTAAAATTCAACCACTTAATATTACATGCGTTGTTAGTTCATCTTTCTGAGTTTCACTAGAGCTAAAACCCTGCCCCATAGCACACACCACTATGAGGCTTCAGTGAGATGCCCATCCTCAATTAGCACAGGCAGTCAATAGGTATTACAGCTCCTATAGTCTCCATTTTGGCTTGTGAATGCATGCCCTTCACTTCCCACATACTTTGTGAAAACATTCAGAACTGTATGGAGCACATAGTAATAACTCAGTAAGGGTTTGTAGAAACTGAGTTTGTGGTCAAGACATTCATATCTACCTCCCCAAATCTGCTGCCACTGCCTGCAATAATGAGGTAGGTAAAAGCACAGGACTGGTCTTCTAGAATAATGCTCTCTGTGTGTGTGTGTGTGTGTGTGTGTGTGTGTGTGTGTGGTATTGGGGATTGAACCCAAGGTCTCACACATGCTAGGCAAGTGCTGTACCACTGAGCTACATCCCAGCCCTAGAATAGTGCTACTTAAGCATTAATATGCTTACAAATCTGGAGATCATGTTAAAAACCAGTAGGTTTGAGGAGAGGCCCAATATTCTGTCTAACGAGCTCTCAGGCGACACTAATGTGGGTCCTGTTTTAAACAACAAGGGTCCTGTTTTAAACAACAAGGTGGGAAACGGGGCTGCAGCAGTGGTACCTGTTACCAGTAAGTCAAAATACCAAGCTGGGCTCTGGCCAATTGAACGTAAGGACCTTGTAGACAAACACTTATTTTCAGAGTAGGTTAATGTAGACTGATGTTTTTTGATTATTCAATCTTGTGGGAATCAGCACTGAGATTTAACAATGGAAATTCAATACTTCTAAGTCAAATTCCTCATATCAGACCAAACTTCTGCAATAGTTTGCTCAGGGGAAATGAGCTAGAGGTTTAAAATGGATGGCAGACTTGTCTAAAATATGGCCTATTCTAATTATAATATAGTATAAATCAAGACTTAAGCTAGGTGTGGTGGTGCATGCCTGTAATCCAAGCACTCAGGAGGCTGAGGCAAGAGGATTACCATGAGCTCAAGGCCAGCCTGGGCTACATAGTGAGTTCAAGGCCAGTATGAACTACATAGCAAGACCCTATCTCAAAGACAGAGAAGAGAGAGAGAGAAAGAGAGCGAGAGATTTAAATGGTATATTATTTTTTCACTTACACAATAGCAAAAATTTTTTTTTTTACAATAGCAAAAATTCTAAAAATAGTGTTTGCAAAGGCAGAGTGAAAAGGGCATCTAAGTGCACTGTGGATGTGAATGTAAGTTGAAACGACCTCACTTGGGAATAATTCGGTGATGTGTGGTAAAAGTCTCAAAAATGTCCACATCCTTTGCCCCGCTAACTATACTTCTAGGAACATTTCCTATGAAAACAGTCTGAAATGCACATAAAAATTTAAAGGTGTTGGGGTTGGGGATTTAGCTCAGTGGTTAGAGTGCTCGCCCTGAGTTTGATCCCCAGCACTAAAAAAAAAAAAAAATTAAATTAAAGGTGTAGATATTGATAGTAGCATTTTTTATCGTAGTACGACTATTAGGATTTGGCTCAATCAGAAGGGAAGAAAGATGATTTCTTATCTTTTTTTTTTTTTTTTGGTGCTGGGGATTGAACTCAGGACTTTGTGCTTGCAAGGCAAGTGCTCTAACCACTGAGCTAAATTCCTAGCCCAAGAAAGATGATTTCAAAGAACCATTTTGATTCTAGGGTCACTTCTCCCACTTTAGATCTTGCTTTTGAAAGCTCAGCAGTTCTTTAGAATTACTTATATTCTCTCTATATTATTATTTATAAAAACCATTATTATAAATAATGGCAGCTTTATAATAACAAACATTAGAAACAATTATACAGTAGACTAGTGATATAAACACCGTATATTCATTCATGTGATATTGTAGGACTTGCTATGCCATTAAATTAGTAACATTAGGATGTAGAAACCAGAACTGATTGCCTATGTTGGACAGTAGGGGAAACTGATTACACAAGAGTATGAAGAAACTTTCTGAAGAAACAGAACTATTCTGTATCTTGATTAGGATCAAATTGAAAATGTGAGCATTTTGTTGTATGTAAAACATTTTTTAGAAATCAGGGCTGGGGATTTAGCTCAGTGGTTAGAGTGCTTGCCTTGGAAGCACAAGGCCCTGAGTTTGATTCCCGGCACCACAAAAAAAAAAAAAAAGAAATCAGGACATAATTTTAAGTTATGAGTTAATAATATCTGTATAGATGTAAGTTGGAAGAAAATATACCAAAACCCTAATACTAGTTATTGCTGGGTCTTAGGGTTATATTTTGCTTATATTTTTCAAACCTCCTATGGAGAACATATTCTACTGTTATAATCACAAAAAGCAAGTATAATTCTCAAAAATAATGGCAAGCTGGGAGTGGTGGCACAAGCCTGTAATCCCAACATTTGGGAGGCTGAGGCAGGAGGCTCATTGCACATTTGAGGCCAGCCTGGGCTACATAGTTCAAGGCCAGCCTAAACTATGTAATGAGATCCTGCCTCAAAAAACCAAACCAAATCAAATCAAAACAATGACAATAGTAATATTTGCATATTTTTGCTGACAAAGACCTTCATCTGGTAACTCAAGCCATCTGCATTACAATTCTCTGAGGCAAGATGCTGTTTCCATTAACTCCCAGGATAAGTAAGGATAAGTAATGACCAAGTAAGCCAAAGGCAGCCACATGAGCTTTGGCTGGTACAGCTTATTACATCCATAGACAGTTGTCTTGGGATGTCCCAGACTTGGCTTTCCCACACTTACCGTAAGTATGGGACTGATGCCCACTCAAAACCGAGGTGGCTACACCTTCCTCCAACTGCTGAACTTTTTCTGACAAAATAAGGTTTTCCTCCAGCACTCTGACCAGTTTTTGCTTCAAACTTTCCTTTACATCAGAAAATAAAACATCAGTACATTAAGAATCTGATATCCCAAGAAGCCCATGTATAGGACTGAAGGAACCTTTCCTCCAGTCAGTGACAAGCTGAATGAAGGTCAGCATCTGTATGACGTTCTCACTAGACTTTTAATTCATTGGTAAAATACAGCTCAAGTGCAGCAGACGAATTTATCCTTCCTATGGGATGTTCATGAATTGTGTTGAGCATTTGCCATCATCTACAGGGTCTGGTTTCTAGAACTGAACTTGGTGTCTGGAAATCCTCTAGTGTTAACCAAAGAGAGAAAAGCTTGGGAATGAGTTCCTTCTTTCTCTCCCAGAGCCAGAAGCCTGATGCCCCAGAGTGGCCCTGGTTCCATGCTCTCAACACGATCAGAGAGGAGGAGGACAAATGCAGAGACATGTGTCTCCCTCATTAGGGCCACGCCATGACCTCCAAGAACATGACTCTAAACATTTTCGCTCTAGGATTGCTGGTTTTCTTCTTCCCACTTCACATCTTTTTTTAGACTTTTTAGATTAGGTCTAGGCTGAGGGAATCATCTCTGCAGAACCTCCAAATTGTCCCTGTCCTGGCAAGTTTGGCTGATTTGTCCAGCCTGACTTTTCCATATTTTGGCTCTGGAGTATCTAGGTATTCATGGTGATGATGATCTTCAGGGCCCAGAGCTGTTTCAGTCCTTCTCTATCTTTTTCTGGTAGAGGAAGAGGAAGGAGAAAAACGAGGGAGCCGTACCATGTCATTAGGGATCGGCTGCCCAGCCTCCTTCAGGTCACTCTCCCTCCTGTGGAAAGCTTTCAGAGGATCTTCAGGATGTGAGTGACACCGCTGCTGAGGAGGAGCGGGGACAACCAAAGACAGAAGCAAATCTCTTGCAGGACCTGCCAAAAATTCAGGTTGGGCACACGGGCCAATTTTAAACACTAAAACACAGACTTCCTAGTCAATAACTACCAGCTAATTATCTCCTTTTTACAAGAATTTATTAAGTGGATATGAGAGGTGCTTATGAGGGATGAGAAATTATATCCCACATCCTCTGTGGAAGAACGGCAGCACCCCCTCCTGAGCATGCTGGTCTCTAGTCACTGTTTAGTGGCTCCAGGGGCTAATTTCCTACAAGATGGGAGCAACAGGTCAAGATGGGAAGGAAAATGATTGGGGTGTAGTATCTTCTCCTCTTTGTCCCTTTAGTATTTTTTGTTTTGTTTTGTTTGTCTGTGGTGCTGGGGATTGAATTTAGGATCTCTCTCATGTTAGGCAAGCACTCTACCACTGAGCTATACTCAGCCCTTAGAGATTTTTTTTACAAAATGTTTTTTCCAGTTCAAACAAGTTTCTAGTTTTTACTTAAACTTTTACTAACAAGTAAAATAGTACTGACATATAGAACTTTTACTAACAAGTTACATTCAAGTTCCTTGAATTCTTCTTCCTTTAAAAACAAATAAACACGTGGAGCTAACATTTGAAAAATTGCTTTTCCTCATGTTTCTAAAAAATAGAGTCCCGGTCATGTATTTATATGAGTTTTTCAAATCATAACATTTCAATAGTCATTTTAGAACTCTGATGATCAAACTTAATATCTGTTGTATTCATTATTGGCACTTTTCCAAGGATCATAAAATCTTTTTGTAATTATCAACATGACCACTCCTTATTACATGTGTAATCATTCTGTATCTTACCAAAGACTACACACACACACACACACACACACACACACACACACACACACACAGAGTGATTCATACAAAAAATAGAGAAGACAAAAGTGAGAAAAATACAGATTTGTTAACTACGGTGTTTCTGAGAAGTTTTGGTAAGTGATAGAAAAACAATTTTTCTTGTAAGTTAAGGGGACTATGTGGGTGTGAAAATACAGAGCAGAAGCAAGATCCAGTTCTTCTCCAGGAACCAAGGATACGCTCACTCACCAAGGAACTTCTTGTTGAGGAGCAGGGAACCAGAGCCATTCCAGTGCTTATCCACAAGCTCCAGGAGCTGTCTGAGGACAGTGGCCACATGGGGGGTTCTGGCAGAGATTGGGGGACTGTGGTTTCCTGGCAAACCATGCAAACTGCCCAGGTCACTAGAGAGAGGCTCAAGAAAAAAAAAACAAAAAAACCCCAACCATTTGTCATTCTTACACAATAAGGAAAGTGAGAATCCAGACATTTAAAGCGTTAATTTTTTTTTAAAAGAAAAAGGAAAGATGATTTCATCTTTCAGTTTGGATGTAAAAAGCATATTATTTATGTCCAAGGCAAACATGTAAGATATTCAAAGATAATTTCAAAGGTAACAGTATCTTCTACCATGATTTTCTGCAGGGATTTTCAGAAAACATTTAAAAAACGTGTTGTTTAACACCTATGTCTATGGTTCAATATATTATGTAATATAGAAAGTTTAAACTGCAGAATATTCTTAAAAGTACTACAGGTCATAAAGTAAAACTGGAAGTAATTTAATAAGAAATTATACCTCATAATAAGCTTCTATTATATTAATATATAACATTTTAAATGTAATGTTAAATGTTATTATTGGACTCAGTACTAAAGATATATTTTTTTAGTTTAGGAAGAATCATATATTTGTGTATATATAGATAATATATAAATGTGTAGATAGATCTTTATAGTAAAATTAACAATTGTTTCTTTTTTTTTAACAATTGTTTGTATTCATTTTTTTTTTTTTTTTTTGGTGCTGGGAATCAAACTCGGGCCCTTGTGCTTGTACTTTAACCACTGAGATAAATCCCCAGCCCTGTATTCATTCTGGCCTGACATTTATATAATTTATATAATTGTGAATTTTATTGTACAGATCTACCAGTCTTTTCTATACAGTCTTATATACTTCAAGAGAGTTGATATAAATTAATAACATCCAAATTATTTCTCAGTCTCTAGCTCTTTTGATGAACAAAACTATAGATAATTATCTAATTAAACAGAACACCAAAGATAGTGGCATTTTTGACTTGAGTCATACAGGTGGCCTCTGATTGGTAGGGAAAGGCATGACAAATGGGATAAATATTTATTTGAAAAATTTGCGCTGAGCACTGATCATGTGTCCAAGTACTGAGTAAAGAGTGAACATATGAGGAGGTGAAAGATGGGGTTCTTTAAGAAGTTAACAACCTGTGGGTATGGCGGTGCAGGCCTGTAATCCAGCACTCTGGAAGACTGAAACAGGAGGATTACAAGGTTAAGCCCTGCCTGGGAAACACAGGGATTTAGTGATATACTCTGTCTCAAAAAATTTAAAAAAAAAATTAAAGGCTGGAGATGTAGATTGGTGCAAAGTCCTGGGTCTGATCTCCAGTACCACAAAAAGTAAATATCTGATTGGGGAGGAAAATCATAGGAAGTTTGGTTATACCATAAGGTCACTTTATAGGAACTTGTGAAAAATGAGTATTTACTGTCATCAGTTTTTTGTGGATTGTAATTTTGTGTGAATATCATAGAGAAACTTGGAAATATATATCTTTCAGCACAATCTGGGGAGAGTTAAGGATAATTTTAATGAATTTTTATATTTTTATATTTTTCATGGTTTTAAAATTTTCAGCAAATTATGCCTTATAGATTTTTTAGGAATATATATATAGAGAGAGCTATAATATAGTCCTAAAAAACTCATATTGTAATTTAATTTTTTATTTTGTACTTGCTAGGCAAGCTCTCTAACCACTGAGCTAAATCCCCAGCCCCTGTAATTTAATTTTGATCAACTAACTTCAGAGGTATATTTGTGATTTGTGCCTCTGAAGTTGGTCAAAATTAAATTTTCTTCTTCTTCTTCTTTTTTTTTTTTGAGACGAGGTCTTGCTATGTTCAAGGCTGACCTTTAACTCACTATGTAGCCTAGACTGGCCTCAAACCTGTGACGATCCTCCTACCTCAGCCTCCTGAGTGCTGGGATAAAGGCATGTGCCACCACACACAGCCCAAAATTAAATTTGCTAATCACTAATTTGCATATTATTTAACTTTGTCCCCCACTAGATTGTTAATGCTGTCTTCTTTTTAGAAAATTTCTGACATATATTTCAGAGATTAGTATGTTTGAATTTATATTTAGGGTTTGGAGGTATAGCTCCATGGTACAGTGCATGCCTAGTATGCACAAGGTCCTGGGTTTCATCTTCAACACAAAAGGAGAAAAAAGGCTTTATATTTATATTCAAGTAGCTCTTGTTTCAAAGCTTTTTTTATAAAGAAAAATAATATCTAACAAGAAGAAAGAAATAGGAGTTAAAATACTCCAGAAAAGTGCCCTGAGATTTTAACAATATAACACATACAGAGGTAAAAATTTCCTAGAATATCTTAGTAATATGCTATCCCAAATATCCTAAGTGTTACTGTTAATACATTAACCCACAGTTAGTGTTTTTGTCTGACAAAATATTCACTGGTGGCTGAGAATGGACCAAAAGCTAAAGAAAATATTGCAAGACTGCCCCCTTTGGTGCACAAAAATTATAAACATCTTCTCCAAAGTTCTGAAAACTAAATAGGAAATATTTAAACAGTTAAAAGCAAAAAAAATTTTTTTAAATAAAAAAATAAACAAAATACCAACCAAATAAAAACCAACCACCCACTGGGGCTGGGGATTTAGCTCAGTGGTTGCCTTGCAAGCACAAGACCCTGAGTTTGATCCCCAGCACCAAAAAACAAACAAAACAAAACAAAACCAACCACCTCAAGACAAGAACAAAACAACAAAAAACCAGCTCCCACAAACTCATCCCAGTGTGCAAAAAAGATTTTCAAAGTCACCTAAAAACTAAGTGACTAGAAATAGTTCTTTTTTGACTAAATATTTTCCTTCTTTAGAGGGCAGTAGTGGTAAACCTATGGCACATGTGCCACAGTGGGCTGTTTGTAACATTGAAAGCTCTAAAAGGTTCCCCATCACTGTTACGGGGCAATAAACGATCAACTGATAAATGGTTCATATGACAAAGGCTCAAGGGCCTGCAGGAAGAGGGGGTCCGGAGAGCTGTAGTCCCTCTAAGAAGGCTTCATGACAGTACTAAGACCTGGGGGGAAAATTAACAAACAAGAGAGGAGAGTAGAAGGTATTCTCTGTAAGAAATGTATGCAAAGGCAGGTGCAAAACTCATGAGTAAGAACTGAATAATACTGAAGCTTTATTGTGTAAAAACCATCACACTGTGGTTTTGCAAAAAATGAGCTATATTTTTTAAGGGAGGAGAGAGGGGTGCAAATGTAGGGGAGAGGGGCATGTGAGAAGGGGTGGGGAGGATGGGGAGAGGATGATGTCGGGGGAGAAGGGAGCTAAATGAGCTATATTGTACATGTGGGAATGGTTCTTGATTTTTTCATTTATCCTCTGAGCCACTTTCAGCTAAAAAATCCTTAGAAAATCTAATTCATATGCTTGCTGATACTCTAGAAAAAAATTAGAAGCATTTGAATTTTTAGACAGAAAAGCAGAGCAATGCTTTTACAAGAGATATTTTAAGTAAGTTATTTGTGGCTAAAAAAACTGTAAACACGACAAGACTCTAAACACTGATGCTAAAGAGATCAATCTTCAGCCAACCCTGAGCAACCTGCAACTTTTGTGTTCCTTCCTGTTGGTAAACTCTGGTGGGCCACTTTTCATCAATGTATTTCCCCACCATGTTTATCCTATGGAAGTTGAACAGGAACGGCCGCCCTGTGATAGAAATGAGAAAGTGGTGGCAGTGGGAAAATGACTTTCCCAAGGCAGGAGAATCACAGGCTTTAGCCTGGCAGCATCAGCAATCAGCAAATCTCTTTGAATCTCCAGCACTATTGGTCAGAACTACCACCATCCCCAACAGAACCCCACTCCGGTCTTGAACCTAATGTGTTTCTTGTACACACACATAAACAAGCCAAGACTTGCCTCGCTGCCTGTATCATCTCGGAAACCATGCTTTAGATTCAGATGGGCAAGGATATTGTCCTTCCGTTTGAATCCTCTCCTCAGTGGGCTTAGTGACCTCTTGGTCAGAATCTCTCTGTCTTGTGAAGTCCCGGGAGGCAACCGCAATGTCCGCAGAGAGTTTCCCAGGACACAGTTGTTTGGCAAAGAACCATGTGCTGGTGTTAAATCACTGAGGCTGCTGGATAACTGTTGCTCTACATTGGCCACCAGAGCAGGGTCACTGTTGAAATGGGTTGTGGCATACAGATCTGTGGAGGGAACAGGCTGGGAGATAAACCTGCCATTAAATGCCCTCATATCTCACTTTCATCAATACTTAGCCTGGAGTCCAAGGGTCATAATAATTACTCCCTAGTATACCCTCTCAATGTTATGGACCTTTTCTTTCTCCCTCCACTTGGTAAAACCTCATCTCTGGTTAAATCCAGCTGCCCACATGCTCTAGGCCTATGCCAGCAGTGAATGTGGCTAGAGAAAAATGTGCATCTGTTTTGATCTTCCACACTTTAATTCATGGCCACTCTCTCATCTGGTCCCTTAGTACTGCCCAGCAATCCTCACATATTGTTGACACTGGTCAACTTACTCTTTTATTCTCTCAAAGGATTATTTCACATCTCTTTTCTCCTTAAACCCCAACACCATCCCCTTCCTCTCAGGTGCTGACCTCCTGTATTTCATTGTGAAAACAGAGTCACAGAAAACATCCAGGTGATCACACTGCTAAATCTACCAACTCATTTGTATTTGTATCCCTAAATTCTACACCTTCTTCTTGTTACCACAGATGAACTATTTGTGCCTCACTTAAGACCATCTTCTCCACTGGGGGACCAGATTCCATTTCTTCTCAGTTACCTCTTTCTCCCCTGCATCATCAACTCTCCCTCTGCTGACCATGCCCACCAGCCTCTCAGAAGCCCATCCCTCCTCAAGCTACAGTTCTAGTCCTCTGCTCCCCTTTACTGAAAAACTCCTCAAAGGGACCGTATATAGTCTAAGGCCTTGTCTAACTTTATTGCCTCACTTTCAAGTTTTTCTTGAACTCACCCCATTGCGGCTTTTATTTCCAAACATCGCCTGAAACTGTTGGCTAATGTCTTCTGTGTTGCCGAATATAATCACTCCTCAGTCCAGCTCACTCTCTTGATCACAGGCATCTGACTCAGTGCTGTCACTCCCTTCTTCCTCAAAAACATTCTGCACTTGGCTCCCTCTTGCCTTTTTTCCTCCTACCTTATTGGCTGTGTCTTTCTCACTTTACATGATGATTTCTACTTCTAACCTCTTGAATGATTTTTTAAACATTCCTCCTTTTGCCTCCACAGTCTACTCTCATCCAGCAACCAGAGTAATTCTTAAGTGAGATCATGTCGCTGTGTTGCTACAAACCCTGCAACTACTACTGACCTCACCCAGCACAGAAGTTCAGGCATCTCTCTGACTCGAGCTATACAATTCATTCCCTTAATCATCTTCAAACACACAGGGTTCCTTGTGACTTCTTGAATGTACCAAGTATGGTCCAGCCTCAGGAACTTTGCTCTTACTATTCCCACTATTTAGAAAGTTCTCTCCCAGTAGCTACATGGTTTATACTCTTACTTCATTCAGATCTCTACTTTTACGATACCTTATCAGAGAAGCCTTTCCTGACCATTTGGTCTAAAACATCCCCTCCTCATTATTCCCTCTACAGTTGTATTATTTTTTATTGCAGCACTTATCATAACCTGACGTATGTTTACATGTTGTCTATTATGACTTACCTTACTAGAAATGTAAGCTCCATGAAATTAGGGGCTTGTAAAAATTATTATAAAATACATAGGGAACTTTGCTACTTTATTTGCAGAGCTAGAACAGTATCTGGCACATAACAGGCGTTCAGTGAGTTTTATTGAATAAATTAATAAATCACTGAAGAGCAGTCTCCACCACTTAAGCTGAAACTAGTTTCTTCTAAAAATAATTCAGAATAGTAGTGATTGTGGCCAAAGAAGACCAGAAATATGTCCCAGGATGCCACTTAACTAAAATAACATGTAGTTGTAAAGCTCACATTTCTACAATTTTTCTTTAATATATCTGTCATGTTAAACTCATACCCTGAATATTTCTGAAAGTTCCATGGGCCATTAGTGACCCTGAAATAGAATTTAAGAAATGATAGAGCAATTTAAGAAATGTTAATTCCAAAATTTCCAGTTATGCTTTCTATCTATATGACTGTGAAAGAGACCTGTAAACTAACAGGAAGCTATTACCTGAACTAAGTTTCAAAAGCCTTCCAGTACTGGAGTCAGGGTTTGACAGAGAAGTCAGTAAGTCTCCACAGGAATGGGATATAGTGGTCTTTATGTCACTTAAAGGCTTTGTGCTATATTCTTGGTAGTTCTTGTTTCTCTGAGGCCTGTTGCCAGCATTTCCATGTAGACTTTGAGAATAATGACTATCATAATTTTCCAAACTGACACCAGAAGGTAACTGATAGGGATGAATCTGATTAGAATCACCGACATCCAGGCGTTTACCCAGTGAAGTATCATGGGTAAGATGATAAGTATCGGGCTTTGATATTGAGTCCTTTTCTGGAGAAGAACCTGAAGACTTATTATCCAAAAAAGATACTCGGTACCCATCTCTAGTCATCTTCTCTGGGGACCGGACCATGGACTGACGAGGCGAGTAGTGTCTGAATTCTGCTCAATCAACGGAAAAGAACAAAACACAATAAGAATTCTTGGTCCACTTGGGGTACCTCTGTTCACTGAACCAGGTTCTTAGGAAGAGGTGGTTTATAATTTTCACAAATGGTAGTCTAAAGTGACGAAGGGACTTCTACATGGACAACAATAACAAAACTCAGGATACTTGTGTAAATAGTAAAAGAATCTATAACATTTTGAGCATGAAGTTTGTATCAACTGAATCCCCTAAAAATTTCCCCCTAAAACTGAAGAATAAGAGTTTTCTAGACAATAATTTCATATAAAAAATATGGTGTCTCTCCATATGACAATAGTTGTGCTTTTAAGTATTTAATCTACAGACAATTATAGCCTAAGACTTCACAGACTCTTTGCAATAAAATTAAACCCATTCCCACTCCCATACTCCACCCTGGGGCTCTAGGTTCACTCACTGGGAACTGCTACCCTAAGACAATTAAATGATAGGGAGTACAAAATCTATAAAAATCTGTGGCCTAGTGTTAGCTCGACTATAAAGCATTTTTCTCAGACAGCTGTATCTGCCACCTCCAGAAAACCTCATAGTGGAGCAGGTAGAGCAGCCACCAAAAATAAAAGGATCTATGTTCTTTGGTGCTTTCAGTGCTTCATATACTTGAAGGGCTTCCTTAGGAAACAACACATATTATATCTGAGTTAGTCACAATGACTCTTCCAACTCCGACTTTCTTAAGGATCTATGAGAACATTTTTACCCAACGTCAACACGTGCAGTGTGGTAAAGGTTATAGAGCAGTATCTTCAGGCAACAAAAAGAACCTTAAAGCAAGAGACTTCAGTTTTTTTGGGTTTTTTTCGGGGGGGCAGTGCTGGGGATTGAACTCAGGCCTTTGTGCTTGCTAGGCAAGTACTCTACCACTTGAGCTAAATCCCCAGCCTCCAAGACTTCAGTTTTAAGTAATGACAAATTGGATAATTCAGACTATCCTTCTGTTGACCACATAAAAGAAGTAGGATGAAACATTATCTTAAAAGCACCAAAGGGCTAAAAAGATAATCTAGAAAACAATAATAAGCCCTATAGATTAAGTCTATCACTAACCAGAAAACTCCTTTTACCTGAAGGCTTTTTAGGGGGAGACATGAGAACGAGTACAAGGTTCACCAAAGGTGAGGGGTTTGAGGATCTCCTTGCACAACACACACACACACACACACACACACACACACACACACACACAGAGGGAACCCTGGTGGGCAGGATACACTGCTCAGATTAAAGGTAAACTATAAATAAATTAGCCCTTGTAAAGACTGGCTATCCAAGTTTGCATTGTCTGCATAGTCAGGGAACCTCAAACCTTAAAATGGGATTAAGTTGATCCCAGACTGACAGGGTTCTAGACACCTGACAGAAGCAAATGAAAATTTGTTCTGGAAAAAATATACTCATTTAAGACTAATAATTGTTAGTTCAAACAATTGTTCATAAATAATAATAAGCAGCCAAAACACAAACAAAAGGAAACAAGGCAAATGAGTAAAAATCAGTAGGAAAAAAACAGAAAACAAAGATGCACAGAAATATTAGATATTATAAATAAGAGATGCAGTCTGTAAAACAGGTATGATTAAATGTAAAACAAGCCTGAACTGTTCTCTTTAGAAAAAAGTGACCTATAAAATCTGAAAAAGAACCAGATGAAACACAGAACTGAGAAAACAAACTGAAATTAAAAATTTAGTAGACAGGTTTAACAGCAGATTAGAGAGAGATGAGGATAATGTTAATTAACTGAAAGATGAGTCATCAGAAGGAATTATCCAGAATGTAGATTAGATGTAAAAGACAAATATTATGTAAGAATAAGAGACAAAGAGGATGAAGTGAATATTTCTGACATATATTTGTTTAACTAAGAGTTCGAGAAGGATAAGAGAGAAAGAATGGGACACAAACAATATTTAAATTACTTTTCAGAATTAATGGAATACAATTCACAGACTTCAGAAGTATAATAAATACCAAACAGGATAAATAAAAATAAATCTCCACATCACAGTGAAACTGCAAAAAAAAAAAGACAACCAGAAAATTCTAAAAGTAGTCAGAAGAAAAAAAGAAAGATTATCTATAGAAGTGAAAGACTTCAAGCTGACTTCTCAAAAGTAACCACAAAAAACAGACTAAAGTGGAATAACTTCAGTATTCTGAAAGAAAAAACCACCAGCCTAGAAATCTATACCCAGCAAAAATGCCCTACGTGATGAGGGAGGAAGAAAGAGGCAGAAAGAGGTGAAAATGATCAAAATATGTTACATACATGTACCAATTCCCCAAAACAAACATACCTATTATGTGTTGCAAACATACACTAATAAAAATAATAAAGAGGAAAAATATTCTTCAAGAATAATGGTGGAATAAAGGCATTTCCAAACAAAAACTGAAAGAGTTTATCACTAATAGGCCTACGCTAAAGGAAATTCTAAATCTAGGGGAAAATTATCTCAGAAGGAAAGCTAGGATAAAAAGGAAATGAAGAGAAAACAAAGTGGTAAATACATGGATAAATTTAAATGGACATTGTCTATATAAAAATATCTTACAGGTTTTTAAAACAGAGAATTAAAAGCAATAAGAATAATGTCAGGAGGAATAACTGGAGGAAAGTACTTCAAGATCTTTATTTATCTAAAAGAAGACTTATGGTATTGATTCATTTTAAAATTGCATAAGGACACATATTGTCATTTTAGGAATAAAACTAAAACTAGAGAAAGCATAACTTACAAACTGGTAGAGGGGAAAGAATGGATAGGAAAATAACAAATCCAAAAGAAGGCAAGGAAAGTAAGAAAAAGAAACACAGACTAGTCTGCTAATACAAAAAGAACAGAGGAGGTCAGAATATCTATCAAGCAGAATAGCCTTCCATGTCGCTACGCATACAAGGCAGCCCCTCAGGAAAGCACAAAGATTAGTTGACCAAACAGGGGCCCAGAACTGGGACATCATCTCTCAAATCTCATTACATCAGATTTCTATGATAGTGTGGGGGGAAATACTTAGCAAAATATTTACCATCATCCTGGTGGTTGTCACTTGGCAGCCCCCTTCTTGTTATTTCCTGCATCTAAAAAAAAGTTTGAAAGTTTGGAAGAAAGGCAGACGTGGGCATTCAGACATGAACTCACTAGGCTGAGAGTTCAGAGTACTTTCCTAATCAGCAAGGATGTCCATCCCTGCAAGCCAGGAAAACTGACCTTTAAGCAAAGTTCCAGCAGCAAGCCTATTTTTTTCTCTTGAGACAGGGTCTCGCTATGTAGTTCAGGCTGCCTTTAAACTCACTGTGTCCAGGCTGGCCTCGAACTCGCTGCAATCCTCCTGCCTCAGCCTCCCAAGTGCTGGGATCACAGGTGTGTGCCACCACACCCAACTAAATCCTATTTTAAAACAGTCACAATATAAGGAGATTCCAGAGTTTCTCAGAAGCAGGTAAGGAGACTTCTTGAAAATATAAAATATCCTTAGAAGGTAAAGGGTATACCAAACAGCAAAATACTGTACTATATTTTCTTAGCTTTAGACAGCTCAGCATAGAGATTGGCTGAGGCCACTTTTTCCAACTTAATTATTCTATTTAAAGGACTTCCACATTTACCTTCTGATAAAGGAAATGATAAGAGTTTTAGTCAGCTAGAAATTAACCTGGGTCATAACTAGGCAAGGACAGAAGCAAAAAGAGAACCATCTAAGATTTGCTTTATAAAAATGATTAAAATATTTTCAGCACATGTATAAGTCTGCCAAAATGAAGCCCATTAATCTGTATAGCCAATATGCCCTAACAAAGAATGTGGGAAGTATCTTGAAGTACTCAGTGTCATTTTGGTAGCCATGCAGATAAAGAAGTCCTGTTTCTTTATTTGTTAAACTAAAAGGATTATAGCAAGTTATTCAATTTCCCTTTTCTCTCACATCAAGAAGTGATTTCAGAGAAGTTTCTTTTTTTTTAAATCTAAGAAGTGCTATCTAACTCTAACTGTAGGTTGGAGTATTCTTTGTCTCCATTTCCTTAAATCAGTACCAAGATTTTAAAAAATAGTAATGGAGATAGTTTCTAAATTACCCAAATAGAATCTCCAAAATGAAGAAACCAGTTAAATGCTAACCTGTCTTTTTAAAATGAGAAGGTATTGTATACTCAAACTGAAAAGAAATCTTACTTTTTACTAGTCCAATCTTGATTGTCCAAACTGTGCATTAATCAGAGCCTTTGCTTCTTTTTTTTCTCCCTGTGTCTATTTTCTACAATTTCATTGTTCATATTTTATAAAATAAAAGGCAAAGGGAAAAGTTGAATATAAAGTTCTGCTCTTTATATCATATTCACTCACATATTTCTCATAAAATTGATTCTTCCATCAATTTTTTCACTAAATTTTTGTTCTTTTTAATGTTTTCCAAATCTTATATGATTTCTGCCTTCCCACTATCCATTATCCATTATCCCACTATCCATTATCCCACTACCCCTGTTATCTTTGTTCCTTAACTCTTTTTTTCTATAACCTGAAGAAGCAGCTTTTAAAAAACCACCCTTGAAATAGAAGACTCCATAACTAACAAGTAGAAGTAAGAACATGTAAGAGGTAAAGAAAGAGGAGATAGAGACACTGGGTAGAGAGGGGAAATTTTATAGCCTGCCAAACACTATAACTGTTATACCTCTCTATGGGTATCAAGATACTGGCATAAAATGTGCTGAAGTTACATGTAAAAATATATGGCTTTTGATAACAGCTTAGTGAAAAAGAGGGAAAAGGAGATTGAAATTAACTGAGAAGGTGCTCTGCATCCTGTCTTGCCTTTTCCTTTTAAAGGGTCTAAAATGCCTTTATTTAACAAGCCCTTTTAGACCTTCAAAAATAACTGAAAGCTCACTGAATTATTAGTATTAACTATTGACTAGTCAGCAGATCAGCAGGATAATGAATGCCTTACCTGTGTCCCCAGTGGAAAAGTGTCTGATTTCTGACCTGGTCTACCATTGTCCTGGGCTGCAGAAGTACTGGGTAGGGAATCCTTTATTTCCCGGTTAGGAAAGGGAATAAAAAGTCCTTTGTTTGAGTCTGTGTTGAAAGAAAAGGCATACAATGAAGCTCTGAACAGACTTCAAAGGCAGCATGTCTTATAGAAAGATTCTGGAGGGGAAATCACAAGATAGAATGCTGGTTCTGGTGTCATCCGTTGGAAAACATGTGAACTTGGGCAAATTGCTCCACCTCTCTGAATCTCACTTCATTTGCGAAAGTGATAATAAAAACATCAATTGCCTATCTTTTAAGGTTGAGGCAAGTTAAAACAAGATAACAAATACGAAATGGCTTCATAAATAATGAAGTGTGATAGGTGTGGTGGTGCAAGCCTATAATCCCAGCACTCAGGAGGCTGAGGCAGCAGGATTGCCTTTAGTTTGAAGCCAGACTGGGCTTCATAGTGAGTTCAAGGCTGACCTTGAACTACATAGCAAGACCCTGCCTCCCCCCAAAAAAACCCAAAACAAAATAAATTATGAAGTGTTCCTTGGAAATTAAAAGGAAGGCAAATAGTATTTTGCACATTTCCTAAGTGGATAAATAATGGATTTCAATACCAGTTCAATAATCTTCAGCTACAGGAGGAGATGCTGGGAACAGATGCCTGGCATTACATATCTCCAAGGCTCTAATCAGTAGTCTGCAATGATTTATCATTTCAAACTGGGCTGTTTCTTCTTTGATTTCCTCATTTATAAAAACAAAATACTAATCAGGGCCTATGTCATAGGGAAGAATGTTAAATCCTTAGGTCTCCAGTACTTTTTGCCTACAGTTAGAGAAATAACTTTAAAAATAAGAAGGAAAACCAAAAACAGCATCCAAGTCATGGCCACCCTGGAAATTGATATCAAGAAGAACCAGTTAGGGATTCTATTAGGTAGTGATATTTGTACCAACGTTTGTGCATATTCTTCATTAATACTTTTAGTTGTAGAATCCTGGGATCTGGGGTTTTCTGGGGGCACTTCGATAAAACTAAGTGTTTTGCATTTGTTTAGGGAAATCCTTTTTAGAAGGATTGTGCAAGAATTAAAATAGTTTCAAAACCTTGGGCCTTCTATCAAACAATGCATTCTGCTAGTTTTCATCCCATCTACCGCCTTTGGCAACAGAAAGTTACTAAGAGCCAGTGAGAATGACAGCATGGTGTAAACCAGCCCCTTGGTCTGTTTGGGACTCTAAAATGCATTTTTTTTTTGTCCTGGAGATTAAACCAAGGGCTTTGTGTTGAGCAATCTACCACTGAGCTACATTTACAGCCTTTTTCATTTCATTTTGAGACAGAGTCTTGCCAAGTTGTCCACGCTGGCCTCAAACTTGTGATCCTCCTGTCTTAGCCTCTTGAGTAGCTGGTAGTAGAGGCATTCACCACAGTGGCAGCTTAGATGATTCCTGAGTTGCCCTCTGGGGTTGGAATGTCCCATGTAAATACAAGAAACTCTTCCACCACTGTACTGACAGAAGTACTTTTCTCAAAATAAGCTTTTAAATTTTATGTTCTCTGGTTCCTATCATTAGTAGTACTGCAGAAAAACAAGATGAAGCAGAAACTATTCACTGTAACCTGATTCCTGGTAGAAAAGATGGATGGTCAGTAAGCTACGGTCTGGGTTCAGGCTCCTTTCACCCTTACCCTGCAACACAAGACTTTGCAGCATCCAACTCCCTGCTTTACCCTGCTTTCTCCTCCTAGCAATTACGCTCATTTCCAGATTCATAGGTTCTTTTTCTTTCCTGCAGTCTACTTCCTGGTTTGAGCAAATCCACCACAGTCTAAGTACTTTGCTAAGTGCTACCACACCTTTTCCTGGGTTTCAGCCATCACCTGAATCCGGATGGCCCTAACTCAAAATCTCTTAATTCTTATTTCTTATTCGATGTCCAGCCCCCAAAGAGCGCTCCACAGAGGCATGAATATGTAAAGTCAGTACTTTCTGTCAAATTTATTGTCTTCTAAAATTCCAGCAATGCCTCCCTAATCTTGGCATTGGCAATCCTACTTACCTGATCCCTCAGGACAGAAATTTACTATTGGACTCGCATTCATCTGATATCTCAATCACTCTTCTTTTGGGGGGAGGGGAGCTTGAGTTTAATTGAGATATAATTCATATACCGTTACTTTCACCCTTATATAGAACAGGATCCGGTAGTTCTTAGTATATTCAAAAGTTGTGAAACTATCACTATTATCTCACTCCAGAACATTTCATCACCCCAAAAAGAAATCCCATAGCCATTACTGCCAATTATCCCCTTCCAGTCACCCCTGAGCAACCACCACTGTATTTTTTGTCTCTATGAATTTGTCAATTCTAGATATTTAATTCTAGATATTTAATATAAATGGAATCATACAAACATAGTCTTTTGTGTCAGACTTCTTTCATTTAATGTAATGTTTTCAACACAGACTTTGTAGCATGTATCAGCATTGTATTCCTTTTTATGGCTAAAAATATTCCTTATATGGATAGACCACATTTTGTTTATCCATTTATCAGTCAATGGACTTTTTGGCAAGTATGGAAAATGCTGCTTTCATTCCTGTGTGTTTGTGTAGGTATGTTTCTATTTCTCCTGGGCATATATAACTTGAGGTGGATTTGTGGGGCCAAATGGTGATTCTAAATTTAATAAAGTACTCTACCATTAAGCTACATCTCCAACTCGATGTTCAAATTTTTGAGAAACTGCCAAACTATTTTCCAAAGCAGCAGCAGTACAATTTTACTTTCCCATAAGCAATGTATGACAGCTCCAATTTCTCAAAATTCTTACTTTCACTTATTATCTGTCCTTTTTAATTTCATTTTATTTTGGTGCAGGGGATCAAACCCAGGGCCTCTTGCATGCTAGGCAAGCTCTCTGCCATTAAGCAATACCCCCAGCCTGATTTGTCCTTTTGATTCTAGTCACCCTACTGTGTTGTGAAGTGCTATCTTATTTTGGTTTTAATTTGCATTTCCCTGATAGCTGGTGGTCTCATTTCATTTCATGTGCTTGTTAGCTAGTTGCATATCTTCTTTGGAGAAACACCTATTCAAATCCTTTTCCCATGTATGTATGCTTTCCCATGTATGTGTGTATGTAGGTACGTATTTCCTAGGGGTTGAACCCAGAGAGCATTGAGCTACATCTTCAGTCTTATTTATGTATTTAAGACAGTGTCTCACTAAATTACCCAGGCTTGCCTTGAACTTGAGATCCTTTTGCTTCAGCCTCCTGAATAGTTGGAATTACAAGTATGCACCACCACTCCCAAGTTTTCCTATATTTTAATTAAGTTGTTTATCTTTTTGTTATTGAGTTGTAGGAGTTCTTTGTATAAAATAGATATAGACCTTTGTCAAATTTACAATTTACAAGTATTTTTTCCCATTTCATGGGTTGTCCTTCCACTTTCTTTGAGGCATAAAAGTTAAAAAAATTTTTTTGGAGAAAGGGTCTCACTGTATAGTCCAGCCTGGCCTTGAGCTTGCTGCGTAGCCCAGGCAGCCTTGGACTTGCAATCTTCTTGCCTAAACCTCCTGAGTGCTAAGACATGCACCACCACATCTGGCTAAAAACTTTTATGGGTTTTTTGTTTTGTTTTGTTTTTTTAATTTTTATGTTTCATGAAGTGCAACTTATCTATTGTTTCTTTAGTTGCTTGTGTTTTTGGTGTCATATCCAAGATAGGGCTCACTCTTTGTTGTTGTTTTTGTTTTTTTTGGTACCAGGTGGGCTCACTCTTGAAAAAGAAAATCTCATAATTTGCTCTGCCACAATTATGACTAAGTATGTCATGTCCCACATTCAAAAGAAGCAAATTGCAGTCTCAATTTTTCTCATGTCTTATACTTAAGTTTATTCTCTTTTTATTCAGACATAAAATATGCCCAGCATTTAATTTCAAAGGCAAGGGTTTGTCCAGCCCAGGTTTTTATATCCACATAACCAAGATGATAGGACCATGTAGCTTTAAAATGCTGATACAGAAGCAAAGAACTAGTAGCTGATATTTCAATTATCAGTAACCACAGTTAAGTGAGGCTCTGCTTCACATGTCTGGTGAGAGACCCTGCAATCCACAGGAGGCTGAAACAGAAATGTGCTTCCCAGATCCACATCGGGGAAAGACTTGTTGCCCAGCCAGAGGAGGGCGTTTTAGCTGTTTGCTCTTCAGGGTCTGTCAGCTTTAGAGAACTACCGCACAATGTCAGGCCCTTCCAAGGGCAGTTTACTTCCAGTGACCAAGCTAGGAAGGGTAGGAAGGGCCTGACATTTAAGCCTGGTAAATTCTCACTCAGAGCAATTCCTCTCTGTTTAACCGTCTTCCTTCCCCTCCTTCTCAGTGATGATCTTTAATAAACATCTTATGCCCCAGATTTCACTGAGATAATTTTTTTATTTTATTTGGATTTTTTGGTTCTGGGAATCAAACTCAGGGCTTTGTGCTTGCTAGGCAAGTGTTCTACCACTTGAGCTAAATCCCCAGCTCCTCACTGAGATAAATTTTTAAAAGCCAAAATAACTCATCTACAAAATAAACGAAGGTCATGAACCATTTCCTTTGGATTGTTAATCTCCAATAAAAACTATATCCCCAACTTCTAAAATATTAATTTGTAATAACTATTGTAGATGTGATAATCCTGAAAGGCAAGGAGTATTTTTTTCCTCCTCACAAACAGACTGCCATGAACAGTAACGTCAGTAACTTTGTGTTTTTTTCCCTTTAATATCAATTGCATTTTTTATTTAGAAATTTAACTCTCCTGAAGTTTAGACTCTAGCAAAACATTGCGAGTAAAAATACTTAATGCTTTGTTTCCAGGTTTTCTTTTCATATCCTCAAGGATTTAATCAATCTGTGTGTCTTCATCTGTAGTCCTATTACTATTGCAATACTCAGGACAAGTCCTCATTATCTCCCACTTGCGCTACTGCCTCTTGTCCCTGCCTGTCTCCTGAATCAAGTTTGAATTATCACTCTACATCATACATTTCATTATGCCTCTTTTTAAAACCATCTTTAATTGTTACAAAGGAGTAAAACGAACAGGACTAATGAAGAAGCTCTTTGCAATTTGGCCTTAGCTCCAGCCACATGGTGAGTCAATTTCCCCATCAGTCAGACCTGTATTTGCTTCTCTACATTCACTGCCTTATCCTCTCAACTATGCCCACTGTCTCTTCTTTTGTGAAGCCTTTTCCCAGGCCCTTTTCTATTGCTTCCTCCCTCCCACAGTTCTCTGTCTCTGTCACAGTGGAGCTCTTGCCTCAGCCTGACTTGTGACCTAATTAGCTATGATAAATAGCTCTGGATTGGGAGCATACGAAAATTCGACCCTATTGTGTCATTTCCTTGTCTGCTTAGCTCCTAACAGGAGCTACCCAGGAGTATACATTTCTTCACTGAATTGTTCTCCTTTCTACTGTGGCGGAGATCGATATTTGCCCTTTCCCCCAATTTCCTTCTTAGAAACACACCCATCTCCCATATCAGCCCTGGACTTCTAACTTCTGCATTTCCATATGAAAGAGAAATGAATTTCTATCTTGTTTAAGCCACTATTTTTGGAGGTCTCTGCTATTCCAAGCTGAATTTTATACAGCTAAAACTCCATCATGGCTTAACTTAGATGACAAGGATCAACAGGTTGACATGGGATGGATTTCAATGAGTTATAAAGAAGACATTGACACACCTGCCAGGCACAGGAATGACCACCAAAGGTACTAGAGCGAATTTTTCTTTGCTCTTTTAAAATAAGATATTTATTAGATCAATATAGTTTAAATGTGATTTTTATTTAAAGGCAAAAAGAATTGGCTAGAAGATTGAGAAGAATCCTTTTTGACTAACAGAGTCCATATGTGCTATATATATAACCTACAGGACAAATGTAAATTATCTTTAATAAAATATTCATTGCACTCCATAATCCGATCTTCTATCTAACATTAACCTTGACACCACCATCACCATGAACTTTCTTCATGACCATGTTCACATGGTTGTTCACACCACTCTTAGCAACCACATTGTGCTGCTGCTCTTCCTCCTTCAAGCCATCCCGGGATGTGCTAGCTTTTAAGGCCTGATGCCTTCACATCTGCCACAAAGAGCTTCCTTACTGCCCCAACACACTGAGTTTCTATAGCATGTCACTATCTACAACTATGTTTCTCAAACTCAATATTCTACTAAACTCTGAGGCTATGAGCCCATTTTGAAGAACAGCAATTTAAGAAACTAAAACACATTTCAAATAGACTGTATTGGAAGAGAATTTGGCCATTTCTTAAAATCTCTTACATATAATCTAGCAGTCACATTCTTTGGTAATTACCCAAATAAACTGAAAAGAAGTCCACACAAACACCCGCACAAGAATATTTAAGCAGCTTTCTTCATAATTGTTCAAACTTGAAAGCAACCAAGATGTCCTTCACAGGGTGAGTAGATAAGTAAACTGTGGTACACCCAGGCAATGTACTACTCTTCAGCACTAAGAAGTGAGCTGCCAACCCATGAAAAGATATGGAAGATGCATATTAGCTAAGAAGCCAACCTGAAAAGGCTGGATATGATTCCAATTATATAATATTCTGGAAAAGGCAAAACTATGGAGACAAAAAAGAAAGCCTATGGAACTAGTAAAAAGATCAGTGATTGTTAGTGGTTAGGGGAGGGAGAGATGAACCAGTGAAGACAGAGGCTTCTTAGGACAGTTAATCTATTCTATAGGATACCACAGTGGTGGATAGATACGTGTCCTTATGCATTTGTCAAAACCTATAGAAAGTACAGCAAGCAAGAGTGAAGTAATGTGAACTATGGGTTTTAGGTAGGTTCATCAAAAAGGGGATGTGGGGATATAGCTCAGTGCAAAGACTCTGGCTTCAATCCCCACTACCACACACAAAAATAGTTTATTAACTGCAAAAGAGCTTTGTTGACTTTATGCCTTTTCATTACTTTTCATAAATGCCATCAAATAAAAACACGAAGTTAGAAGAGTCTTAAACTACCTGTGATCTTCTAGGGTATATCCCTGGACCCTGAGTTTGAGGACTCTATACCATTCACTTGACATTTTCACGTATATTGCCTGGAATTGTTACTTAGTTCTTTCATCTTTGCCTCATTTTTTTCTAATAATGCTGCCAGTACTTCAGGGAATGTTTGTTTTTCAGAAGATAAGTCATATGAGTCTATAAAAATAGAAAAATGTTTTGGCTTAAGAATCAAAAATGTTTCACTAAAATGAAAGGACTTTGAGCTGGGTCATAGAGAAAAGGGTATGAGTTTAGGGTCAGAGGAACAAGGGAGGAAGAAGGACTATGTAGGGAAGAGGAGGCGGGTGTTCTGGCTTGATGGGAGCATTAGACAATATAGTGGAGAAATAAGTGGTAAGGTTTCAGGTTAGGCTAGAGGAATAAGTTGGAACCAGAATGTAGAGGAGCCTTATATATCAGGTTAAAGAGTTTAGACTTAATGTTGTAGTTGAGTGGGAACCACGGAAGTTTTTGAGCAGGCAAGTATAAATAATTATCACAACTATGTTTTTAAAAAATTAATCTGGCAACAAAATACAAAATGAATGGAAGAAGCGACTGGGAGCACTCTGATGATATCTGCATCAGAGTTGGCACCCCAGCTATGTCACTTACTGTA
The DNA here is from genome assembly GCA_004026905.1 of Hystrix cristata. Lineage (NCBI taxonomy): Eukaryota > Metazoa > Chordata > Mammalia > Rodentia > Hystricidae > Hystrix > Hystrix cristata. Next base: position 128,216 of record PVJO010000027.1, read on the forward strand.
TAATGGGGGAAAGTTACTTCACCTCTTTGTATCTCTGTTCTTGCCCGTCAAACCACCTCAAGGTTAGGAAGATTAAATGAGATCATGAACAGTATCTGTGCCAGAGTTTACACTTAGCAAATGGTAACTATTAATCAAGCCCATTAAAAACAGAGAATATAAAGAAATGGAAAGGAGGGCTCAATTATGGACATACTGAAGAGTATGAACATTCAGCTGGGCCTTATAGGAGCTGCAGCATCAGACTCCAGTTTGATTTTGAGCCAGAGTAATGGGAAAGTTGTGGGGACAGTGATGAAACCAAAGGTGCTGGCCTAGATATGCTTATTTGGGGTATATGGGAGGAAAGAGGAACCTGTGAAAGTTTCAGAGATTACATCGTTAGGAACACAGGATGAGGATTCAAGACAGTATGAGCTCCCTGCCCATTCAAAATGCTTGGTAGGAAAGCACTGTTTTGAACAGCTGAGCTAGCCAGAGCTGTTGTTTTCCAGGAAAGCGTTCTCCTAGTCTGTGTGTGGCATGACCATTAATGGCATAACCACATTAATCACATTGGATTACCAACAGTACTTACTGGCCACCTCTCTAGGGATCTAGCACAAACACAGTTTACAGTGGAAAACAAAGCTCTTTAATGTATCAAAGTAGCAAAATAAATTTTATATTTTAAAAATTCAGGCAACAGCTGGCGCTTATAAAAACCTTTAGAAATGGACTTCCAGAATAGCTAGTAAAGCAATTTGTTCTCCATAGAGAGTGTACAACTGTACACTTTAAGACATTTTTAACTCTTGAGTTAATTATGTTGTATTATATTGTTAGTTATATTATAACAATATAATATGACGTAAATTAATTCTAATTCATCTCATACAAAAAGGGGCACACTATGCTTCAATGTATTTTTCTTTGTCTGGAAATGGATATATAAATGCTTGTACCTAAGGGGCTGGGGATTTAGCTCAGTGATTAGAGTGCTTGCCTTGCAAGCACAAGGCCCTGAGTTCGATCCCCGGCACCACAAAAAAAAAAAAAAAAATGCTTGTACCTAGAAAAAATACTAGGCTATATATCTCAGACTGTATAACAGGGAAGTCTGTATACCAAAGTATACAGTATACAGACTGGGATTCTTTTTAGGGATAGGTTTATGAGTAATTAAAATACTTTCTTCAGAATTGAGATATGATATACATGTAGCAGTTCCCCACAGTGAATGTAATCATTGTGTAGTGCAAATATATACTAATAAAAATTTAAAAAGAAAAAAATACTTTCTTCATGCATTTCAGTATTTGGTAAAATTATTATTAAAAATTGCATCAATTTTGATATATAAGAAATGCTATTTAAAATGAAATGAAGCAACCCATACCCCATCACGTATGTGTACTAAGATATCAAAGAAAGAAAAAGTAAAATCATACCTCACTATAGCTTATTTTACCAGGAAGACTGAAAATGACTTGTCAATAAATGTTCACATGGATAGACAGAAGTCAGAAAAATAAAACATATTATAAACTGAAAGCCCTTGATGTCTAAGCTACAGCCAATCTATTAAAGTTATTGATGAAATTTCAGGGAATTACTGATTTTTGCATATAATTAAATGGATCCTTCAAAGAGACAGAGACCTTGAGACAGAGGCAGTTTCCTCAAGTAAAAGGTCATCTGATTTAACCAGTATGAGTGTGCCCAGTTAATCTGCATGGATGCATTGGATGCAATTTTCTAGTGGAAAGCTTTCTCCTAGCTTGTGGCAAGACCATTAATGGCGTATAACCACTTTAATCATGTTAGATCACCAACAGTGCTTACAGAACACACACAAGAGATTCTGCAGCTTGGGAAGCTACTTGGTTGGGGAGCACAGGAGGCCCAAGGTATGAATTACATAGATGCAGATGAGTCCTGAGTCTCTGGCTAATAAAATCAATGACCTGAGCAATGCCCAGAGGCTTGTGGGGATGGGCAATATAATTTTAGGATGTACTAATGATGTAAAGTAATAGAAATGAAATCGAACTGAGTACAGTGTGTACTCTGAAGAGTTCTTGGTTATGAGTGCTCAGCAGGGTCCTTCCGGCAGTGAGAGGAAGGAGGAAAACATCCAGTAAAGCTTGTGCCTGCTTCACACTGTGCTTTCTTAACTATGTCTTTTTCTTACCCAAGACTGGTTATGACACCTGAGACAACTGATGTCTTCCCAATTTTATGATCACAGAAACAAAGCTTACCTGCTTCATTCCTGGTGTCAACATCTGCATTAACTTTTGATGCAGAGCTCTCATTTGTCACACAGTTTTTCATTGTCTTCTCCCTAGAACTATCACGTAGAAGAATTTATTTAAAATTTTTTAAAAAGTGTCTGAGATCACTAGTCCATGTTATTTAGAAAACAATAATTCATGGTGGTCAGCTTTTTCTTTTCCAAATACCCTAGATTATTAATTTAACCATGCTTTACAAATATCTCGGTTAAAAGTATGACTATTTAAATTGTAGTGCTAATACTGGGAAGGATGAGAGAGAAGGACACGATCAATCAGAATTTAAAGTGTGAAAGCAGAAAATTCAGATCTCAGATACTCTATTTTCTTCACAGAAAATTCAGTCTGATTAAGAGAGTAAGATATATATATATATTTCTAGATATTTTCTTTTGAATGAAAATTCTGAGAGTTAAGACACCGAAAGGATCTGTTTACTTTCTGAATTGTAAAGAACTGCTTTCCTACTCTTTCTTTGACAAATTTATCTCTAATAGTTTTGCTCTGGGAATTTAACAATATTGCACAGGGGAAGACAATGTACTGATTGACAATTTCACAAGAAAGTGTGGGTGAGCACTTACGGGGACGTCATTTCAGTGTCCTTATCTACAAGCTGTGAGAAACAACTCTGGAAAATTTATAGCAATTACACCCAAAGCAATAATTCAAGAAAGCAGGAATGAGCTGGACATAGTAGGGCATGCCTATAATCCCAGCACTTAGAGAAGCTGAGGCAGGAAGATGGTAAATCTGGGCCCAGGCCAGGCAATTCAGTGACTTAGGGAGACCTTGTCTCAAGATAAAATATAAAAAAATGGATAGATACTTTTATTTCAGATCTGCATAGTGTTACAACCTTTGGGAAATTTCTGCTAGAAAAATGAGGAAAGTTAAAAAAAAATTAAAAAAAAAAAGAAAAATGAGGAAAGTTAAGAAGAAATTTACTATGACCAATGTCCAGAACCAAACTGAAGACAATATTTTTTGGTAGAGAATCTTACCTTTTTTCCACCTCTAAAAGAAAATTTTCACTGTTGCCCAACTGACTAAAATGGAGCTTGGCAGCCTTCCTCTCACTGTCACGCACGGTTCGGTCATCTGGAGGCAAAAAACATGGTCTAAACATGTTTCTTTTTTGAAGTAAACAGTAGTGGGTCAGAGAATCACATTTACAGAGGAAAAACTAAAGAGCAATGTCATTTTCGTGTGTTAGAGACAGGTCACAACAATACTATTATGTTGTCACTGGAGCAACCAGTAACTCAGGGAGACCCTGGGATGCTATGGCAACAACTGCTACACAAGGTAACTACCCCTTCGGGAAAGGGGAACTTGAACAGGAAATGGTCCCACACTAAGGCTGAAAGTCACACCACTTTGTGAAAGTTCAGTTAGTTTCCCTACAAGGACTTTCCTAGGGCCAAGTGAAATCAAATTTTATATCAATAAGAAATGTATATTGAACAATAAAATTATAAGGAAATACAAAGCAGCTCATTTGAAGGGATATATCTTGTTCCTTGCCAACTAAGCCCCCAAAGAACTGTTGTATTTATTTTCTATTGCCAATATAGTTGCAAAGTTGGGGCATCTGGAAAAATAAGTCTCAACCTAGAAATATTGTGTTGAGGAGGAAGTGATGGTGAAACCATCAACTGAAGAAAACTAAAGCTGGAAGTAACTGATAAAATCATGGATGGTTGTTGAATAAACAATAAATGGGACTCGTCATACATCCTGACAACACAAAGAGTTACATAAATATTGACTAATAAACAAATGTCTCCTGCCAGTGCTGACTCTGGGCCAATATCCAAAAGGTTAAGAGGCAGTTGATTTCAAAGTAAGATTCTGGGGAAGGAGCACAGGAGGAGGGTCTCACCCAGTTTCTCCAAAGTTTGTAGTGTGTACACAGCAAAAAGCCTATAATCTGTATCTTTCCTTACAACAGGATTGAGTCTCATATCTAGTTCTTTGAGAAAGGGCAAAGGCTGTAGGCGGGACACCTCCACTAATGAAGGAATGTTGTTATAATATAAATTCAGGTCTTGGAGTGAACACAAGTACTGGATGCCCTGCAAGGAAAAGACCACATTATGAAACTACATTGGTAGGAATCTCACAATAAAGATAGAAATATAACTATTATTTTCCATCCTTAAACATGTTACTCGTGTCTCCCTTGAGAAAGGCAGTTTTGGGCCTCCTGTTCAGTTGCCTGAGAATAAGGGCACTGCAGTCCAGAGGCACTGGCTCTTCTATATGTTAAATAATTAACTATAAAATACATCTCCCGTACCAAACCTGATATTCAAATATCTGTAATCAATTTTCTGTATCTGTTGGCTTCCCAGTCATTCTTCTACTCCTGCCTGGTGGTAGCCAGGCCAAGCCACACTGACTTTTTCTCACCTTTGCCCCAACCATTCTCCTGATCCCATAAGAACCTCAATTTACAAAATGAAGGGAGGCAGGCAAAAAATCTGAAGGGCAGGATAAAAAAATAAGGGGTGTGTGTTTGTGTGTGTGTGCATGTGCGCATGCACACACATGTGTATGCATGCATGTGTCTATGGGGTCCTTATATCTTAATGCCTCATAAGGTCAATGTACTGTTTGGAGAAACAAAACACTATTTCCTAGTCTTCCTTCCTAGAATTCCTTTTGCCCTCATTTCCCGTTTCAGAGTTACTGCATCCATGCAAGCTCCCCATCCTCCAATCAGTCAGTGCTCCTTGATAGAAATGTTCTTCCTTGTCCAGTTCTTTCTGTGGATTTAGCCCGCCCACTCATCTACTTGATTGGCAACAATACCAGCAGGACTGGAAAACTCAAAGAGAAGAACAGCCAGAATTCTGCTCTGCTAAAATCGGCTAATGAAAAGGATTGTTTAATTTGCCTGTAGTTAGCTAGTTAGCTGTTTTAGGACAATATTCTAAAACATACATATATATGTATAATCACATACTTTAAGTAATTAAAATGCTTGCCAAAAAAAGAATTGTTATTAAGAATTATTTTAAAAAGGTGAAATTATTTTCCATTGTTATTTATAAAATTATGTTTTTATTTGCCTCTCATTTAAAATTATAATTTTCTTATTGCAGAAAATTTAGGAAACTCGAAGACATATAAATATATATATAACATTCCATAGGCCAGGTGTGGTGGCACACACCTGTAATCCCACCACTTGGGAGGCTGAGGCAGGAGAATTGCCATGAATTGGAGGGCTACATAGTGAATTAAAGGCCAGCCTGAACTACATAGCAAGACCCTGTCTCAAAAAGAAAAAAAAACAAAAACAAAAACCCAAAGCCAAAAAAACTCCAAAACAAAACAAGAAAAGATTCCAAGAAGAGCCCTGTTCGTTTTGATGCCTCCCTTCCTTCATTTTCTTTTCTTCTTTCTTTCTAATTCCATTAACTTTTACATTATTAAAGGGTCAGTTGTTCAAGATAGTTACCACTGCCCATCATGACTGTTTTTAACGTGTCTAATGCTCAGCTCAGGTAATCTTTTAATGTTTCTCAGTGTAAAAATTAAGGAAACCACTTATATTTTCTCACTTTTCCCAGTTGGCATGGATTCATGTATTCCCTGACATTACACTAGAAATAATTACAAAACATTTTCTCTGGAAAAACTGAGCAAAGTGATTCAGAGATGAATATAAGCAGATAAATCATAAATGCAAAAATGTGGAAACTAATATTTACCAAGTGCTTCCTCTATGCCAAGTAGAGTACCAGAAGTCTCATCTGTACTGTTTAATTACACGTGTTAATTTGCTTAATCCTCACTACATTTTTCACCTAAGTCATAGAAGTGAAAATTAAAAAAGAGACTAAAAAATTATAAGCCAGGCATGATGGCATACACCTGTAACCCAGCATTCTGGGAAGCTGAGGCAGGAGGATTGAAAGTTTGAGCCCAGCCTGGGCAATTTAGCAACTTAGTGAGATCCCATCTCAAAGTAAAAAATAAGAAAGTGTTGGGGATATAGCTCAGTATGAAGACCCTGGGTTCAGTCTCCAGTACCAGAAAAAAAAAATCACAGCAATAGGGACTACATTTTTGGCATAAAAATGAACAAATACGCAAACAAATGCACATATGAAAACAAGAGACCTCAGAAATTCTGAAATAATTCTTCCTGAAACCAATAGGACAAATATAAATTAATCTAGATACCTAGTTCAACTTGGAGTTACTGCTTTTAGATATTTAGAAATGTGATCTTGCTTGGTGTGGTGAACTTATTATTGTGGTCAATGTGCGCAGGAACACCCAGCTGAACTGAGTTGGTGTGTTCTGGGCATAGAAGATCCACCTGAAGGTTATTGCCAACACAACATAAAGGAGAACAGGAGCAGATGATGGCAGCCAGCTGTTTCTCAGAAGCTCTATTGCAGCTGGTTCTCCTGAAGGGAAGTCGGCTATTCTCATCGCAGAAGCAGCTTTGGGCCTTGCTGTCATTGAGGATGTCTGCTGTTCACTTCAGGGGAGCTCTAGTCTTCATCTCTGCTGTGAGCGTCGTATCCTGGTTCCAGTATAGATTTCTTCAGCCTTTTAATGCAGACACGGACATACAAGGGACAGTGCTGTGGGCTCCCAGCCCTTGATTGGATCTTTCGGGTCTCCAGTGCATAGACAGACATTCGGCATTCTTCCTGCATTTATCGCGTGTGTGTGAATGTTGTAACTTGAACTTGTCTTGTGTTAAGTCCGCTCTCTTGCAAACCATTGACTCTAGAAAAGTGACTAATACACTTGGACTTCTTTTTAAGTCCTTAGTCCGACCTTGAGATTTGGTCTGGCTTGTGTGGCTGAACTAGTATCCCCTAAGAAGTACAGAATCTGGGAGATCAACTAACCTTAGATAGCCTGTGAGCCTTTTTACCTCTGGTCTTCCACAGAGGGCTTTCTTTGCCAGCTAACTGAGGCAAAGTGGAAACATACGGAAGAAGCACCATTTGGGAATCTATCACAGAGAAAAACAAAATCCCCATGCTCGTAATGTTTGCAGGGCTTTTTGGTGTGTTTGCTAATCTTCACCCATACCACTCAAGCCTGCCCCTTCTTATGTTCCTGCTCTCTACTATCTCTTGTCTAGACATTTTTCTTTTTTAAGACTACCATTCCCTGCTCCTCCTAGAAAAAAACCCATAGTGACAACATAGGCCTGTGTTCCTCCTTGTGTTTTCCATGTACCACCATCATCAGAATTCCCTGGGTAAGTTCTAAGCCCACCTAAAACTATTAAATCAGGCCTATTCTCAGAGTAGGGACTACAAATCTGTACATCTGCAAGGGCTCTTCATAATTTTTTTATTATTGTTGTTGTAGTAGTGGACATTGAACTCAGGTCCTTTGCACTAAGCAACATCCTCAGACCTATTTTTTTGTTTTGAGATATGGTATCAATAAGTCACTAAGTTGCCCAGGCTGGACTTGAACTTGTGATTCTCCTGCTTCAGCTCCCGGAGTGCTCAGATTATAGCTGTGTGCCACTATGACCAACTTCATAAATTTTTATACACATGAAATTTATACTATTGCCCTACATGGTGAAAGTTTAATATACTTTTCCCTGAATGCAAAAGAAATTTTACTCAATATTTTATAAGAAATAATTTTAAACACAGCAAAATTGAAAGAATATTATAGTGAATAAGAAAATTTACTTTGAGGAACATTTAAAAGGAAAATCCTGTACCCCTCAGGCTGACATTATCTATCTCTTATTTATTCCCATCAAAAAATAAATATGTGCTGACCTGGCTGGTCATAGCATATAGAACTTACCTTTAGGCTAGTGATCAAATTTCTTGATAAATCTAAGGATCGGAGATTTTTAAAATTTCTGAAGGCATCACCAATAGAATGGATTTTTCCAGCATAAGATCCCTGCAATGAAAGAGACTCCACCAGTTCTGAAAAGAGATCATCAGTAGATATATTATGACCTCTTCTTGGATAAATAGCACCAGTGAACGTAGCTTTCCTTCGTCTGATAACCCATCTATGAAAGGCTTTTTATCCAAGTCTCATAAGATCATATCTTCTTTTTAAAAGGAACAATATGGTCTGATATCATGATACCAAGCTTCAGTTTTATAGAGCCCTCTAGCTTCTCTAGTTACCCTGGATGATGCAGTACAAGTCCCCAGAAGGTCCCAAAACAAAAATTAGGAAAAAAAAATCCAGCAATCCAACTGTTAGGATTTAGCCCTATAGAAAATACTCACAAAATTTTGCCAGGATATATACTAGATGGCACAAGGATTACAGGAAGGTTTTAAGAAAGAAGAGAGCAAGTAAAAAAAAGAAAATTGCCAAAGGGTCCCTTAACAGTAGGTTGGAACTAAGAGGTAGACTAAATAATAGTGAATTGATACAAAGAACAATGTTCTAGATCTGTGACCGTGTACATGTCACTTAGCCTCTGTGCATTAGATTCATCTGTAAAATAGAGGTAATAACAGTATTTAACACATAAGGTGTTGTAAAAATTATGTTAATATATATAGAAAATTTAGAACAGTCCCTTGCTGGGCATGGTGGCACTTGTCTATAATCTTGGCACTCTGGAGAAACTGAGGCAGGAGGATAGTAATAGCAAGTTCAAGCCCAGCCTGGGCAATCTGGCATCTTAGTGAGACCCTGCTTCAAAATAAAAATTTTAAAAGCTGAGGATATAGCTCAGTATGAAGGCCCTGAGTTTAATTCTCGGTACTGGAGGAAAAACAATGTCCTGACAGGGCTGGGAATGTAGCTCAGTAGTAGTGGAGCATAAGGTCCTGGATTCCATCTCCACCACTGGGGAGAAAAAAGCATAAAAAAGAAAGAAAGAGAAAGAACAGAGCCTAAAGAATGAGGTAGATTTGTAGATGCTTATATGGAAAATCTGCAAGACATTAAATGAGGGAGAAGTGTGACATTTTTGACGTGTGTAACTGTTTTTAAAAAGTGCGTCTGTGTGTGTGTAACTAAGTAGTGGAAAGCCAACTAGATTTTTTTGGGGGGATGGTACTGGGGACTGAACACAGAGTCCTCGAACTGAACTATAAGCCCAGCCCTTTTCTTTTTTCTTTTCTTTTCTTTTCCTTTCTCTCCCTCTGCCTCTGTCCCTCCCTCTACCTCTCCCTCTGATTTTGAGACAGGGCTTTAAGTCATTAAGTTGGGCAGGCTGGGCTCAAAATCACTGTCTTCCTGCCTCAGCCTCCCAGGGTGTTGGGATTACTGGCCTGCTCAGTTTCAATGAAACCTCTAATAGCACTGAACAGAGGAGACTCTCAAAATTGCCAATAGGAGCTCTCTGGCGGGTGTGTTGGGCCAAAATGGAATAGCAACCAAACTACAAGGGTATTCTTCAGGGTCCAATTTGCAGGTGACTGCCAGAGAACTGCGCTGAAATAAAATCTTAAGGTGCTATAGCAATCTGGACTCCAGATCCGTGGTAGGGAGAGATTAGTGGGAGCAGAATTACATTGAATGAACAGGGAGGACAGGCCAAAAGGAACAAGAAAGTCTGAATACAGGTTAGGGAGGGAAGCAGAAATGGCAGATCTCAGGAAGCATAAAGTCATGTTTTTCAGTACTTTCCACAACAGAAGAGGGAGATTCAAACCCTTGAGAACCTAAAACTATTTGGGACCCACCTTTTCCATTTAAACGCACAGAAAAATTTACTGCACTTAAAGAGCAACAGAAAAGGGCTACAGTCAAATCTTACATGAGGGTTATTATAAGCAAAAAGAAAAAGGAACAGCATAACATCACTGTGGAATGCAGGCACTCCAGTAGTGCTTTGCAGATGGGAAGGGGATCTAGGAATAGAGGGAAAAGGGAGGGGAAGGGAAATGGACTAAGTCATGATACGTATGTGTACTGACTCCCTTTGATGAATATATTCATTATGTATGTACTAATAAAAAAACGAAAGCACTTCAGAAGTACACATCCACAAAACAAATGAGGATTTAACAATGCAGTGGTCCCGAGGCCCTTAGAAGTCCCTGAGACATGTATGGGGCCCACAAAAATCAAAACTATTTCTAAAAAATTATTTCTCAAATAATATGAAGAGCCAGGCATGATGGCACACACCTGTAATCCCAGCATTTGGGAGGCTGAGGCAGGAGGATCATCGTGAGTTCGAAGTCAGCTTGGGATATATACAGAGCTCAAGGCCAGCCTAAATTACATAGTGAGACCCTGTCTCAATAAACAAAAACAAAAATGAAACAACAAAGAAAAAAACCTCAATAATATGAAGACATTAATTGCCCTTGGTACCATGTTGACATTTGCATTTATGATACAAAGGAAAATTTACTACTCCTTAGGATGAATCAAGGCAGTGACATCAAACTTCACTAGTAGTCATTACATTCCTCACCACTGGCTGGGGATTTAGCTCAGTGGTTAGAGTGCTCACCTCGCAAGCACAAGGTTCGGAGTTCAATCCCTGGCACCAAAAAAAAAAAAAAGAAAAAGAAAAAGAAGATCATTCCTCACCACTGCACACTTGTAGTTTTTTAAAAAACCATTTACACTTAAGAATACCTTGATAAAGTAGTATCAGTGATTAATTTTAGGGGGGCTGGTGAGGATCAAACTCAGGGCCTTGTGCTTGCTAGGCAAGTGCTCTACTACTTGAGCTAAATACCTAACACAATGATTAAATTTATTAAATCTTAACCCTTGAGTATGCATGTCTTTTGTATTATGTTATTAAATGGCAATTATGCATGAAATATTTCTGATACATACTCAACAATGGTAGAAGCTTTGCAGGAAAACATTTGTGTGACTGAGTTACAAGCTGAACTAGCCACTTTTTAATGAAACACTTTGTTACTTGAAAAAAGTTCTGTCTTGAATATTTAGCAGACATTTTCTTGAAAATAAAGTGAGCCTGTCACTTTAGAAAAACAATTGAAATTGTTGTCATTTACAGCATTTCAGTTTCCAAGAAAAAAATAGAATTGTGGGGGTCAAGGATGTGGCTCAAGGATGTGGCTCAGTCAAGGATGTGGGGGTCAAGGATGTGGTACAGCATGTACTTAGCATGTACAAGAGACTCAGCTTGATCCCCTGCACCAAAATAAATAAATAAGCAGGAAAACTTAACTTGTGTCTGCCACCATGAACTTGACAGCTTCCCAACACTTAAAGATTCTTCTAATGAGATTGATGACAATATTAACAATATGATTTTTAAATCTTATATAATGAAATATATCACTGTCATTACTTAGAAACTCCACGTAACTCAGTGAGTCAATATTTTTCAAATGACCAATGCATGTTGTTACAAATCACGCACAGGTAGAATACCCACTCCCCCTTTTTGGTAATGAGGACTTCACTCAGGGCCTTTGCACTGAGCTATATCCTCAGCCTTTTTATTTTTTAATTTGACATAAGGTCTCACTAAGTCACTAAGTTGTGCAGGCTGAACTCGAACTTGCAATCCTCCTGCCTTAGCCTCCCAGAGAGCTGGAATTACAGGCATGTGCCACCACCATGCCCAGCTAAAATAGCCAAGATAAACAGTGGATTTTACTGTAACAGTACAAGCTCAATATGGCTTCAGATTCCACACATAAATGTGTGTGCGTGTGCGTGAGTGTGTGTGTGTGTGTGTGTGTGTATTAGTGGGGACTGAACACTCTAGGCAAGAGCTCTACAAATGAGCTGCATCCCAGCTATCAATATATCTATCTATCATCTATCTATCTAGAGATAGGATCTCTCAATGTCTTTCAGGCCAACCTTGAACTTACTATGTAGCCCAGGTTGGCCTGGAACTTCTAATTCTCCTGCCTCCACCTCCTGAGTAGCTAAGATTAAAGGCATGAGCCACCATAGCCAGCTTATACAATCAAATTTTAAGTAACTACTACCCCTTGTCCACTTTTCATGTCTTACCAGAGAAGAATATTCACAATCCTCTTAAAGGTTGTTAAAATATTTCTCCCTTTTTCCACTACATATCTGTAGGAGGTCAGATTTTTTTCTATATATCTGAAACAAAAGACTGCATTGTAACAGATTTAAGATGGAAGCAGATATGTAAATCTGGTTGTCTTATACTGAACCAGACATTAAAGATATTTATAAGAATACAAATCAATGATACTCTCCTTTCACGAAAGAAAAACTTGTAAAAGAGGACTTCACTAGAATTTAAAATGTCTGTTCCACAAGAGACACTGATAAGAGAATGAAAAAATAAGCCATAGATTGGGTGTTATAGTTTGAAACTTAAATGTCCTATATGTTAAAGGCTTATATGTTAAAGGCTTGGCTATATGTTAAAGGCCTATATGTTAAAGGCTTGGCTGTCAGACCATAGTGCTGTTGAAGGTGGTGGAACTGTTAGTATTTGGGGCCTAGGGGGATGAAGTAGTTGGGGGTGTGTCTTTGACAGGGATATTAGAACCATGGACCCTTCCTATCTCTTTTTGCTTCTTGGCCACCATGATGTGAGCAGCCTCCTCAGCCATATGTTCCCACCATGATGTATTTACTGCCTTGCACAGCCCCAAACGTGACCATGGACTAAAAGCTCTGAAACCAGCTGTGAAAATAAAACTTTCTTCCTTATAGGTTATTTTTTCTCAGGTACCTGTTACAGTAACAGAAAGATAACACACCAGGAGAATATATTTGCAAAATATGTCATCTGATAAAGGACTGGTAATGCAAAATATAAAAAGAATTCCTAAAACTCAACGATAAGAAAACAATCCAATTTAAAAATAGGCAGATGTTCGATTCCCAGTACCAAAAAAAAAAAAAAAATAGGCAGATGGACCGTCTGATGGACTGAAACCTCTACAAACTGTGAACCAAAACAAATCTTTTTTCGTTTAATTTTGGGTGTTGAGTATTTTGTCTCAACAACAAAAAAGTAATAAGACACATGGGAACTCTGTATTTTATGTGTAATTTTACTGTAAACCTAAAACTTCTCTAAAGAGCAAAATCTTTTAAGAAAAAATAAATTATTAGTACATGCTAAAATATAAATGAACCTTCAAAATACCATGCTAAATCAAAGAAGCCAGACAGAAAAGGCCATGTATTATTCCATTCATATGAAATATCTAGCAGAAGCTAATTCATAGAGACAGAAAGCAGATTAATGGCTGCCAGGGGGTGAGGAAAGTGAGAAATGAGGAGTGACAGCCTAATGGGTTGATTAAAATGTTCTAGAACTAGATGGTGGTGATGGTTGCACAACACTGTGAATATACAGATATTCCTCATTTAATGACCTGTTTAACAGCTGTCCAGACTCATGATTGAGGTGCACTGTTCAGTCTTATGACCACTGCTTGGACTTAACAACCTGCCTTTTTTTGGGTATAGTTCTGTACATCTTGTTTATAGACCTGCAATGTCTTTTTTTGTATAGTACACCTTGTTTAAATAGTACTGTAGATGGTGCCTGGAGCTGTCTTCCAACACAATTTGTAATAGCTAACTCTTGGAAACAACCTAAATGCCCAACAACTAATGAATGGCTAAAGAAGATGTGGTTTTTCTACACAATGGAGTACTACTCTACCATAAAAAAGGACAAAATGGAGACATTTGTAGGTAATTGGATGTACCTTGAGAACATACTCTTAAGTGAAATAAATCAGACATTTATCAGTACACATCAAATTTTTCTCTGATATGAGAAACCGTAAGTGTAAATAAGGACAAAGGGGTATAATAGATATTATGTAAAAAAAAAAAAAGATAGTATTCAAAAGAGAGGGGAACTAGATAGGGAAAAAGGGGGGAAAGAAGGAGGGTTAAAAGAAAAGTAAGAGGAAAGGGAAAAAAAGGGAAAAATGTAAATAAACCTGTTGCAAATAGGGAAGGGTGGGGGAATGGAAGAAAGGGGAGGGAAGGAGGGGGAAACCAAGATATATCATGTACAGGTACAAAATAACCATGTTGATTATGATCATTTTGCATACAATGTACCAATACATGATCTTGGTAAAAAAAAAGTACTGTAATTTTTGCCAAGTACACTGTATAGTACTGTAGTTTTATGTTCTATTATACATTGTGATACTGCATGTAAGAGTTATGCAAATAAAAGCAAAGTCACCAAGTTAGTTTCTTTTGATCATTTCTTTGTTCCAAATATTGTAATGCACATACTATGTACAAGTCCTCATTTAGTGACCAATTCATTTAACGATCTGGCCACAAGAATGGAACTCAGTTGTTAAATGAAGAATGCCTGTAGCCTATTGTATTTTATGCACATTCACTAAGAATGTTGTACAAATAAACACAGCATTCATGAAAAGGTGGATGTCTTCAAAATATGTACTATATTACTTTTCTAATGTCTGACACTGGAGAAAAATAAGCTACTTGACATTTTTTGGATAATGAGGTAAAAAATACACGGTTGTTTATATGATAAACATGGTTGTATGGTTCTGTGACATCGTATTAGTAGTATTTTAGTTTTATTGGTCCCTTGCAATGACCTGCAGAGGCTCCTTCAATAATGAGCAAGATTGCACATTCAAAACATAGCGTATAGCAATATCAACTTTGTGACTAATGTAACTTTGAAGAATTTATGGAAGCTGCTAACATGCCAGAAAAAGGCAGTGAGGAAAAACAGAAATAGACACTTTATTGATTTGCTAAAGATCATATCTGGCTTGCATCTGTTTTGCAATCATGAGTACTATGCCATACAATAGTATAATTTTATATTCTGTTATACATTACAGTACTGCATGTAAGAGTTATGGAAATAAAAGCAAAGTCAGTAAGTTGGAGTTTCCTTTGACCATTCTTTATTCTGAATATGTAATGTACACACTATATATGATTCCTCATTTAGTGGCCAATTCATTTAACAATCTAGTCGCAAGAACTGAACTTGGTCGTTAAAACAAGGAGTGTCTATACTAAATGACCTTGAAACATATTTTTTTGTTTTTGTTTTTGAAACAGGGTCTCGTTGCTGTGTAGTTCAGGCTGGCTTTGAACTCACTATGTAGCCCAGGCTGGCCTCGAACTCATGGCAATCCTCCTGTGTCAGGCTCCCAAGTGCTGGGATTACAGGTGTGTGCTACCATACCCAGCAAATCATATACTTTTAAATGGTGAGTTTTTAAAGCCAGACATGTTGGTGTACACCTGTAATCCCAGCTACTCTGAAGGCTGAGGTAGGAGGATCAAAAGTTCAAAGCCAGCCTGGGTAATTTTGTGACACCCTGTCTCAAAAAAAGGGAGGAGGTTATGAAATGTGATATCTTTTTTTAAATGCAAAAAAAAATTGTCCTGAATTTGAGGGCAGTGTATTGGTAGTTCTGTGATATGCAATGATCTGATACCATGTGAGTCTATTACTGTGGAACAAAAGCTAAGGACAATCAGGATTTCCATTGGTGATGCACAGCATATCTCATGCTTCCCACTGCACTCTAGTGTGAAAAACAGACATAATATTTTTAGAAGGAACTAGAATAATCATTCAAAGAATAACCTTCCACAGAAACATTCTTTTATAATTCACATGATGTGCAAGTCTTAAGAAGGGATGTATTTGGTTTTGGCATTCATAAAAAGTGAAGACAAGCAGATCAGAGAACAAATCAAACATTGTACATCATAGATGTCAAGAATAACAGAATATGGCTGGGACTACAGCTCAGTAGTAAAGCATTTACCTGGCATATGCAAAGCCCTGGGTTCTGTCCCTGGCCCCACAGGAAAAAACAAAAAACAGAACAGAATAATCTCCCAATTTAAAAATATCAGTATGAAAACAGCAAATCGAGTAATCTCCCTATTGAAAGCCATCTAATAACTCATTCAAAACTAATAACCTTTAATAAAGCTTGTAAGTAACAACAATGAAAGAGTTTTAAGTGAATAAAATTTTTTAAAAAGGCCTCAAGAGTCATCTTTAAAGATCTCTCACTAGCCAAAATTGGGATAAATCGAGTGTCAATTATGACTGCAATTAGGGTAGAATGTTTGCCTAGTATGCACAAGCCCCTGGGTTTCATCCCCAGCACTGCAAAAACAAAAAAGAACAAGGAGAAGGAGGGGGAGGGGAGGGAGGGGGAGGGGGAGACAGAGAGGGAGGAGGAAGAGGAAGAAAGAAAAAGGAAGAAAGAGAAGAAAGAAAAAGAAAGAAAGCAATGAATTGGAACATACCAAATATATTTGAATCAGTGTTTTATAACAACACTAAGAAAACAAAACAGCCTCCTTAGTCACCTTTGAATGCTGCTAGGAGATCGCACTCTGAAAACCAGTAAATACCGTGAAAACAATTCTGCCTTTCCTGTACAAACTGTACCTCAGGATTATAAAAGATGTGAAGACATTTGTCTTTATAGAATTACTAAAGAATGAAAAATAGAATTAGAAAATTACCATTTTGTAATCCCTAACAAATTAATGAACCCAGGCAATCATACTCAATGGCTATCACAAAAAGGATACTAGGCATTATATATATATATATATATATATATAATTTTTTTGGTGGTGCTGGGGATCGAACTCAGGGCCTTGTGGTTGCAAGGCAAGCACTCTAATCACTGAGCTAAATCGCCAGCCCAGCATTATATACTTTTTAACAGAAGTGCACACAATTTCTCTTGAAGTTGTCTTGTTAAAAAAGAAAATACAAAAACACATCAAACCTGATTCAGATTAACCCTCATTTAACTACCAATTCATAGGAAATACAGGGAACAGGGGAAGATACTATACATTTTAAGGATATAGTGAGAAAATCTAGAGTGTAGTGAACCCTTCATGACAAATGGCCCAGTTTCTTCAAATACAATAAAAATACAAGGAAAAAAGAAATGTGAACCTATAGATCAAATAAATATAATCAGGGGCTGGGGATTTATCTCAGTGGTTAGAGTGCTTGCCTGGCAAGTGCAGGACCTGAGTACGATCCCCGACACCAAAACAAAAAGAAAAACAAAACAAAACAAAATAACTGTAATCAGCCTAAACACGTGCTCTATGATTTTTTTTTTTTTTTTTTTTGGTACCAGGGATTGAACTCAGGGCCTTGTGCTTGCAAAGCAAGCACTCTAACCACTGAGCTAAATCCCCGGCCCTAAACATGTGCTCTAATATTGTCTTTTTAAAGACTTTTCGACCCCACATCATATTGTCCCGGTATCATTCTACTTCTGTATTCTCCTTTATAGCCAAGTTATTCAGCAAAAATTCTATCTCCTCTCCCTCACATATCATTTCCTTCTCATCCCACCTCAGTCTTGTCCCCACCATCCTCATTCTCCCAAAACTCCCCTTGTCAAGGTTACCAGTGAATTCCTTTTGCCACTTTTCTGCATTAACATGCTCAACTTGTTAACAGCATTAGGCACAGCCGACCCTGACTCTCATGATATACCACTCTTTCTTAAATTTCAAGACACCACATTCCTCTTCCTCTACTCAACTTCTAAACATTGAAATATCTCAAGGTTAAATCTTAAGATTTATTCCTTTCTCCATTCACATTTTCTCTTTAGGTGAGTTCATCTAGTCCCATGGCTTTAACTACACACTATCTGCTACTGTCTCCAAAATTTACATTTCTAACCCAGACCTCTGCTCTGACTTCCAGACTCACATGTACAACTGCCTACTAAGTATCTCACACTTGGATATCTACAGGCATTTTAAATTTAATAGGCTCAAACAGATATCTCATCATAGTTTACATTCTCTTACAATAAATGGAATCATCCACTCAGCAATATCTTCTATTAAGACTGTGATATCTTTGAGTGTTTCCTTTCCCTTATCCTTCATATCCAATCCTTTCATAAATATTCTCCCACTGGTCGCCAAAATACATTGTCTCCCTTCACTTTTTTTCATCTCCATTATGATCTTAGTTCATGTCACTATTCACTATCTCTTACCTACACAATTGTTACAGGCTTCTTTTTTTTTTTTTTTTTTTTTTTTTTTTTTTTTTTTTTTTTGGTGCTGGGGATCAAACTCAGGCCCTTGTGCTTGCAAGGCAAGCACTCTGACCACTGAGCTAAATCCCCAGCCCCAGGCTTCTCCCCCGCCCTCCCCGGAGGATTGAACCCAAGACCTTGAGCTACATCTATGGTCATGTATTTATTTATTTATTTATTTACTGGTGCTGGGGATCAAACTCAGGGCCTTATGCTTACAAGGCAAGCACTCTAACAAATGAACTAAATCCCCAGCCCCGCCATGTATTTATTTAGAGACAAGGTCTTGCCAAGTCTCTAAATTGCTCAGGTTGGGCCCAAACTTGTCATCACATCCCTCCTTAAAATGTTTTGGTGGAAACTGACAAGCCAATTCTAAAATTCTTAAGAGAAAATAAAGAGCCAACAATAGTCCTGATAAGTTTGAAGAAGAAGGAAAGTGAAGTAAAAGGAGGAAAGGCATTTAGTTTACTGGTTACCAAAACTTACATTGAGTTGGAAATGTAGCTTGGTGGCAGAGCATTTACCTAGCATGTATGAAACCCTAGGTTTGAAATCCAGCATCAACCCCCCCAGACACGATAAAAAATACAATCATATCCATATCACATATCATATATAAAAATATTATATATAAAAATAAATTCCAGATAGATTGAACTTAACATGAGAAGCAAAACTGCATAATTTTTAGGGGACAAAAAAAGGATCCTATGAAATCTTGGGAAAGATTTCATCAATAAGACAACAAAAACACAAATTATCAAAAAAAAAATTCACTACCTTAAAGATGAATTTTTCTGCATGACAGAAGGAGAATGTAAACATTTATTGGAATTTTTAAAATGTGGAGCTATAACAATGAAACAATTATGAAAAAGAATTCATAATTGTATTATTCCTTTGTATGTTAAAAAAGTAGCACTAATTATATGATCAGAGAATTCCAACCATATAGAAAAGTATAAAATAAAAATGAAAATCTCTCTCCCCAAAGATGACCACTGTGATTTCTTACAGAAGAATTTTATAATGCATACACCAGCACATTCATTTAATTGAAAAATATCTGTTTTATTGGTAAGTAAAAAAGTAAGTTGCCAAAGTTGGGTGTGATGGCATACACCAGCACTTGGTAGGCTGAGGCAGGAGGATCACTGCAAGTTTGAGGCTGGCCTGGGCTACAAAGTGAGTTCAGTGCAGCCTGAAACTACATAGTGAAACCTTGCCACAAAAAAAGGCAAATTGCCGAATAATTTATATGCTATTATTCCTTCTTTTTTTATTTTTAAATTTTTTTCCTTTTTTTAAAAAGTGGCTGTGAAAAAAAAAGTGGCTGTGTATATGTATTTTTATAAAGTGATGAAAAAAGTACAGGAGGAAGGAGAATATTCTTTTACTTTAGACACTTCTGTGTCATATGAATTGTCAGAATAAGCACAAATAATTTTTGTCATTTAAATGCCTGAAATGTAAAGAAACAAACAAATAAATACAAAGTCAAGTGGAAAAAAATCTGCCACATATTGCTCTAGCTGGAGAATGAAAGAGCCATGTGCTCCCCCATCATTACTAAATTTTTTTTTTGAGACTAGGTCTTGCTGTGTTGCCCAGGATAGTCTCAAACTCAGTGAGCTCAAGCCTCCCAGTTACGGTTTGTGTCTAGATGTCCCTTCAAAGCCTTATATGATCATAGGTAGGGCTTTTTCAGAGGTGGCTGAATCTAGAGTGTGTGGTTCTGGGATTAAGGGTGTATGATTACTGAATCAGTCCACTGATTGGTTTGGCACTGCCCTAATTCCAGTAGCCTAGAGTATAAATGGGGCAGAAAAAGCTATATATCAGGCCCCTTGCTTGTCTTGCTGCCTTCTGCCTGCTGTGAGCAGTTTCTCCTCTGCCATGCCACCTTGCCTTGGAGCCAGCCAACTATGAACTGAAATCTCTACAAACTGTGAGCTGAATAAACTTTTCCTCCTTTAATTTTGGGTGTCAGGTATTTTGTCTCAGCAATGAGAAAAGTAACCGAGACATTGCTCAATAGCTGGGACTACAGGCCTGCACAATCACACCTGCCTTCCCTTCCTGGTTCAAATATGAAAGTGGATCATTATCTTTTAAAAGGCAAGAAAATTACAGAAATGTATCAAGCCAATAAATTTTTTCTCAGTTGACTTCTAAAATAAGGAAAGTTCAAAGAATTTGGGAAAAGAAAAAATATACCTGAAATAACTACATTTATACACACATCAAATATTATCTTTAGTCATCTAGGCTAGAGATGGTTATAGAAGAAAAAGTTAATACCTTCCTTATTCATCCATGCAGTGTTTACATATATGTTATTAGCATATGCAATTTTGATTTTAAAAATAATTTTTAAATAAAATTACCAAAAAAAAAAACAACCCAAGCCAAGTTATTTCATATCCCACAAATGAAAAGTAGAGGAAGCAAGAAAGGCAACTTTTGATTATGGTTAAGCACAGGCTCTAAAATAAAAGTCCTGTGTTAATAAATACTGGTTGGACCTCTTTACCATCTGTGTGGCTTGGGCAAGAGTGTAAACCTAATTTTACTGGTTTGTAAAATAGGAGAGCATCTGCCTGATTAGCTTGCTGTGTAGATTAAACAATGCAGATAAAGCACGTAACACAGGACATGGCGATAATTTAGGGTGGGTAACAGATGAATCAGGAATGCTGATAACTTTTTCAACTTTCTTACTCCTTAGACACTCAGAAAACAAATGAGCCAGACTATGGGTCAAAGGCGGAGTCAATAGTCACTCAGCCAGTATTATCTCTAGGTTGAAGGCAGGGTTGGGACACTGAGCTAATAACCTGAGAGATCAGTTGCTTTTCAGTCAGGGCCCTTTTTGAGCCATCTTACAAAAGGGAGCTACACATCCAGATGGATCAAAGAAAAGGTTAATTTCTTAAGAATGGACAACAGGAAGTTGGTAATGAATAAACTATGACGGAGAGGAGTCTTTGCCCATTTCACCCCCGCCAGCAAAAGCACTGCAGGATAGGACGTTTCCAAAACTGCCAAAAATAATGTTCTTGCCGAGGCGTGGTGGCGCCCACCTGTAATCTCAGCACTCGGGAGCCTGAGGCACGAGGATCACCAAGAGTTAGAGGCCAGCCTGGGCTACACAGTGAGTTCAAAACCAACCCTGAACTGCATAGCGAGACCCTGTCTCACAAAACAAAAAACAAAGCAAAACAAAAACAAAAAGAAACGAACGCTCCTTGTGCCTCAACAGCACACCTCCCACCTGCCAACCGCAACTGCCCTTTCGGCACTCCAGGGTCCCTCTGAGGGCTCACTTTCCGTCTTGTAGTTCATACTTCTAATTCTGTCACCTGCCACAGGGTCCCGCCTGTTGAATCTCCGTTCTTCTCTACTTCACTCTCCCTCAGTTCCTCGCCCTCTGCTCTGTTACTTCAGTTCCTCCACTTCCACTTCTCTGTAACCATTCTGCCTCAGTTTCCCCCTCCTCCGCCTCAGAGACCGCTACTCTGCAGTTCCTCAGCTTCTACGTCGGATTTCCCCCGGCTTCCACATCAGTTTCCTCCTCCCGGCCTCTAACCGCGCTTTCCGCAGCCAAGTCCTCCTGGCCTGGCCCTACCCGGCTGCTCTTGGGTCAGCGCCCCCAGGCGGCGGACGCCTTCCTCGTCCAGATCCCACTGCTCCGCCATCCCTGCTCGCCGCTCACCTGACGAGCCCCGCGAGACGGCCGCGCGCGCGCCAGGCCCCGCCCAGTCAGCCAGGCCCCGCCCCTGTAGGTTCCGCCCCTTGCGCCTCCGCGCTCCCGGGGGTCCGTTAGTGGCCGAAACACGCGCCCGCTACCCCGCCCGCAGGAGTTGCACCATGGTATGGAGCCAGACCTGTAGGGGGGCGCCAAAACCACTAAAACGGCGAGTGGGGGGGGGGGGGACCTGGAGCCCGGGATTAGGACCGCAGAAGGATCGCACTCTGGGGTATGGGGGTTGGAGGGTGATCCCAAATTTGAAGGATACGAGGGGCTATTGGAGGGCGCTGGGTCTAAGGGGTTGGGATACACCTCTTTGACGGGGTGAGGGTCTTCGTATCTCAGCTCAGGGGTTTGGGGAATCCTGGCTTTGGTGGGGGTAGTGTCGAGGAGGAGCCTGTTCTGAAAGGTTGGGAAACTTGGCTCTGAGGAGTTCAGGTCTTGTCTTTAAAGCACAAGATGATTCTAGCTCTAGATATTGACTTGAAAGAAGCTCCTTTGAGGGACAGGGACCAATATGGAAAAGAGGCGCTCTTTGGGATGGGATGGGGATAAATTTTAAGGCTACCACATTTCTTGTAGCCAGTCTACAAGAAGCCGGTTGTTCTTTAAGTGCCACAGGCCCCCACAGTTATCTTGTGACTGAGGGCTTTCCCCAGGCGGGGATAGTTCTGTAGTAACCAGCCACTGAGAAGTCTGTGAGGAAGAAGGTTCTGAAAAGAACAGCTATATGCCTAGCCCCTACCCTCACTCCAACAGGTACCTCTTGAGAGCCCCCTTGTTTATGAGACATTCATGTAAGAAAGAGGCTAACCCCTGAGCTAGGACTCTCTCGTCACACCCTGTCCTTAATAAGAAAAGAGGCACCGAGGCCAGAACTAGGACACATCTTTAAGGAGCAGGTTTTCTTTAGCATCCAAAATCTGCACACTCTGAGCACCTCCATCGA
The DNA here is from genome assembly GCA_004026905.1 of Hystrix cristata. NCBI lineage: Eukaryota > Metazoa > Chordata > Mammalia > Rodentia > Hystricidae > Hystrix > Hystrix cristata. The sequence goes on from PVJO010000027.1 coordinate 151,187, forward strand.
GCTCTCAACCAGCTCATTACCTTTAAGGAGAACAGGACACAACGTCAGGAGTCCTTATGTATTTATGATTTCTTGTACTGATCGGGCCGTGAGTTTCTCTGAATGTGTCATGTCCAGGCTTAGCCAAGGACTAGGACTCAAAAGCCTAGATTAGCTTATTGGATGGTTTTTCCAGCACTGCTTCTGAGTGCTGCTGATGACACCATTTTACAATTTGTAATCTTTCTCTTCATGCCCCCTAGAGGCCGTCTGGGCGCAAAGGTGGCTTATATAATCACTCGTTTTATACCTATCTGAATAGTTAGATCAGATTTACGCTAGAAGAAATGGACCCCACTTCCTTTGCTATGGAATTTATTTTCATTCTTCAACTGTCAGAATAGGAGGTGCAAACTTTTGTTGAAGGAGACTTTTCCATTCTTGTGCAAACACCTCTTACTTTAACTATCTTCTCCCCTACCACCAACAGAACATTTTAAACATTCAGAAAGGTTGAAAGAATTGTACAACAGGCACCATATATTTACCACCTAAGTTCTGCAATTAACATTTTGCTATATTCTATCACATGTTCATCTACCATCCCTCTATCAGTCCATCTTATTTTTATTTCAAAATAAATTTTAGCTCAGTGGTTCAACTGCTTGCCTTGCAAGCACAAGGCTGTGAGTTCAATCCCTGACACCAGAAAAAAAATTTACTATTATTTCAAAATAAGTGACAAATATAAGTACAAGTACACCACCCCAGTCACTTCAACATGCATAATTTTATTTTATCTTATTTTTTTATTTTTACCAAGAGCATGTATTGGTACATTGTATACATAATGATCATAATCAGCATAGTTATTTTGTGCCTGTACATGATGTATCTTGGCTTTCCCCCCTCTTCAAAAATATGGAACGCTTCACGAATTTGTGTGTCATCCTTGCGCAGGAGCCATGCTAATCTTCTCTGTATTATTCCAATTTTTAGTATACGTGCTGCCGAAGCGAGCACAACATGCATAATTTTAAACTAGAATTCAACATTGTTTTATGGTCCTTTTTCGTGCATGTGAGTATGCCGTGGATTGAACCCAATGGCACTCTACCACTCTGTTACATCTCCAGCGCCCCCCCCTTTTTTTGTGGTGCTGGGGATCGAACTCAGAGCCTTGTGTTTGCAAGGCAAGCACTCTAATCACTGAGCTAAATCCCCAGCCCCTCCAGCTCCTTTTTATTTTTTATTTTGAGACAGGATCTCAGTAAATTGCCCCAGTGGCACTCAAATTTACTATCTTCCTGTTCAGCCTCCCAAGGTGCTGGGATCAGTACTGGGAATTCAATCCAAGGCTTTTGCACTGAGCTACATCCCCAGCCGTTTCCTTTTTTTATTTTGAGACAGGGTCTCACTAAATTGCCTAGGCTGGCCTCAAACTTGCAGTGATCCTTCTGCTCTAGCCTTCCAAGTGCTGGGGTTACAGACATGCACAACCACTCCTAGCTTATTTACCACTCTTTAAAATTTTTTTACAAGAGTAGTGCTCTCTGATTATTTTAAAATCTGATACAAATGGCTTTCTGCTTTTCCATGCTGTTGATAACATAGGTTGTCTTGGAGCAAAGTAGACAATTCACTGTGAATATGACTAGATGAGCTGAGGAAGGTTAATGATCTTTGTTGCCTTTGTGTATATGAAAAGGTATCCACAACATTCAGCCCCCAGTGATGTAAGATAGGAGTATGAGAGACCTCTGCAGATGCTCAGTGAGATGTAGGCTGTGTCATCACAACTTTTTTTAAAGCTTTATTAAGATATAATTAATATACCATATGATTTACCAGTCAAATATGTATAATTCAGTTGTTTTTATTATGTTCACAAAGTTGTGAAATCGTCACCACAGTTAGTTTTAGAACATATTCATTGTCCCTATCCACTGGGAGTCACACCCCATCCTTTCCCAACCTCCCCAGCTCTACACAACCACACTTGCTTGTTCTGCACATCGCATGTAAATAGAATCATATACTTTGTGATTTTTTTTGTTTGACTTTTTTAGCTTAGCATAATGTTTCAGGGTTCATCTATGTTATAATATGTTTCAGTATTTCATTCTTTTTTAATGATAAGTCATATTGCATTGTATGGATATACTACCTCTTTAAATTCCTTCATTAGTTGCTGGATAAATTCAATTGAACATAATGTAAGTTTATTTCTAGGCTCCACATCGGTTCCACTTATCTATATGGCTCTCCTTATGCTGGTAGTACACTGTTTTTGTAACTATGGCTTTGTAGTAAGTTTTGAAAGTGGGAAGTATAAATTGTCAAACTTTGTTTTCCTTTTTAAAGATTGTTTTAGCTACTCTGGGTTTGTTGTATTTCTTTATGAACTTAGCATAGATTTTTGCAAAAAAAGGCAGTTGAGATTTCCATAGGGATTGTGTTGAATCTGTTGATCAAATTAGAAAGTATTGCCATTTTAACAATAGTAAGTCTTCCACTCTACTATGAACATGAGATGTTTTCCCACTTAGGTCTTTTTAAAATTTCTCTCAATGATATTTTGAAGTTTTTAGTCTTACACTTCATTTGTTAAACTTATTCGTATTTTGTTTTTGATGCTGTTGGAATGGAATTTTCTTAATTTCACTTTTGGATTGTTTATTGCTAATCTATTAATTTTTTTGTTTTTTGTTTTTTGAGGTAGGGTATTATTATGTAGTTCAAGCTGGTTTTGAACTCACTATGTATCCCAGGCTGGCCTAGAGCTCGCAGTGATCCTCCTGCCTCAGCCTTCCAAATCCTGGGATTACAGGTGTGCACCACCATACCATTTAAAAATATTTTTTTTTAAATATTTTTAAAAATATTGATCTGCATCCTTCAACCTTGCTGGGCTCATTATAGTTTTTTAGTGAATTTCATAGGATTTTCTATGTACTATACAAGATCATGTCATCAACAAACAGAGATAGTTTAATTCTTTTCTGATCAGGATCCTTTGTTTGTTTGCTTTGAAGGTCTCACTATGTAGTTCAGGCTGGCCACAAATTCAGTATGTAGCCCAGGCTGGCCTCGAACTTGCAGTAATGCTCTTTCCTCAGCCTCTTGAGTGCTGGGATTACAGGTGTACATCAACCGTGCCAGGCCTGGGATGCTTTTTATTCCTTTCTTTTACATAGCTCTCTTTTCATTCTTCCTTTAGGAGGAGGCTGGCATGTCCAATGAGTCAGCAGAGGATTTGTTTCATTTCAACGTTGGAGGCTGGCATTTCTCAGTTCCCAGAAGCAAACTTGCCCAATTCCCAGACTCCCTGCTGTGGAAAGAGGCTTCAGCCTTGACCTCTTCAGAAAACCAGAGACTGTTCATAGACAGAGATGGCTCCACATTTCGGCACGTGCACTATTACCTCTACACCTCCAAGCTCTCCTTCTCCAGTTGTGCAGAACTGAACTTGCTCTATGAGCAGGCCCTGGGTTTGCAGCTGATGCCTTTGCTGCAGGTAAGGTGTTCTCCTCTTCTAAGAGTGTTGATCAGAAACAGGCTTTCCCTCACTAAATGTCTTTTTCATATACTGGTTCCTGAGATGACTCTGTTAGTGGGCAAGTGTAATGAATGAGTTAAAGGAATGAACAAGGGCTAGAAATGTAGCTCAGTAAGCAAGCTTACTGAGCATGCTTGAGGCTGTGGGTTCAAACCCCAGTATTGAAAGGAAAAGGGTTTTGGTTATAAAATAGTGAACAATATGTGGGCATTGCATGTTCCTAAGAAAGGATTTCATCCTGACTCTGCCCTATCTATCCCCAAAACTACCACAGACATAGGATGGGATTTAAAATCTACTGAGAGGATGCCCTTAGCGCTTGAAAATCCTATTTTGAGCTGCTTCTTGTTTTTCGTCACTAAATTCTGAAAAGAGAAAACTTTAGAAATTGTAGGATTTACTAAAATCTGAAAGATTGGGCTGGGGATTTAGCTCAGTGATTAGAGTGCTTGCCTTGCAAGCACAAGGCCCTGAGTTCGATCCCCAGCACCACACACACAAAAAAAAAAATCTGAAAGATTTATCAATATTACCTCTTGTTGGGTGCAATGGTGCATGTCTGCAGTCCCAGCTACTTGGGAGGCTGAAGCAGGAGGATCGTTTGCACACAGGAGTTTGAGACCGCCCTGGGCAATTTAACTCCAACACCCCTATCAAAATGAAATAAAGTAAAATATCTTCTCATTGTTCTTGTTTAGGTACACAACATTCATTTTTGGCAAAACAAAAAATTCTCCAAACTGCAGAATCTTTCCTTTGCCTTCGCTTCTTTTTTTCCAAGAGACTTTCTCTTTTCTTATTTTAAGAGCTTTAAGCACCTTTACTTATAAATGATTAAAGTACCACCAAAAACATTACCTTCTTTCTTAGGTTTTCTCCAGACCACAGAAATCATTTCTGTGGCTGATCTTAAGTAGTTTATTGCATGGTGATTTTTTTTTTTTAACTTGGAAGAACTAAATATTATGACTGGGAAGGACCATTGGCCATGCTTCATATTAATTCCACTGTCTGGATAAGGTATTGTTTACTCCATCTCCACAAGTGTTAACCCAAGAAGCTGCAGTGTAGCTTTCTACACCACTGATTATACGTCCTCAACAACTCTTAGGAAAAAATTGAGATAGACCATGTGTATCTGAGTCATAGATAAATGAGAACATTTCATAGTGCATGTGTTTATGGATGTTCTTTACTAAATAATTCAGTGTTTTCTCTTTAAAGTGATTACATATTCAAAAATAAACCCTTAACACACTTTGGTGCAAGTTGTATTGTTCTTATCTTTTAATTTTTTCAAGCTTCCCACTTGAGTTTAAATTTTTTTCAACTGCTTCAGGAATGGGACTAGAGCTGCTTGTAAGTGGGTTCAAAGCCAGTGGCATTTCAGGCATACTAATAATGGCTCTATGCCAAGACACCACTTTTAATGTGGGAAAAGGAAAGGGATAACTTGCTCATTGCAATAGATCAAAGGGATTAAGACAATTTTTTGAAGAACCATTTTAAAGAATACAAACCTAGCCAGGCATGGTGGTGCATGCCTGTAATCCCAGCACTCTGGGAAGCTGAGGCAAGAAGATCACAAGTTTGAGCCCAGACTGGGCAATTTAGAGACTTAGCGAGACCCTGTCTCAAAATAACAAAAGTAAAAAGGACTGAGGAATGTAGCTCAGTGTGAAGGCCCTGGGTCCAATCCCCAGTTCTGCAAAAAATTAAAAATTAAAAAAAATATGCAATAATCTAAACCTATTGTGCAAACAGTTTAGTAAGCCCTTTAACCCTTTTGCTGTCCTCACTTTGCAAATTGAAACAAGATACATCTGAAAAGTAAATTCTACTTAAGTGGTAGAGCACTTGCCTAGCAACCACAAGGCCCTGAATTCGATTCCCAGCACCCCCCCCCCCGCCTCCAAAATAGCAAATTCCAAATGGGAGGCAACAACTCAAAGGCAAATTAGTTGTTCTAAAGTTTCATGATGTGTGAGCAGTAGAATTTGAAGAATTACATGGATCAGCCTCCCTTAAACAGACTGTGAAACAAGTACTTGGAAATGATCTTTTCAAAGAAATAAACATATGGGCTGGCCCAGCTCAAGTGGTATTTATTCACTGAAGCAAAGTGTAAATACAGCTGGGAACCAACCGCGCCTCAAGCAAATCAACAACCTCACACATTTCTAACACTTTCCCTACTCTTAAGGCCAATCCAGATATTTAGGTCTTTGTTTTTGTTTTGTTCTTTTTAGTGCTGGGGATTGAACTCAGGGCCTTGTGCTTGCAAGGCAAACACTCTAACCACCGAGCTAACCCCCCAGCCCAGTCTTTGCTTAAATCAACACTTCGCTTGGAGAAAATGGATTTTGCCAATTCTTAGTCTAAAGACCCTTAGGCAGCCCCACTTACTGCATTCAGTTAGGATTTATTGAGAGCATCTGGGTTCTAGGCATTATTCCTATGAGTTTTAGGGAAAACGAGATGGCACAATAAAAATATAATGTGATCCATGTGCATAAGTAACATGTATTTTTGTGTATGTATGTGACACAAAGCCTCACTTTGTCACCCAGGCTGGCCCTGAACTCTTGGGATCAAGAAATCCTACTGACTCAGCCTCCAGAGTAATTGGGACTACAAGTATATACCACCATGCCCAGCTTCACATATGTTATTTAAAATTTTTCTAGTAGCCATACTTTTAAAAAGTAAAAATCAATAAGGGAAGAAAAGAAAGAAAGGAAATCAATAGGTGATGTTAATTTTGGTGATATATTTTACTTAACCCAATATTTTCAAAATATATTTCAGTATGTAATCAGTATTTAAAATTGATATATTTTACATTCCTTTTTGTACTAAGTCTTCAAAATCTTTTTTTTTTTTTTTTTTTTTTGGTACCGGGAATCAAACTCAGGGCCTTATGCTTGCAAGGCATACACTCTAACCACTGAGCTAAATCCCTGGCCCTAAGTCTTCAAAATCTGATGTGTATTTTATATTTACAGCACATCTCAGACTCAGATTACCATAGGCAAGGAGTGAGCAGTCACATGTGACCAGTGGCCACCATATTGAACAGTGCATATCTAAACTGCTCTAAACTATTAGTTCCCCTCACTGTACGGTTCCTCAGATTTAGCCCCTAACAATAAAAATAGGACTTTGCCTCCTACTTACCAAAGTTCCTGTGCACTCAGCAGATAATCCTTATTCAGGATTATCTGTAACATGGTAGGCTTTGTTGAAAAGCAGCGTAGAATGAGCCAACAGGCAGAATAAGATGGGAAACTTCTAGAGGATGGGCATCTGGGCTCCCACTGCTGCTCTGCTCTCCATCCCTCCCCATACCCTCACATCCCCACTCCTTATCACTCCCGTTCCCATTCTGCTAGCCCACCACCTTTTCTCCTAGCCTATAGCTTTGGCCTCCAAAGGAGTCACTTGAAATCCATTGTTGTCTTGCTTTGTTTTTTGTGCTGGAGATCAAATTCAGGGCCCTGTGCTTGCAAGGCAGGCACTCTAACCACTGAGCTAAATCCCCAGCACCTTGCTTTGTTTTTTGAGACAGAGTCTCTCTGTGTAGTTCAGGCTGCCTTGAACTCACTATATAGCCCAGGTGGGCCTTGAACTGGAAGCGATCCTCCTGAGTGCTGGGATTGTAAGGCATGCACCACCATTCCTGGCTTTTGATTCTGATTGTAACAGTGTGTTGAGCACCAGCTACACACAAGATTCAGGAGATCCAAGAACTATATAGCCATACAATGTCAAGTAGAGATAAGTACCACAAACAAGAGAATAGCGAAATATTATGCTAAGTGAAAGAAGCCACATAGTGTATGGTCCTACCTATATAAAATAGACACAAAGACCACATAGACAGAATAGGCAAATTTACAGAGACAAAAAGTAGACTAGTGGCTGCTCAGGCCTGGAGTGCAAGTTAGGAAGGACAGGTGAGTGAGAATGAACAATGACTATTAAGGGTACAGGGTTTCTTTCTGGGATATTGAAATAGATTGGGGTGATGAATGAACAACTGTGACTATACTAAAAAGCATTGAGCTTACACTTTAAAGTGTAGTTTATAGTATGTGAAATAAACCTGTTTAAAGAAAGACTGTTGGGTGCTGGCTTGATATTAGATCAGGTGTCTGCAAACTAGCCCACAGATCAAATCCAGCCCACTTCCTTTTTTTATACAGCCCATGAGCTAAGAATGGTTTTTATGTTTTTACATGGCAAGAAAATGTAATAAATAATAATAAAAGTAATATAGCATGCCATGTAAGAATTATGTGAAATTCAAATTTAAGTATCCATTGATAAAGTTTCACTGGAGTATAGCCATGCTTATTTATCTATGTATTGTCTATAGCTACTCTTGAGCTACAACACACAGCTGTTTGATTTGACAGACACCATATGGCTAGCAAAGCCTGTAATATTTAGTATCTGGCCTTTCGCAGAAAAATGTACTAGTTCCTGGCCTAGACTCTATAGGAACAAGGGAAGAAGCAGGAAGACCAGGCTCCTGCAGCATCCAGGTAAAAGGCAAAGGTTGTTTGGTCCAAGGTGGTAATGAGAGGAGCATTCAAATTCTGGATGTCTTGATAGTAGAACAGACAGGAATTGCTGAGGAATTGGATGTAGGATAGGAGAGAATGGGCTGTGTTTTTGTTTCTGTCCTGAGAAACCAGGTAAATGATAAGTGTTCAAGTCTAGGGGGGGAAGTCAAGAGTTAGGATTCAAACATGTTAAGTTTAAAAAAAAATTTAAAAAAAACAACATGTTAAGTTTGAGAAGCAATGAAAAGGCAATAAATATCCAGGTCGATGTAGTGAAGAGTTACTGGATGTACAAGTCTGGAATTCATGGGAAAAATTCATGAGATATAAATTGAGAGTCACCAAAGCTGATGTATAAATCTATGAACCTGGAGGCTTTGGAACATTGTATGTTGTTCATAGGAGAAATACAAAGTAGGTCATTATAGTTCTGTACATTAACATTACAGAGCTTCCTAGAACTTTCTGTGTAATTTGGGAAGTCTTCTCTACCTAAATGTAAACTTTTTTGAGCCTTTCACATACCATCAAGCTGATTGTGAGTCACAGGTGCCATTGCAGGGTGTGAAATTTCCCTTCAGGGTCACTCACAAGATTTCAAGTTTCACTGCAGATAATTGATTCCTTTTTACTTGCCCGTTGAAGCCCACTGAGGATGTAGTAGATAGTATGTTAGCGGTACGTGCTACTTGGTTTTTTTTGTTTTTGATGCTGGAGCTTGAAGCCAGGTTCCTGATCATGCTAAGAACATACTACTAAGCAACACCAGCTCCCAGCCCCAGGTTTCCTTTTTCATTGCCTTCTGGAGACTTCAAAGTTTGAACCTTAAATTGTTCCACTTACGAGCAGTCTGTCACCAGCAAGCAACCCAAATACGCCTGCATTCTTTGTGCTCAAGGGAGCCAGGGAGTTTTCATGTTGACCACACAAATGGTACTTTTAAGAAAAAAGACCAGTAGCAGACTCCCATTTCCTGTTACTCCTGATGTAAGGACAGATTGTTACAGTGATCTTGGAAAGGATATTACATAAACAAAAGATATTCATCCCAACAGCGTCGCTTGTCTGCGGGTGTGGGTAAGTGGACAACTCAAGTGTAAACCCCTTGACATGGCACCAGGACCCTCTGAAGCTGGCCCTATCTGCTTGTCCGGGCTCTTACCTCAACACATATACACACTCACATGCAAGCATCGCTGTGTACACGTGTGTGCACATACACACACTTGCAAGTTCAGCCACATCCTGCACCTTTTCACTTGCTCTTTCCTCTTTCTAGAATGTTTCTCCTTTAAGATTTGACCTAAATGTGTCCCACAGGAAACCTAGCCTGAAATTTCCAGGCAGAGTTTTTATGTGTCTATTCTTGTAACAGTGCTCTTGTATCAGTGCCTAATTCTATAGGAATCATGTATTCATATGTCTTTCTTCCTTGCTGTACTATATTCATGTTTGCATTCCTAGCGTCTTTCATAGTATCTAGTGTTTACAGGTGTTTAATAAACATTTGCTGAGTGATGAAATAGGCTGAACCCACCTCTGAAGGAGTCAACAGAGGAGGAGCAGGTTTGAGATGCTGAGAGTTGTGTCTTATTTGCATCTTTGGTTGATAGCAGCTGTTCTGTCCATCCTTTTGTTCTACCGGCCTTGCTTCCCTTGGGCCTCAAAGCAGTGCTGGTCCTCCTCAGCTTTACTGGCAGCTGGGGATTCGCAAGCTACCCAGGCTCTTTACCATCACATTCTTCCAACACGCTGGCAGAGCATACGGCATCTCCAAGAACTGCTGCTGCTTTGAAAAGCCTATTAAACCCCAAAACTCTGCCAGCAGGGTGCATTTGTCAGCCATCTTTTGACAACATACACATGTGCCCCTGCACTATCAGTTTTGCGTTGTTTCTGATTGACATGTTTCCATCAGTATCTAGGTGAAAAGCAACATCAGTCATCCTTGTGCTAGCAATAAGCCAGTTGAATGCAGATCTATAGTTCCATAAAGAAATCCTCTTTCCAATAAATTTCTAGGTCATGATATATGAAGAATAAAATTCCTAGAAGTAATATTCATGCACACGGAAGTGGGCTTTGAAGTCAGCCCATGGAAGACTACCCATATGTTCTGTGGCAACTTCAGTCAGCAAAGCCAAAGGGCAGCTGGAAGCCCAGGCTCTCTGGAGTGTTCTTCATTCATTCATTCATTCAACAAAAATGCATTGAGATCCCACAGCCACTGCTTTAGGTGATGTAAATGGGGCAGAAAAAAAAACAGGCAAAATCCTTGAGGTCTTGGGAAGGTCATTATTTATTGAGGAGACTGGAAGGTCATAAGTAAGTAGGTGAGGGCCCTGGGGAATGTTTGCTTTCTGTGGTTTCCTGGTTTGTTGTTTATTTAGTTTTCATTTTGTTTTGTTTTGTTTGAGGTAGGATCTTACTATGTCGTCCAGGCTAGCCTTGAACTCACTATGTAGACCAGGTTGGCCTCAAACCTATGGCAAGCCTCCTGTCTCAACCTTCTGAGTGCTGGGATTGTAGGTGTGGGCCACCACGCCCAGCCGCTTTCTGTGGCTTCTTATAGCACCCAAGTGACTTCCTTTGAGTAGAGGACTTGTATTTCTAGAAATCAGAGCAAGGTTTGGCTGAGAGAATTCAGAAAACAGCCTTGCTGAAGTTCCTGGCCTAGTATAAGACTGATGCTTTGGATCAGCATGCAGCATGACCTCACTGGCAGACAGGAATTGCAATCTGTGGATTTGTCTCTGTCCCTCTATCTTTGTCTCTTTCTGTCTCTATCTATCTCTCTGTGTCTCTGGTGTCTGTCTCTCTCTGTCCTCCCTTCATCACTGCATTCCTCCCTCCTCCCCGCCTTCTCTCTTTTTGCCATACTGGGGTATCTAAATTACTTTTCTTGTTGCTGAGACAAAATGCTCAACACTAAGATTAAAGGAAAAAAGGTTTAATTGGCTCACAGTTTGTAGAGGTTTCTTTTCATAGTTGGCTGGCTCCAAGGCAGGGTGGCATGGCAGAGGGCACCATGGAGGAGAAATAGTCCATGGCAGGCAGAAGGGAATAAAGCAGCAAAGTAGCAAGGAGGCAAGCAGCAAGCTACAAGCAACAAGCAGTGACCCTCTTTCTGTCCCTTATATTTTATCTAGGCTACTCATCCTTATGGCAGGTAGCACTCATACTCTGGGTGGGTCAGCCTTAATCCTAGTGTCACACCATGAATCAATCCCAGCATCACATCCTTGATCCCAGCAGCACACACCCTATATCCAGCCATCTCCAATAAGCTTCACCTATGTTTGCATGAGGCTTTGGGGGGACATCTAGATACAAACTATAACATGGAGATTGAACCCAAGGCCTCATGAATGCTAGGCAAACAAGAAAGAACTCTATCATTGAGCTAATCCTCACCCTTTCTTTCTTAAAATTTTATTTAGAGACAGGGTCTCACTAAATTGCTCAGTCTAGCCTAGAACTCCTGCCTCAGCCTCCTGAGAAGCTGGGATTACAGGAATGTACCACCATGCCTGGTTATTTCTTCTCTTCTTCTTTTTTTTTTTTTTTTTGTACTGGGGATTGAACTCAGGGCCTTGAGCTTGCTAGGCAAGCACTCTAACCACTGAGCTAAACCCCCAGCCTTATTTCTTCTCTTCTTAAAGTTTTCTTTCTTGAGGAACAGTGGTTAACAGCTTGAGCTCTGGTGTTCTGAGCTCCATTCCCAGCATCTCTACTTACTTGGGACACTGAGACCTCTACCTCTTTCTGGCCATATTTCCCATGTGCTAAAAAGGAGTTATAATACAAGAGCCTGCTCTGTGGGCAAGGGGATAGTAGTAGGACTCAGGTTTAAAGTGCCTGGGCAAAAATATATTAGCTCTTAAATGACAGAGTCAGAATTCAAACTCAGGGGTTGGGGATTTAGCTCAAGTGGTAGAGCACTTGCCCAGCAAGTGCAAGGCCCTGAGTTCGATCCCCAGCAGCCAAAGGAAAAAAAAAATTCAAACTCAGTTCAAAGTCAAACCTTTCTGTGTTCCAGGTCCCCATGTTTTTTATGTATACCCTACCACCTCCATTGATTGTGAAGGGACTTACTGCACTGCTAAGTAGTGTTTGGCCTGGATCTCACAGGCAATAGGGAACACTGAAGTTTTTTAAAGATGTGGAATGATTTGGACTCTTTCATGTGTTTGAAACTGGAGAGAGGGTCTGGGGAAGAAGGGACAGGAAGAAGGGAAAGGAGAAAAAAACGGAGAAACAGAAGATGGAGTCATGTGATTTGCTGGTTGACTGGGTGAAAATGGTGTGACAGTCAATTAACAGTCCCTGCTTTAAATCCTTCAATGGTTTCTCTAAACCAGCTCTTAACCAAAGCTCCTTAGAGAGTTTCCAGGTCCCTCTGCTCTCTGGCTCTTGTTTACTTCTCTTGGTTCATCTTCACTCCCTCAACCTCTGCACCTTAACAAGGTCACATCCAAGGGACAGAGGCAAGTGGCTCTGTTAAATTCTCTATCCACAAACCTCCCTGCCCTATCCTGCCCTGCTAGGCACGGTCATCACTTTCCTTTGTCTCACTTTTTGACATAGATCTACCAAATTGTCATCTTTCATATTAATGTGCTTGACCACCCATGGATGCAGAATCTGTTCTGGCTTCTCAGACACCTTCCTGGTACCTCACGGTGATTATTCTTTATTCGTGGTGCTGGGGATTGAACCCAGCACCTCGTGCACATGCTAGACAAGTGCCTGTCACTAGGCTGTATCACCAGCCCATGATTCCTCTTTGCTTAAGGCCAAGTACTTATACAAAAACACTTCTCTGCCAATTTTCCTCCTCAAAGTAGCTGACAGTTCAACATGGAGGCAAAAACTGTGTGCAGTCCTGAATGAAGAGGAACCAGAAAGCTGAGATCTATTTCTAGTGCTGTGGAAAAGGTTCCCAGGGTCCCTGGAGGTCCAAAAACTTCGTCCTGATTCTAAATCTTCTGTTAGCACATGTAATTATTGGCTTTTAGGTCTTTCTTTTCCCCTGAGCTGAGTTCCTTGAGTCCAAATATGATGTCTAACTGTGGCCTTGATACTATATAGTGAGTATCCTTCAAATGGATTAGTGAGGGTCCCATGCATAATTGTTTCCCCCATTGCTTAGTGTCCCAGGATAACACTCTCCATGACCTCGACAATTTCCAGTCCTCCCATAAATCCTCCAGCGGTGCAAAGTGGAGAAGGTTCTCCCACTCTGGTCCACCTCCTTTTTTTGGACCTTAAGTGGTAATATAGGTGCAGTTTGTAGCTGTGACCACTAAGGGGCTCTTCTCAATACTCAGAATTCCCAAGAGCAGCCACATCTGTGTAGCTAGGAGCAGGTTGTTTTGTTTTTGTTGCTACTGAATCTGAGATGTCTGTTCATTAAAACATCTTCAGAGGGAAAAGTCAGTCACATGGAGTCTTTAAGGACCACTCACCCTATGATCTCCAAAAAATTGTTAGAAAAATACTGCCTTCTTCTAGAGTAGAGTCAGAAAAAATTAGCTTGATGTTATGATAATCTGCCCCTCTGCAGGACTGTTGAGGGAAAGCAGGTTATCACGTAAGAGCAGCATGAAGACTTCCTGCCCATCCCTGCTGTGGGCTTCAGCCCTGCCTAGTCAGGTGCTCCACTCCAACGTCACCCACCCCTTATCATCAGCTCCTTCAAGCCAAGATGTTCTGAACTTGGGAGACCTCTTGAGCACGTCACAGAGCCTCTGACTTCGACTGTCTCATCAGTAAAACACCACACCTGTCTCACAGACTCATGTCAGGGCAAATGAACGCACATGTGTGAAAGTGATTTGAAAATGTGGAACCCTGTGCCAGTATAGGACACTTTTATTACCCCTCTATCTCACTACTTGTACCATTTCCCAGGATTAGGATGAACGCAGCCATGAACAAACCACAGCAATTACAACAGGTCAGAAAGGATTGTTGAACTTTGAAGAGAAATGATAGCAGAAACTATCAAAATGATTTATACTGTATTGCTTTATATAAATTACTCCTTAGATCGTGCAGGATCTATTATATTATTCAACATAAAATGTTAAGATAAAAATATTTCAAAAATCAGAAGCAAAATCATTGGGATTTTGAATATCAGCATATTATTTTATGGCCCTAAATTTTTACATTTTTGCAGTTGATTCAATTTATTTTAAAATACTTAAAATATTTAAAAAGTATGAGTCACATACTGTTTTTCCTGGTATTCACTCTAGGATTGGTATATGGTTACCATGTTTAGATTGTCAAGATAGTAATCTCCTTTATCTCACAGACTCTAGATAATCTGAAGGAAGGGAAACACCACCTCCGCGTGCGGCCTGCAGACATACCTGTTGCTGAGAGAGCATCTTTGAACTACTGGCGAACATGGAAGTGTATCAGCAAACCCTCCGAGTTTCCAATAAAAAGCCCAGCATTCACGGGTATAAGCAGGGATAGGCTGGCCCCTCTGAAGCCCACACTAGCTTCCCCTCTCCTCATCCTAACAGAAGTGGCTTCATCAGATCACTTCATTACCAAGTAGTTCTGGATGATTTCTCCACTTCCCAGTCATCTCTGACCTAGGCCCCTGCCACATGTCTTCTCCATGGATGTTTGCCCACTAGAACTCAGCATCCTCCCCCAGCCTCGTTCCTCTACATACTGGTTTCAGTTAGGAAGGCTTGGACTGTATTCCACCCCTCCTAGAAGCCAGGAAATGCCACTATCTTTTCAAATTACCTCTGCCCACCACACAAGGAATGTCTCCAAAGTGACTGCTGCTGATGAGTGTTTTGCAGCAAAGGTTGGCCTATCTGGGACACCAGAATAAGACATTCATGCTTATTGATGGTTTTTGAGCTTCCAGTAAAGTCAGCAGCATCTAGTTCACAGTGGTTCATTTGATCAATTAGAAAGAATTAAATAAACGAACTTAGTAACTTTGGGTACATAAACCAAAGTATCACACATCCCATTGTCCTTCACTATCTAAAGAAAAAAACCTTCCATGCTCCATTCCATACAACACTCTTTCTGAACCTTAGGGCTGCATCTGAAAAGAGAGAGGGAGGCGGTATGTGGTGGGAACTATCTCCTGGGTTGTCTCTCCAGCTTCCCCTGGTGCCCCTGGAGCAGTAAGAGCCCTGGTTGCAGGAAGGTGGTGACACATCTCGTGTGTTCTCCTCCAGGCCTTCACGATAAGGCACCTTTGGGGCTCATGGACACACCACTGCTAGACACAGAAGAGGAAGTGCACTACTGCTTCCTGCCTCTAGACCTGGTAGCCAAGTACCCAAGCCTGGTGACCGAGGACAACCTGCTGTGGCTGGCTGAGACCGTGGCCCTGATCGAGTGCGAGTGCAGTGAATTCCGCTTCATTGGTGATTGCTTTGTCCAGGGTGGGGGGGTGGGCATGGACAGGAACGGCTGACAGGGTCATCTACCCTTCCCAACTCCGCGTTCTACAGAAGCCCAGCTTGGTACTGAGTGCCTCAGGAGTTCCCAGGGCAGAGGTGGCAGAAGCATGACAATCTCCCAGGAGGCAAGCAGATTCTACCATTAGACTCACTTGGCACAGAGCTATTATAGACCCTATTTCTTTTTTGATGGCTTGGTAGTAAAGGGGCACTGAAACTCCCTGGTGTGGTATCAGAGGCCATAGAAATCAGTGTGAAGGGCAGAATGCTGAGTTGGACTCCAAAATCACCTTCTTTTCGAACTCTGCCTTCTAGCTCCAGCTGGCCTCCAGACCTCCCATAGAGCAAGGAGATTGTTCGCAAGGATAGGACGGTTAGGATTGTTTCCAAGGATAGCCCTGACTTCTCTCACTTCCTCTACACTCAGAATATAAGGCTATTGTGACATTCCTCACAATAGCCTGCCCTATGTCTTGCAGGGTGTACTTTTATCTTACTTTTTCTTCATTTACTCAGCGCAAGCTTGTACTGCACAGCCAATTTCTCCCTCACACTGCACTTTTACTTTCTCGAATAAACTTTGCTACCATTAAAAAAAAAAAAAAAGAATACAAGGAAGGAGCCAGCCTGGTGGCACACACCTGTAATCCCAGAACTCAGGAAGCTGAGGCAGGAGGATTGCTATGAGTTCGAGGCTAGCCTGGGCTATACAATGAGTTCAAGGCCAGCCTAAACTACACAGAGAGATCCTGTCTCAAAAAAGTACAATACAACAACAAAAAGAATATAAGAAAGGAGGGTAGAAGTGACAAGTTCCCCCAAATCCTGTAGAATGGCTGGTTTGAGCCAGTGATCTAAGGAGGGATGAGCACTCTCCTCCCACTGCCCCAGGATGAGCTCTGCTGGAGATGTGTACTGAATACCTCCCTAGTCCCAAGCTGCTGCCACCTAGATAGACAGGGCAGAGAACACCCAGGTTGTGTGAGGAGCCCAAATGCCTAGAACTCTGGCCATTCAGATCCAAAGTTGTCTGTGATGTGCTTCTGAATCTCCAAGTTGGTTCACACAGAACGTTAGTATTGGCTCCATCTCTGCCTCCCATGCTGTAGTCCAGGCAGAGACAAACAGCCCAGGCTTGGCCAGACCCCTCCTCTCTAAGCAGCAAGACAACTCCCCCTTTTGGAATGACCTGCTCCTGGGTCAAGGCTCCACAGAGTAAGTTTCTGGGCCCATGTGCTCACCAGAAGGGCCTGGTTTGAGAGTCCCAGGCCAGGACATGAGAGGCTACACCTCAGGACTCAGTCTCAGGAAAACGAAGTAATTCGGGGTCTTACACCTTGAAAACCACAGCCTCAAAGCTAATCTAATCAGGTATGTTTAGAAATGGTTTCAGAACAAAGAAAGAGACCCTAGGATAATGTGCAGCACCAAAAGCCTGCCAGAACTTGGACCCAAGGTGAAATAGCCTTGGTAACTCATGTCGTTTCCCTTTGTTTTTCAAGTGAATTTTCTTCGCTCATACAAGATTTTACTACCGGATAATTTCTCCAACATAGATGTGTTAGAAGCAGAAGTGGAAATTTTGGAAATCCCTGAGCTCACAGAAGCCATACAATTGTACCGGATGAACATAGGTATGTAGCCCAGGAACCTTGGCCTCCCTTGTCATTCTGGGGAAGTCTGGGCTTGAGCTGGAGAGGCCAAGAGTGAACATCTCCCCTCCCACAACCTCTCTGGGCTTTGGGTGGTGGTGAAAGAAGCAGACTCTGGCTGGCTCAGAATTGAGGAAGAGAAATTCGACCTGAAACCCTGGGCTCTCTCTCTGTCTGCAGCCAGGGCCACAGCAAATCCTGCCCAGCCTGGGAAATGAAGCCCAGAATGTCCTGGGGAGGGAGGCTGACCCTGAGGCAAGCTTCCCGGGCCAGAAGCCATCTGCTCTGCTTGTGGAAGTCCTGGGCAAGTGGGGACTTGTGGCACCTGCAACTACCAGCCTTCCTCTTCCAGGCACAGCCGAAGAGCATGGGAAATGCTCAGGCAAATCTCCCACCAGTGCTTCAGTGATCCCACCCCAAATTCCCTTGTCTGCACACCATCTCCCCTCTCTCCATCTCTCACAACCATTGGCTGTGATGCCTGTTTCTCTCTCTCTGACATTTCCTGACCCCTGTCCAGTCCAGGTCCTTGTGCTACCAGCCCTGCCTCATTCTGCTGCTGCTTGCCCCCTGGTTTTGATTTGCCTTTCACCGCCCTACTTCCTAACTCCTCATATCCATGGAAGCTACTGTACATGTTTCAGTAAGCTGGCTACCTCTGGGGTCCTCAGCTGGCCTTTGAGAATGTACAAAACCTTCCTAGTAATAGAACTGCCAAAAATTAAAAAAAAAAAAAAGAATGTGTAGAATAGCCTCACAAATGTACAATTTGGCTTAGGCATCGCTGAACATTTGTCCCATGGGAATAAGGCCTTTCCCTGTCTTCAGACCCAGCCTCCTCCCAAGCAAATAGAATCCCAGCCTATGCAGGGGGAACTGCCTCCTGCACCAGGTCTCAGGAGCCTGTCCCAGGGCCTTACAGTCCACTTAAGGAGGTGTGACTCTGGCTCCCTCCCCCCAGAGCTTCTGATCTCCAGAAAACACTGATCATCTATAAGAAAGGTTGAATAGTGCCCATTCCACAGGAGCAACACAAAATGGAAGTGTCTTTGTAGAGAGGCAGTCCCTGAAGACAAAGCACAGTGTTAGCCTTTTATAAGGATCATAACTAAAGGAAACAGCCCTGCTAGCCTTGGAGAGGGATAGCTGACCCCAAATCCAAGTCCTGCGCCTGCCTAGCTCTGCAGTTACTTATACTAAGTACCCTGATCTAAACTGCAAAGCTGGGCAGGGGCAGCGTACTTAATCAGCCCCTCAGGGCATGGTTTATTAATCTGTGACCCGAAGATAGCACTCTCTCATAGAGTTGCCCAAGGATTGGTGATGATCCATGAAAATCTCCAGGAAGCTTGGCTGTTGATCCATTATTGCCACTGAGGGAGGGTCTTTTGGGGTGTGACAGCTGCACCCTGTGCCCACCTATGATCCAGCAACCCAAACACCTAACCTGAAAGTAGCATCACACAGTATGTCTCTGGGGATATTCTGCCTAGGGGTGGCCGGCAACAAGGACTGTGATTCTTGGAATCCTGTGACATCCAGTTCTGTGTTATAGTTGCTGATCTTTACCCTTAGTTAGAGCAGAGCTTGGAACTGACTCAGATCCTTCAGAGGTTGGGGCCAGATGGCTACTATACTGAGATTTCTGAAGTTCAGATGTTAATGATGTAGTAAATGAACCCCTCTGTCCCGCCTCACCTTCCAACAAATAGTTTTGACCTCCAAACCTGACTGGGTATGCAAAAAGATATACTGATGTTGCGGTGATCCAGATTTGGGCTGTGCAAGCAGATAACCTCCCGCTAAGCCACTAAATTGGGGCAGCAGGAGCCATTGAGACCTGTGGCCTCCAATTAGCTGTGATGGGGGTGGGTCCTAGGAGTCACTGCTTTCTCCCCTGCACAGGTGGTTGTTCCCGAACGTCCTGTCCTCCCCCAAGCCCTGGAAAGGGGGTGCGTGGAGCTGGCCCAGAGTCTGTGAAGCCTCTGTACATGATGGCCCTGGGTCTGCTGGTCAAATACCCAGACTCTGCACTGGGACAGCTCTGCATTGAGAGCACACTGGATGGGAGCAGACTGTACATCACAGGGAATGGGGTCCTCTTCCAGCATGTCAAGTAAGGCCCCCCTCAGGGAGCTGTTTGGTTCCATCAGGCTGGGCTTTGCCTTTCTCTAGAAACAACCTGGGACCTTTCCCATGAGCCAGGGGTAAAACATAGCTGGGGCCAACCAATTGGTTCATCTTCTCTCACCACCACCAGATTAGGGCCTGTGAGGACAAGTCTGGGCAGATATTTATGGGGCAGGGAGGGAGTGGCTGGACTCTAGCCTGGTCTCTGAACCTGAGACAGGGCCTGGGGACTTGAAATGAGCAAGTTTAGTGGGCTTTGCTGAAACAGCTCAAGCCTAGCTCCACATTGTGTGAGCTTGTGTCCAGGTTTACTGTCCTTCACAATATCATAGATTTCTGGTTCAATCAAGGAAATGATGTTAGTGATGCTGGGCTTGAGCCAGTGTTGTGGCACGATGTCCTGGGCACAGAAAGTTTACAGGCTGGGCTCTTGGGGTGCAGTGCTGAGGCTCTTTATAACAGGCTTTCCTCTGGGCAGGAACTGGCTGGGGACTTGTCGACTGCCCCTGACGGAGACCATTTCTGAGGTGTATGAGCTGTGTGCCTTCCTGGACAAGAGGGACATAACCTATGAGCCAATGAAAGCAGCCCTGAAGACTCATCTGGAGCCAAGGACTGGGTCACCTGTGGATGTGCTCAGTAAATGAGGAAGCTTCTGGGTTTGAATTTAGTATGGAGGTGGAGGTCTAGGGGACTGCAGAGGAAAGATGAGGCAGGCTGGGACCAGCAAGTATAGATGGAGAGTCAGACCTACAACATGGGCTCTCTGTAAAGGGAAACTTGCATGTTAAGTTTCCTCACCTCTGAGCCCATGCTTCATCTCAGTAGTACAGATAGGGTTACTGCCCAGGTGGGGCCCTAGGAGCCAACATGCTGTGTTAAGTTTCTCACCACTAGGCAGATAGGAGTGTCTGTGTGTCCACTTAACAGATGAAGTAGAGGTTCAGAGAAGAAATTCTCTCAACTTACACAGTGGTAACACTGGAGCTTGAATCTGCGTCAATGGTTTTTGCCTGTTAATAACCTCTTAGCCAGGTGTCGTGGCACTTGGGAGGCTGAGGCAGGAGGATCACTGCCAGTTTGAGGCCAGCATCAGTTACATAGTAAATTCAAGACCAGCCTGAACTACATAGCAAGACCCTGTCTCAAACAAACAAAAAAAATCTCAACAAGCTTCTTAGGTAAAGTTTGAGCTGTAGTACTATCATTCAGTAACATTCAGCATTTACTGAGCACCTATCATATGCCAAGACAGAGGACAGATAAGTACACAACACGGACTCAGTCCCTATCTACTTGGAGACCACAGTATAATTCTGTACCTCCTACATCTTGGTCACATAATCTAGTTAGACACCCTTTGCTCATCACAAAGCCCATTAGAAACTGGTTCTCAAACATCAGAACAAGGCCTAAATAGAGTTACCCCCAGAAAAAGTATCATGGGTTCATCTTCCCAGCATAGAGCCCTGGGACACACCTAGATACTTGGTCGCTATAAAAATGACAAAAATGACAGTGATGAAAGCCAGCTCTATGACATCTGCCAAACATACGCACGAACATGTAGAGTGACACCCAGCTCCAATTTGAGTGGCCACATGAAAAGCTACGCACCCAGGATACAGCCAGCCAGAAGCCAGAGGCAGTCAGCAATGGAGGTACACAGGATCATCTGCTCTGCTTTCTTGAGGGAGGTGGGTCAGGCAAAGAAGCAGCAGTGCCCTCAGGACTGGAATTCCTGAAGGCTTCCTCTCCCCACCCCAGAGTCACCTCCTGACCCTCAAAGCTACCATTCTAAGCCCATCTCACGCCCTCCTCAGGAACCTGTATTGTGAGCAGCACCAGGGAAAACTAGTGTCGGGGGTTTCTGTTGCTTCTCAGAGTGGAAAACAGAGTGGATAGATACTGTTGTCCAGAGTGGGCAGCACAATGATGAAGATAGGGAGTCTTAACATGCAACACAATATACAAAATGTCAATGCCTGATTTCCCTTCTGACCATATGATGTGTTCCCTCTCACTGGTTTCCATAGATGAGTGGATGGCAGAGATCACTGTATATTCTCTCCAGCAGATCGTCAAGGTTTATGTTGGAAGTCACTGGTATGCAACCACTCTGCAGACCCTGCTGAAGGTACTGCTAGCCCCAGGTGCCTTGTTACCAGTTGCTTCCCACCCTGAGCTGCTCTGGGACCTGTCATCTAACCCACACATAGCCTGAAGCACCTGCTTATGTCAAGGACATTCCCCCAACTCCACTACCCTGAATGAGCAGAAATCATATGAGCAGATAATGAAAGATAAACATGAGTCTTTTGTAGGAAAGGATACACCTTGAGACCATAGTGTTAGTGAAATAAATCAGACACACAGCTTAAATATTGCACAGTTTCCCTTAGATGAGAATCCAAATTATAAATAAAAACCAAAATAAAAGATACAGGAAGTAGGGAGATGGATCTTTCTCAAATGGGAAGGGGATCAAGAGATGGAGGAGGAAGGGAAGAGAGGGAAAAGGGGATAAAAAAGGAATTAAGATGTCTCATGTACATGTACCAGCTCCACACAAGGACTGTAAACATATACTGCAAACATATACTAATAAAAAAGAAAAATCGTATGAGCAGAAATTGAATGATCAGTGTGCTGGGCAGACCTTAGGTGTTTGGGTGGGGAGGAGGTCAGTTCTGAGGAGGCTGGACCAAGGAGATTGGGTGGGGTTCCAAATGCTTTGGGGGACATCTAGAGACCAGCGAAAGCAAAGCAGAGACTTGGATGTTCTGTTCCCTACTGTGCTTCCCTGTGACCAAGACAAAAAAGAAATGGAAATCCTAAAGCCTCTAGTGTGGTTGGGAAAATAAAGTGAGAGATGACTGACCTGCTCCTCACTAATTACCTAGCACTGCAACTAACGATTCTATTATCCCTAATCACCCCTTCCTGCATAGTATCCAGAACTGCTGTCCAACCCTCAGAGAGTGTACTGGATCACATACGGACAGACCCTGCTCATCCATGGGGATGGCCAAATGTTCCGACATATTCTCAACTTCCTGAGACTTGGAAAACTGTTCTTACCATCTGAATTTAAGTAAGCAAAGCAAGGAAGTCATATGATTAAATCAGAAAGGCTGACTCCTTCTGCAACAGAGGAAATCCCAGTTTGCAGCCTTCAGGGAAGAGCTTCCATTATTTCCAACATGGGCACTGCTGTTCAAGGCAGCTTCTTTGGGAGTTTATGCACCCCTCTCTCTCTCACACACACACACACACACACACACACACACACACTCTCTCTCTCTCTCTCTCCCACTCCAATTGCCCAGTCTGATGTCCTCTTGTCGTTTGCAGGGAATGGCCTCTTTTCTGCCAGGAAGTAGAGGAATACCACATTCCCTCCCTCTCAGAAGCCCTTGCACAATGTGAGGCATACAAGTAAGAAAGCTACTTGGGACTCTGTATTTAGAGTTTGGACCTTTGTATTTGTCTTGGAAATGCTAAGTCTCACCTGCTACTGGGACCTGTCCCCCTTGGGATTGAGGGAGTGAAACAGGTTCAGGTTAGGTCATTGGCTACAATGACCTAAGCAAAACCCTTTAAAAGCCCCTTTTCCTCTACTGTTATTAACTTCTCACCAAAGGGCAGACCTAACCAACTAGCTGATGGGCCAATAGAAGCTTCTACTCACCAGGGTTGGGGATTTAGCTCAGTGGCAGAGCACTTGCCTAGCAAGCACAAGGCCCTGAGTTCGATCCCCAGCACCCACAAAGGAAAAAACAAAGTGCTGGGGATGTAACTGAATGTGCAGGCCCTGGGTTAAATCCCCAGTACCACAAAAAAAGAAGCTTCCACTCACTAACCAACTCTTCTTGCTCTCTGCAGGGCATGGACCCAGGAGAAAGAATCTGAAAACGAAGAAGCTTTTCCCATCAGGAAGCTGCATGTAGTGACAGAAGGGCCAGGGTCACTGGTGGAGTTCAGTAGAGATGCTAAGGAAGTAAGCCCTAGCCTTCTTTAGTTGATGCTGTCTTCTAAGAATACCACTACAGGGCTTGGGGAGGGAAGGGGGTGGCACTGAGTGGTGTGGTAAAGTGAAAGAGCAGGACCTACACAGGTTCCTAGTACATGATCTTGTTTCTGAACCTTGGAGGCACAGGGATGTGCTGGCCACTTGTGGCCTGGGATGTTGATCATCTCTCCTGTTAGAGTATGAGCAGCTCCTAGACTAACACCACCCAGACTCAGACTAAGCAAAGCTAAAATGGGTGGCCCATGTCAGGGGTAGCATTGTTCTGGGTGGGCAGGTAGAGTTTTGGAGATCCAGCTTAGTAGGTCTTGGGTGAGGCTTTGGTGACAATGCATATGCCCACGTCTACCATGGCCTTCCCTCCTCAGACTACAGCCTGCATGCCTGTGGACTTCCAAGACAGCAGTGACAGGACCCCATGGAACAAGACCAAGGGGAACCTGGCCAGATCTAGCCAATTAGCAGAGGCTGAACAGTACCCCCGGACCTTCCAGGTCTCCCTATCCCGAAATGCCAAGAGGGCAGACAATTCCAGCACATACTCACAGTGCTCTGGCTTGTGTGCCAACCCCAGACACTGGGGGGGTCATTCTGAGAGTCCTCCCAAAAAGAAGTGCACCACAATTAACCTCACACAGAAACCTGAGACCAAAGACCCTCCTGTCACTCCCATGCAAAAACTCATCTCCCTGGTGAGGGAATGGGACATGGTCAATTGCAAACAGTGGGAATTCTCACCACTGACAGCCCCCCAGAACAACTCCTTGGAGGAGGCTGCCCCACTTCTCCTTTCAGGAAATGAGGCTGCTTCCGAGCCCAGCACCTTAGCTGCCTGGAAAGGCCATTCCATAGCCTTGGAGAAGGATCCAGGTCCACAGGCAGGGGCTGGAACAGCAGCACAAGACAAGGGGCCAGAGCCAACCTTTAAGTCATATTTCCCCACTAAAAGAGCCGTGGCACTGAAGGACTGGGGCAAGCAGAGGCCAAAGGAGAGAGGTGAGTCCTGTCTTATTCTTTGTTTTTGTTTTTTTGGTGCTGGGGATCAAACTCAGGGCCTTGTGCTTGTGAGGCAAGCACTGTAACCACTGAGCTAAATCCCCAGCCCCCTCCTGTCTCATTCTTGACCTAAGTCTCATTTACAACAGAGAAGGCAAACTCCTTGGCTAAGTTGACAGTGAGTTAGTGATAAAGGGGACTAGAGCCCCCCACTCATTGGTGCCAGCTCTGTGCCAGGCAGCAGACACAGATATGACTGGTAGACTAGTATGGTTTGAAATGCCAAGAGACCCACATAAAGTGAAGTGATGAGCATTTTAGGAAGGAAGAGCACAAAGGATGCCAGGGGCTGGGGAAAGTCTAGGGTGTTTGTGGAAGGAAACACTGGTCTAGCTGGTCTGGCTTCCCATGCAGAAGCCATGAAAATGAGGCCAAAGACATGAGTCATCAGGCCTGGTCTCGTGGGCCAAGTTCAGGTCATGCTCTGTTCTGACCCTGGGCGGGTGGCAGCCCTTGAAGGATTTTAATCAAGGGAACACGTGGTCAGATGTTTGCTTCAGAAAACTTGCTCAGGGGCAGAGGAGGTACAGCAGCAGGAGGGAGTGTGTCAGAGGCAAGAGTTCAGCAGGGAGAATGGGCCTGGGTGGGGAGGGCACCTGAGGTGGGTGGACAAAAGAAAGAGTACATGTGGAAGAAGAGCACACATGGCATGTGGCATCAGGGGACATCAAGTGGACAGCCCAGGAGACTGGAGGGCCTACAGTCCAAGAGAGTTGGGCCCTCTCTTAGCTGGGCTGAAGAGAGTTCCTATGGCCAGCAGTGGGGAGCAGGAGGCAGCCCAGGGAAATGTTCTGCGAACTGCTGTGCCAAGCTATTTCCTCTTCTCCCTCAAAGTCCTCCATACAGAACTCATCCTCCCCTCTATAGCTCAGGCCTGGCTTAGATGGGTCCTCTTAAGACTTCACCTGTGGGCCCTAAATTGGTGTATCAAGCTTTGGAGTCACAATCATCTACTCTTCCAGAGTGGACACACCTGAAAGTCTAACGCCAAAAGATCCTTTTGTTTTTATCATTTTATAAAGATTCCCAGTCCTCTGCTGGTTCGTTTGAACCTAGGACCTTATGAATGTAGGTAAGCAACCTCCCACTGAGCTATATTCCCAGCCCTTTTTATTTTTTATTTAGCGACAGGGTCTCACAAGTTGCCCAGGCTGGGCTGGAACTTGTGATTGGCCTGCCCTACCCTCCTGAGTAGCTGAGATTACAGGTATATACTACCATGCCCTGATGCCTGCTGGGTTTTGCTGGTCATATTTGATACTAGTCTTAGTTCAACAAAGGAATTTGGAGAGTGCCTTGGAATTCTGAAATTCAAGATTTGGCTTGCAAAGATGCCAGAGAAATGAAGAGAGGCCAGCCCAGACCCTACCAACACAGGGTGCCACTTCTGAGAAGCCAGAGACCTCTGGAAGGTTGGAGTGACAGAGGTCCCCTCCCTGCTTGGATCCTGAGCCTGAGCTCTTACAAGTAAGGAGAGCACCCTCCCTTGTTTTCACAGAAAGCCCTGCTCCTGAACAGCCTCTGCTTAATGCCAGTGGAATGGACAACCCAGGGGTCATCCTCAAAGTGACTCACCCTCCTGTAGTGGGAAGTGATGGGTCCTGCATGTTCTTTGAGGATAGCATCATCTACACCACACAGATGGACAACCTCAGGCACGTGTCCCTGACAGCCAGCCCCCAACCCCGAGGTGAGGCTCTGGAACCATGCCTGGCCCAGTACTTCATTGTGGAGATGCTGGAGCCACCCAGGGTACTGCAGGGACAGAGTGTCCCTTGGGAGCCCTGCAGCTCTCTCCATCCCCCTGGTGGTCTCCAAGGCTGTGGGTAGGTATGGCCATCTCCACTCTCCCTCCTCCACAGAGGTGACTTTCCTGAGTTTCTCTCTGTCCTGGGAAGAAATGTTTTATGCGCAGAAATGTCACCACTTCCTGACTGACATCATCCTGGATTCCATCAGGCAAAAGGACCCCAAAGCCATCACAGCCAAAGTGGTCTCACTGGCCAGTGGGCTATGGGTATGTGCAACAGGCCTCAAGCCCTGAGGCACCCTGTACCTTCTGCCTCAGCAATAAGTGGTGTAAGACAACAGGAAACAAGCTGAGATGGGGAAAGGAAAAGAAGTCAGGCAGAAAGAGGCAGAAAGTGGCAGGAAGGGTAGAGACAAGAAGGCAGGGCAGTTTCATCCAGACCAAACATTGGCCAAGAGGTAGATTTGGGATGTCTGCTCCTAACCCCTGCAGCTCCTGCAGACTCAGGGGAATCCTGGCTCTGCACATCACTTTGTGGGGCTGGGAGATGCTCTCACCTTGCCTGACCATAGGTTCTTCTGGCAGACACTACACATCAGCCCCAAGCAGTTTGTGGTGGATTTGCTGGCAATCACAGGCTTCAAGGATGACCGGCACACCCAGGAACGCCTGTACAGCTGGGTGGAGGTGAGGCCCACCTGCACCCCTGGGAATGGCAACCTTGTGGATAACTCAGATGGACCCTGTCTTACCGCACAAGGGCCAGGCCATCAATGTCCAGAAGACTAAGCAGGCAGCTAGGCCACTGGTCCCTGATCCCAGGGAGGGAGAAATGGTAGCTGAAATTAACCAATCCAGAACAGTCAAAAAGCAACATTCATGCTATTGGTTTTTGTAATTTTCCTCCAAAGATAACAGCCCTGCCATTTAACTACCCTGGCCACACTTGAGGAAGCATGATAGGAACCCAAGCCTTGCACTTACAGGAGTCAGGCCTTTTCAGCCTGCGTACTTGACCTACTTGGCTATGGTATCACTATCTTTTCATATGTAAGCTGCTTTAAAGCATTCTTTGTAAAGAAAAAAGAAATGTTCGACAGGGCAATAATTTTTCTGATTCCTTAAAATAATTTCAGCATTGTGGGTGAGAAATGTTTAGCTAATTTCTTATTAACCTGGCATTTCTGTAATCAAGTACCTTACTATAACAAAATTCACCATAAACAAACTAATATCCAATTACTATTAGATCTCTGGCCTACTATTATCTATTGTGTGTAAAGGTGAGATCAGCATCTATGTTGGAAAGTGAAAAAACTTATTTTGAGCATCTGGTCTCTCTACTCAGTGCCCTAGTAGCCACTCCTAGCCACAGCCCTGTGAAATGCCTTTGGGCAGAAATGAGCCTTAGAGCATCAAAGGTCACTGAGAACAGGGCTACCCTGTCCCTCCCCCCACCCGGATGGGAGAACTCCACTCACATGGAGCTAGAGTAGGCAACTGGCCAAGAATTCAGGGTTAAGACAGGCCTTTCGTTGCAGCTCACACTGCCTTTCGCCAGGAAATATGCCTGCTGTGTGGACTTGCTCATCCAGAGGGGCCTGTCTAAGTCTGTCTCTTACTCTGTCCTGGGCAAGTACTTACAAGAGGGATAGGGTACCCGGAGATGCTGCCCCCTGCAGGACCCCACTGCTCAAAGTTCATTTTAACTGGGAAATCCCCAGAATGTATGTACCCACCCAAGCATACAAATCAGTCTGGTTTTTTTTGTTTTTGTTTTCATTTTTTATCATAAACAAATAAAACTGTAAATCACAACTCAAAGGCCTTAGACTCCTCTTACATTCCAAAGGTCTAACAATCAGTGACATAATAGTAGACAACTCCAACTGAAAGCTGTTCAGTAGGCAAGTCAAAGTCAAAATAAGGACACTGGCCCAGAACACAAGGGACTGGCCTGGGCATCCAGGACTAGTAAGGCCAAGGGCCCAAAGGGGTGGGTTGGTCCCTTGCGGCTGCCTGAGCATTAAGGCCAGGGATTGGGAAGTAGTTGCTGGGAACCCCCCTGTATCTCCCTTGAAGACTAGGGTAAGTAGTAACTGCCCAGAGCCACATGGTACTCCACCAACCTAGAGCACGGAGTTGCTGCTTTCTGCCCTGGCCTTTTGCTAACTTACAACTGAAGTGGGAGCTGGAAGGGGGACAGGAGAAGACATGGGGCCAGGAGACTGGGTCAGAGCGCTTGTTCAGGCTCTGTACCCAGACCCCTGAAGAGGCCCATGCTGGCTGGTCAATGGCCACAGAAATCAGAAAGAGTAGTCAACATGGCTGCAGATGTAGGTGGTGCACTGAGGTGACCTGGGTGCCAGTGATGCCCTGGTCACGCAGATCTACACAGGTGGTGATGTTCCTTGGAGCTGCTGGATCAACTGTTTCCCTTCAAGCCTGGGCTCAGACCTGTGGTGCCAGGCCAGGCATGAAGATCAACTCCCATGGTTTTGGGTTCAGGGTAGGGGTGTCTCTGGGGAAAGGCTCTAGCCTACCCACTGCCAGCCTCACCGAAAGTAAAGGCAGCCCTGGGCCCAGCCTGGGCTGGTGAGGGGCTAATGGACATAAGGCAAAATGGTACTCACATAGGACAAGTCCTCAAGACCTCTGTGCAGGACTTGTCCTGACACACAGCTGCTGTCAGAGCCACTGGAGCCACTGGCAGATGGGCACTGGGATGAGGCCTCTGAGTCCTCAGGAGCTAGGGAGGCAAACTGAGTGAGTTGTCAGAAAGGGAGGCTCAGACCCAGGGGTGCCTCCTGCTTTTGGCTAAGCCCAGACATACTCAAAGAGGGCTGGCTGCCCAGCTCCACCTCAGCATCCAGCGTTGCTTCCTCCGGGAAGCTGGACGGGTATAGGGGCCAGCGGAAACCCAGAAGAGCAGGGTCTCTGTACAGGTGCAGGTTGAGGGACCCCAGAACAGAGCAAGAGGCAGGGTCTCCAGGAATGGGGTTTGAGGCCCCCAAATAGGGTCTGTCTTGGTCAACTGGGACCACAGCAATGGAGGCCCGAGAGCGAACTTCTGCATAAGAGAGAAGGTCAGGTTGGGACAGGCCATAGCCCAGTTTGGCCTGAGGGCCCCACTGCCTCCCATTGCAGCTTTCCTCAGCCGCACCCATGGTCGTCTGCCTGCTACCTCGGCACTTTAGGGCACGGCTGATGTTTCGGTCATTGATAGCTTCCTCGCTGGGGGCAATGTCCCGGAAGGCCTTGTTCCCCACACCCATGGATAGCATCTCAGCCATGCGCACCTCTGTGTGGAGAGTAGGCATATGTGAGACCCTGCTGGGTGATACATGGTAAATCTTTCCTGTATATCCATATCCTATACATTAACCATCCTGTGCACTGAGGCTTCCTGATGCCAGATTCTTTCCTCCCACCAATCCCATAGGGGCAGGTATCACAAGTTCCCTTTTAAAGATGAGTCCCCTGATACTCATAAATTAATACTATGTCCAAAGTCACACAGAGTGACAGCAGGACTGCTTGACTTTGAAGTTCCTTCTCATGAACTGGCTGCTACTCCTGAGCCTTTACCAAGCTTTTCCAGGCCCCTAGATCCTCCCTGGGCTCCTAGAGGACACAGATTATCTGAGGAGGGGGGAATGGGGTGATGTAGGGGTCAGGAACCCACCCTTGTTGTGGACGGCCTGCCTCCAGAGCAGGCGGGAGATGTCAGTTGTCCAGGCCTGCTTGGTGTCCAAGCTAGAGGCCTGTAGCACAAAGGTGTCCCTGGCCTTGCACCGGCGGAACCAGATCTCAAAGCGCAGTTTGCTATCCCCACAGCACTCAGTGAGGCCAAGGTCTGCCATCTGTGCGGCCAGAAGACAGAGACCTGGTAAGTCATGGGCAGGAGCCAGTGGGTAGGGGACAAGGTCTGGTAGGCCTACCTTGAAGGAGCGCTTGTAGGTAAATGTGTCAACACCTGCAGACCCACGGCGAGGCTTGCTGAAGAGTAATAGCTCTTCAAAGAGGAAAACACGGCGCAGGGACTTATGGCGCCCAGCACGTACCATGAACTCATCCTGTCGCACGAGCTGCCCCTGTTCCTTGAGGTTTACCTGCAAAGTTGGGACCTTTGGGACCCTGTGGGTGCCTAGCCTTCTTGCTCACTTCTTCCACACCCAGAGTGCTTGCCCACTGTGACCTGGGGGGAGACTCACGTCACAGCCCTGGATGGCATCCATGGCAAGCAGATCATTGCCATGTCGCAGCTGGAAGTGTACAAGGCTCTGGGCTGCCTGCAGGGCATTCAGATCTTGCACAGGGCCCCCGCAGGCCCGCGCCAGCTCCTGCAGCAGCAGTGCATACTTGCTCATGCGCTGGATGGGCTTTAGCAGGTAGGAGGCCAAGTCCAGGTGGTCTCCCAGTGCTTGCTGCTTGTCCTGTCAGG
Organism: Hystrix cristata; assembly: GCA_004026905.1. Lineage (NCBI taxonomy): Eukaryota > Metazoa > Chordata > Mammalia > Rodentia > Hystricidae > Hystrix > Hystrix cristata. The sequence continues at coordinate 181,803 of PVJO010000027.1, forward strand.
TGCAGGAGACACCACTGAGTGGTTTCAGGGTGGGCCACACACCCGCCTACCTATCCTGCAGTCTTAGGTTTTCCTACCTTGAAGAAGGCGTGACCATAGCTGGTCATCAAGGCATCAGAACGAGGCTTGTTCTTGCTGTAGAGCGCATACATCCCAAACTGTACACTCTGCAAGGACACTCAGCTCAGCTAAGGTGTGACAAAGCCAGCTCCCAAAGCTGCTCCCTCTCTAGCCCAACCATTCTCTTAGCTTGAGAGGACCAAAATGCCAAAGGCAGCTCTCAGGGGGCTCTTCCCAGATCTTGCTTTAAATGAGGGGTGATCAGCAACAACATGCACTGTGCAGAGAGGGCCTGCCCAGGCCCTCTGGAGATGAAGTCCCCCCTCTCTCAGGACTGGGCCTCTGCATTTAGCTTTGCCCCTCCCATGGCTCTGAGATTATCTCTCTCATCTCACTTCCCTCACACTCTTACTCCTGCTCACCACTTTCAGCCATGCTCACCTTGATCACCAGGTCTCTTTCCTGCCACACTGAACTTACTCTTCCCTGGGGTGGAGCTCTCTTACTCTGGTTCCTCCCTGGGTCAGCTCAAACATTGCTGCTCAGAGACCATCTCCCACTGCTCTAAAGTGGGAACCCTGGGGCTGGGGATTTAGCTCAGTGGTTAGAGTGCTTGCCTTGCAAGCACAAGGCCCTGATTTCAATCCCCAGCACCACAAAAAAAAAAAAAAAAAAAAAAAAAACCCCCAAAACCTACTCTTTTAAAGTGGGAACCCTGCCTGACCAATAACCCACAGGAACCTGTCATGCCTGTTTTCCTCCCAGCCCCAACTGTAATCTGGAATTATCTTTTTCTCTTCTTTGTCTCCTCTACTGAATTAAAAATGTCCTGAGATGCAGGGACCTTGTGGATCTCACTCATAGCTGTAACCATCACAGGGCCCACCTGGCACCAAGCATGTGCCCAACAGCTCTTTGGGGGATATGGCAGAATCAGCTGGGGCTATGTGGCTGGTGAGGCTTACATGGCGTAGGAAGGCATAGGCCACTCGGGGTGGGTGCCGGGTGCAAGCCTCCAGCTCACGCAGGAAGAAATGGCAGTGGAAGTCCCATAGCTTCTCCAGGTTGCCAAATAGGTGGGCACGCTGCCCACGGAGGCCCTGGGGCACATCAGGGCGATCCAGCTCAGGGAAGTAGTTCTCCATGGTGTAGTCAAGGGCCCGGACGTACTCTCGCTCTGTGGCCACCATCTCTGCTAGCACCAGCTGTAGCCTACCAGGCAGGTGGAGTTAGGACCCAATTCATCTACCCTCCACTTCCTTCCCTGCCTTGCCCATTGCCTATACCTGCTGGGGCTTCTGAAGTCAGAGGAGCCTGGTGGAGGCATAGTAGTTGGGAATAACCTGGGTTGGGGACCTCCTCCAGGCTCTGGTCCATGGCAGGCAGTGACAGTGGCAGCATGGTGGTAGTGGTTGACAGGCTCACTGAGACGCTGGCCCAAATTCTGATCAAAGCTGTAAGACTTCCTCAGGGGAGGGGTGGCAGGTACAGCAGGAACCCGGCTGACACACAGGGTAGCTGTGCTGCCTGTCAGTGTTGGCTTCAATGCTGCCTCTAGCTTCTGGTCCAGGGCCAGCCAGGTGTCCTGGCACTGTGCCCAGGCCCAGCGGCATTCCTGGCGGATGCCCTCTGAACCCAGTCCTGTGGCTAGAGCCCACATTTTTCGGAAGTGAGCGGGAGGCAAGTCGGGGTGCCTGGTCCAGTGCAGTTGCAGCCGTTGCAGCACAACCTGTGGGCGCTCCTGCTCCAGCTCTGCCAGGACCCGCTGCCCTGCCTCAGCCCACACTGAGGCCTGCAACATGGAGACCAGACCAACATGACAGGGGAACCCCAGCAAGCCCAACACACCGCTGCTCTATCAGCCCCCTGGCTCCCTAGGAGGCTGGTCCCAGTCAATGTCCCCTGAGGTTGGATTTCAGGGTCAAACTAAAGATAAGGAAGAGAAGAGGCAGGACAAGCAGGAAGATCTGAAGCTGCTGTGGGGTTGTGACAGCCACTGCTTTGGCCCCATAACCACAATGCCAGGGACAGGACCCCTCACCCACCTGCTTGAAAAACTGAAACAGCCTCTCAGCATCTGCCAGGCGCTGGCGCCGCTGGGCCAAAGCCCTGGAGAACTCTGTTAGCTGAGCCCGCAGGGCCAGAAACCGTGCCCCAGGGGTGCCCAGGTCAGCTGCCTCCCAGCCAGCTAGTGGCTGCAGAAACTTCTCTCCTTGTTTGATCTGCTCCTGCAGAGACAGACTGGGCTCAGCTGGACCAGCCTGGTGGTCTGGCCCCAAATCCAGAACTTTTCCACCACTATCTTATGTCATCAAGTCTCTCCCAAGCGCAAGGCCTTCCCACCACCCACCCCAGCCTCTACTCCTCTTTCAGGGCTTCCTTTCAGCAGCATTCCACCAAGTGCCCTCTCCAGCCAGACTCTTTTTCTGAGCTCCAGACCCACAGGTCCTCCATCCCAGCCATCTCAAAAATACGCCTAAGATTGGCCTGGTGATGACCCTGCCTGTCAATTCCTCATCCCCTGAGCCCTCTCAGGGAACAGCACCCATTCATCCTTAAAACTGCTCTCTCCCTCACATACTCATATGGATGCACCATCAAGTCCTACAAACTTTTGAATCTGTCTCCCTGCCACCATCCTGGCCAAAGAGTCAACTCTCCATATCCTATCCTATCCATCTCATATCCAAGGATTTAACTAACTTTGCACTGAAAATATCTGGTAAAAAGTTGCATCTATCCTAAATATGTTCAGGGGCTGGGGATTTAGCTCAGTGGTCAGAGTGCTTGCCTTGCAAAGCACGAGGCCCTGAGTTTGATCCCCAGCACCAAAAAAAAAAAAAAAAATAATAATAATAATAATAATAATATCCTAAATATGTTCAGACTTTTTGTCATTATTCCCTAAATAATTCCCTAACAATTACTTACATAACATCTACACTATATCAAGTATTACAAGTAATCTAGAGATTATTTAAAGTATATGGAAGGATGTGTGGTCATATGCAAACATTACACCATTTTATATAAGGGTCTTGAACATCTGCAGATTTAGGTAAACAAGGCAGGTCCTAGAACCAATCCCCCACAGACACTTAGGGGCAAATGTATTTCCCTCCTGGACTGCTGCAATTTCTTCTTTACTTGACTCTCCATATCCATCCTCCAAGTAATTATCTACCCAGAAACTAAGATCATCTTCCTAGAATAGGAATCTGATTATGCAAGTATATTGCTTCAACCTTTCATTGCTACAGGGCACTGTGATCTGGCTACTGACCAGTCTTCCAACCTCATTTCATCTCATCTATGCCCACTCTTCTGCTCCACACACTGGCCTTATGGTTCCTCAGGCAAATCATACTTCCTCCTGCCTGGAGACCTTTGAAATGCTGTTCCCTAGCTTATACTGTTCCTCTATCTCCAGTCCTCTTCTACCTGATTGACCCTAACTTATTCTTCAGCTCCCAGCTTGGAAGTCACCCAAAGGAAGCTTGCCTGTTATGGTTTGTGTCTAGATGTTCCCCCAAAGCCTCATGTGGTAAGAGATAGCTGGATCTAGAGTGTGTGATTACTAAATTAATCCATTGATCAGTTTGGCATCGTTCTGCTGGGATCAAGGATGTGAGACTGAGATTGGGGGTGGGAGTGCGGGCTGCCCCGGGGACGGGTAGCTTAGATAAAAGATACAGGAAGAGGCTACTTAGCTGCTTGTTTGCATTGCTTATTTGCATACATTCCTTGCATTTTCCTCACTTTACTTTGCGGCCTGTCGGCTGCCGGTCTGCCACGCTGGCCCGCCCTGCCTCTGCCATGCCGCCCTGCCTTAGACCCAGCGGACTATAGACTGAAACCTCTGCAGACTGTGAGCTAATAAACCTTTCTTCCCCTAACTTTGGGTGTCGAGTATTCTGTCCCAACAATGAGAGAAAAGTAACTAAAACATTGCCTGACACCTTTGCTGGCTCAATTCTTCATATTGCTTCTTGCCTTGGTTTGCAAACACATTTACGACTATGAACCTTTGATTATAACTGATCTCCTCTGCCTGATGATAAATTCCAAGATGCAAGATATTAACTTGCCTTTACTCTCCTGCAATTGTTACTATCAAAATGCCCCAATAGCTGCAGAGTGAACAGGTGACTAAACTTACTTGAGCAACCTGGTCCAGCTCCCGAAAAGGGCCTTGGGCCTGAAGTAGCATGTCCAGCGAGGGCGCCCCTGACTCCTCCAGTGCTGGCCAACCCACCTGCTGCAGCCACACTTCAATCTGATAGACACAATCAGGAAAAGGTGCAGAGAGTTGTTGTGAGCTCTCTTGAGACCAGGGACAGGGCCCACTTGGGACCACTAGTTCCCACCTGGTGTAGCCTGCCCTCTTGGGCCTCCAGTGCCTGGAGTAGTTCTAGTGCTCGCACTCGCTGGTTGCTCTCTAGTGTCAGCCGGTGCAGCAGTCCATCCATACAGCTATACAGCTCATCAGTCTTGTCCACTGCTGGCCTGATACAGCGTACAGTCTTACCTTGATCCATTCTACCATGTCTTGGGATCCCTAGCTGGTTCTGAGACAGCCAGTTGAGTCCTTGGCACAGATATGGTGGGGTGAACTGGGGCAAGATCTGGGAACTGGGCTTGCACCTACCTGTAGTCTGGGCTCAGGGCAACCTCTGAGACTTCTTGCTTCAGCCACACCAGCTCCAAGCCCCCCTGGCATTGCAGCCATGCCAGCTGTGGTGAATCTAGCACCCGCTGCATCAGGACCTGTACCTGCTGTAGCAGCTGACCAACTTCCTATGATTAAGGGCAAAGACAGTCGTGGATATGGGAGCGAAAGAGTCAGGGAACATTCATGGAGATGTTGAAAAGAGACACTCACTCCAGACTCCATGGGCTGAGGCACAGCCTTCACACTCTCGATGGCCCCCTGAAGCAGGGCACAAACCACCTGGCAGTTCTGCAGTAGGGCTTCCAGACGCTGTAAAAAAGGGTAGGTATAACCAGTGTGCTGTTGATCCCAGGCCTCCTGGCTTCCATACCACTGCAACCAGCTCTGCCCTGCTCAAGTCAACCCAGGAGAGGCTCCTCTGCAGGCCCAAGTTGTCTGTATAACCTCCCCGAGGCTCCACTGGGTACACTGACCATCCGGAATTCCAGCCAGGCCTGGTGGCAGTAAGGTAGACATCCTCCTAGTGAAGTGGGCAACCTTGCAGTGGGGATGTGGGTCAGCAGGCTCTGATGAGAGGGGAGGTGCTCAAGCTGCAAGAAAAGAAGGTTTTGTAACTCAGGCCTGAATGAAGAAGAACCCACCTCCATTCCTAGCCAATGTGGCACAGTACCTGCAGCCCTGAAGGCACCTCATCTGGTATCTTTCCCACCAGCAGCACCTGGTACACAGATCCTGGAGCTGCTTCCTACAAGGAATCAGAGCTCAGCCCTACCTCCAGCTCTACACAAAAAGAATGAAGGGGAGCTATGATCTTATACTCACTTGTAGTTGGCTGAGCGCCCATAAGAGTGAAGAGCTCGGGGAACAAATGCGGGCATCAACTAGTATGGTTAGTCCCAGGGCCTGAATTTCTGGCCTAAAGGGATGGGCTTCAGATCAGTATGATTTCCAGGTCCTAACATCTCCTGGCTCAGGCTCATTTCCCCAAACTCCCCCAAACCTGGTGATGCCTCGAAGGTAAAGCAGGAGGCAGATGAGTTCATGGCTGCTGCACTTAGGGTGAAGCCAGGCTGGGTTGTCAGTACACAGAAGCAGCACTGCTCGGCCTTCTGCATCACGAGACCCTGTGGGGAGGATGCAGTGAACATCTGCCCAGTTGGGGCACCTCATCCCTATGGCTTCTAGGCCCTCCCAACTACCTGGCAAGGAAGCCATGCCACTGGCCAACAGCTCCCAGGGAAGGTCTTGGGCTAGGCGGCAGTCAGCAGGCTTAGGCAGACTGGATCCACTGGAGTCTTGGAAAGGGAAATGGCTGGAGTCTGTACTACCCAGAGACCCATTCATGGACCAGGGCTTCAAATGAGTAGTCAGAGACCTCCCTATGTTGCAACACCCACTTTCAGGTATCAGTATCCCCGTTCCCTTCCCTAGACCAGCTTCCCTTACCTGCCTCCAGCAGCTTTGATGATGTCTCTGATAAAGGCTCTCCAATTTTCCCGAGGTTGCTGTCAAAACCATCAAGGCCCAAGCCACCTGGCAATGCCCCACCTGGACCTGGGTCTCCTGCCAAACCTCCCCCTGAGCTGAGGTGGGAGGACATGGAGCACAGGAGGCTATTCACTCTGGAGGGGCCTGGCTTCTCTGGCTGGACTGAAGAGCCTCCTAAAGTGCTCCTCTGGTCATCCCCTGACCCATTGGCAGCCCTCAGTTGTGGAGATAATTGTAGCTCCCCAGACAAGGGGCTGCTCTGTAGTGTTGGGGGACTAGGGTCCTTAACCTGCATCTGGGGAGCTGGTTCCTCCTCCCAGGCATCCCTGAAACTGCACACAGCAAACCTCCAGTCGGTGGCATGGCTCTGAGAGTTTGGGGGCTCATCGCCAGCCTCCTGGGGCCCTTCCATCACTCTCTGCTGAGGGTGGGCCTGCTCTGGGCAAGTGGGAGAGGGGCTGGGCCTCAGTGTGAAGGGAAGCCCCGGCTCATCCAGGAACCGGATTGAAGACGGTCGGGCAAGACTCCGAGGGTAATACCAGGCTGGATGCCACACCACGGGAAGCTCTGCCACTACCGCAGTTTAGCCCTAGGGAGGGGGAAGAACGTCAGGGGTCTCTCTTCCGCCTGGTCCTCGTCGCGCTCCCGTGAGCCTTTGCCCGAGCGCCCCACCTTCGAACCCGGCCTTGCCAGGCTTTCCGGCCTACACGTGGGGCTGCCTAGCGCTCAGGCTGGGGCAGCCTGGCCCTGGCTTCGCCGCGGGGCCGACGCGCGCCTCCCTACCCCTCTGCTCGTACTCATGCCCCTCGGACGGGAGCTCTCGAACTGACTGACCCTCGACGGCGGCTGCAGCGCGGCCGCCCGGCGTCCGAGGGCGCCGCCTCCTGGCGGCAGGAGGGAGGGCAGGATCGTCGGGTACGCGGCACCGCGTCGCCCCCTGGGGCCGAAAGACAGCGACAGTGCGGCCGGCAGGTCCAAAAGGCAGACGGTCGGGCAGCCCTACAGCGCCGAGGCGCGCTTCCCCACGGGCCGGGCGGCTCCCCACCCCCAGCGCCCCGCGCACTTGGCGCCCCACACACCCCCGGCGTCTCAATACGCGGGGTCCAGGCTGCGCCCAACGGCCGTTCCGGGGGCCGGACGCCGGAAGTGGTGCCGATAGGGTGAGTGAGCGGCGGGCCCGCGGATAGGGCGGCGGGGACCGGGGGGGACCCTGCTGCCCAGCTCCCCCAGCAGGGGGATCACTTGTTCCTCACAGCCCCCAAAGTAGGCAAGTGTGGGCCCAGGGTTCCAGGAACCCCCAGAAAGAGACTCCCTAAGCCCGGAGCAGCTGCTGGGAGCCAGTACGGAATATCTTCATGGAGGCTGGGAGCTAGGAGCCCCACCACTGCAGCCCCCATCGCCCTCCAGGTCCCCGAGCCCACGCACCTACAGTCTGACTGTACAAGCCTGGGATGGGCTTAGTGGTGGAGCTCTTGCCTAGTATGTGCAAGGTCCCAGGGTTGAGTCCCAGCATAACAAAACAAACTTTGTTGTGGCGATCTAGAGATTGATCTTGTGAACCCATGACAGTATGGGATCCAGTGATAGGACAGATGGTGCTTCTGGGCTGGAAGACTGAGGGGGCAAGGAGGCCCTTGACCTTTCACTCCCTTCTGTTCCCTGGCATCCCTAACCCATTACCTGAAAGTCCAGCTAAGGAAGTTGGTGCTGAGGTTGGGGTCCTGGAGGCAGAGAGACTAGGCCCAACCCTGCTCCTCCACTCACCTGCTGCGAGACCTCCAGGGACTCCTCTTCTCTTTGCACCTCACCTTCCTCACCTGTAAAACAAAAAAGTCATTCTTTTCTTCAGGAATGCCAGGAGGACTAGGGAAGACCCCATTTATCAAATGTCTGCTCAATGCTAGTAGCTCTGGGACTGTGTTCATGCCCTACCCAGACCCCTCATTTTCATCCTAAGAGGATACTAAACTGATGAAAATCCTTTGGATAACTGTGAGATCACTTCCAGCTCTGAGATTTGGGGTCCCTTTGGTATATGTGGGCCTGGCCTGACACTCAGAATTTGTGGGGCGATTGTGGGAAGGTTCGCTATGATGCCAAAAAAAAGGCACCACGTCCCACGGTGCCTAGGCCCTGGTAGAATGCTCAGGCCCTTGATCCTGGGAGGGGAGGACAGTGGGTATAATCGCCTTCTCTGGCTATAAGGCAAGTGCTGTCTTCATTAACCTGGACATCAGCAGCAGGCACAGTGGAAACAACCGCAATCCCCCACCCATCCAGGCACCCATAATCCAGACTCCCAGGCAGATAATAGAGGAGGAACAAGGAGCAGAGCTGGCCTTGTCATTGTCCTGCTGCAGTCCCAGCCAGACCTCTTTTTCCTCCCTCTTCTAGCTTCAGTGAGCATCGGATCCAACCTTGGCTCCCTCCCTGCCCTGTCCCAGAGCCGCCCCCACTGAGTCACTGCCTCCCATTCCCTCCCTCCCCCTCTGTTGCCCACTTCTACCCACCAGCCCCACAAGAGCCCTAAGAGCTGGGGGGACCTGCTGGAAGGCACACATAACCTCCCAGTGCCAGAGGCAAAGAAGAAACTCAAACCACAGGCCCTAGCTAACCCTGGCACAGCAGGCAGAATCAGGAGGCACAGACGTGCTGAGATAGAGGCAGAGCTGGTTGCTGGCTTTCTCACTCCACATAGAATGTGCGTTGTAAGCAGAATGGATGTATGTTGTCCACTTCTGTACATTAGCACTGGACCTGGCACAGAACAGATGTTTAGAGGGGCCTAAAACTGGTCACAATGCTCCTACCCTTCTGAAGCTCCCCATCTGTGAGTCACATGGAAACCAGAATCATAGATAAAGACAGATTCAGAGATTCAGCCTGAAAGGCAGACAGAAGAGGCAGAGAGAGCTGCAGGATGCATAGCCCCAGGATGGCAAAGGCACAGACAAAAGCAGAGACAGATCAGGCCTAGTGGGAAACATTGGGGGGCAGGGCCTGGAGCCAGTTTGAGGCGGCTGACCACAGCCGGCTGTGAGGGCTGAGCTTGCAGGACTGAGCAGTGACTCATGGAGCCCATCTCTGTGGCTCTACTGGCAGCAGAATCTCCTCACAACAGCCTTTTCCACTGAGATCATAAAATGTAGATTGCCCTCCCTCCCCTGCCCCTTGCCCAGCCCCTGTTCAGCCTCCCATTCCTTGTCAACAGGAAGCAATCAAAAATAAAATGTGAGCTCTGGGCATCAGTGGGCTTAGTGATAAGAGGCCTGCAGTCATTTCTCTCAGTCTACCCCAAACCTTGCATACCCTTCTTCAGTACTGCCCCAAACAGTGCAGGCAACAAATACCCCAGACTTTTTGGACCTTTCTCACCTTTGGCCTTGGTATGGTATCTGTGGCCTTCCAGAGGCATCACAGCCTCTCTGCCCTGCCCACACACTGGGCAGGGAAACAAATCTGATTACAGGACTTGAGTCCTCTACCCAGAAGGTTCTCCTCCACCTTCCTTGGTCAAAATCTTTCTTCCTTCAAAGCCTGGATACAGCACGTCCTCCTGGAAGCCCTCCCCGGCCATCCCAGCCAGAGACCAACCAGCCATCTCTCAGCTCAGGTGGCACCAAAGGCCAGTACTGCCATTTTGTCCAGTTAGGTGGTTACTTGTAAACAAGCTTTTGACTTGCTCTCCTGCATAACAGACACCTGCCTGCCTCCCTAGCCACCCACCCTCTGCTGTGCCACTTGTTTTCTGGGCCTCCACACACCTGCTGAATCAACGTTTGGGGTAGGCCCAGGAATCTGCATGTTTGACAAACTCCCCACTGATTCTGACATTAAAGTCTGGGAACAGCTCCCTGTTGTCCCCCAGCTGCTGGAACAGCTTTCCTAAAGGCCTTCCATCTCTAGTCTTTTTTTCTACTAATCTGCCCTTCCCCCAAGCTTCTACACAGCTCCCACCTGGCACCAGCCCCAAATGCACGCACATGTGCGCACGCGCACACACACCCCCCCCACACTCCACACACATTTTCTCCTAGAAGCCCACTCAGATTTTCTCAAGGCTCCACAGCACTTTCCACCATGGCTTGCAGTATAAAATAGGTCATGACAAACACTTATGCTCCCTTACCATAGGTCAGGCCTAGGCCAGATTTCTCCCTGGCTTTTTTGTCCTCCCCCCCTCCCCCGCCCCAGTACTGAGAATTAAACACAGGGCATTTGCCTTTATTTGTATTCCACATCTTTTCTCCCCTCCGAGACAGAATCTCAGTAAGTTGCCCAGTCTAGGTTCAAACTTGCCATCCTCCTGCCTCAGCCTGTCAGAGTGCTGTGATTATAGGTGTATGCCGCCATGCCCAACTTCCCATCTGTTTCATCATTTAACCTTGGCAGCAACCTTATAAAGTATGATTGTTATCCCATTTTAGAGATGAGGAAACTGAGGCTCAAAGAGATTATGTAACACGTCCAAGATGACACAGCTGCTAACAACTGGAACTGATTTCAAACTGACAACTGTTGGTCAACTACCAGGCCTTATCACAGCTAGCTGCAAACAGCTTGAAAGCAGTCATTGTTCATTCTGTTCCTTTTCCCCATGCATAGTGTAGGAAAAGTAAATGTTAATTGACCAAGTCTGTAACCTTCAAAATGTTTTAAGAGTCCTGATCCATGGACACATAAAGTGGACTGAGTGGTGATTTCCTAGGACTGGGAAGTGCAGGGGGTTAGAAGTGACTGCTTTGGGGTACAGGGTTTCTTGGAGAATGATTAAAATGTTTTATAGATTGTGGTAAGGATTGCATGCTTCTGTGAACATATTAAAAACACTGAACTGTACTTTTTTTTTGTTTTGTTTTGAAATAGGGTCTCGCTATGTAGTTCAGGTCGGCCTTGAACTCATTGTATAGCCTATGCTGGCCTCAAACTCACAGCAGTCCTCCTACCTCAGCCTCTCAAGTGCTGCGATTATGGTTGTTAAGCCACCACACCTGGTCTGCAGTATACATTTTAAATGGGTGAATTTTTATGGTGTATGGATTTTATTTACCTCAATAAAGATGCTTTTTAAGAGTCCTTCACACACGGGGGAATTAGATGTGGGAACTCCTGTTATCTAGGGATATCTGGACCCCGCGCCACCTTAATTGGTATCAAACATTCAAGGCAATCAACTCCCTTGAAATTGCCTTCCCACCTGCCATGTGTGGGACATTTCTGTTCATTTGTCTCACACCTGCCTCAGGTTTTCCAGAAATGCTTTTGTGGCTCCAGGTGTAGTGGCTGCATCTTCGGGCAACTTGGCCCCTGACCTCTGGGGTCTCTCTCTCTCTCTGCTAGCCTTTTGTGTTTTGTATATTCCCAGTTCTGTAACCCCAAGCCCATTTGGTGCCACTTCAGGCCCGCTGCTAAGGGGACAGTGTTACAAAAGTGTGGAAGGAGATGTGAGGAGGACCAGAGACTAACAGTACTGCCTTGGATCTTCCCTCTGTTCTCTACCCTAGAAACTCTGGGGCAGGTAGATTCCTTGCTTTCCATACCCCTAGAACTCTCAGACACATGGACAAAAAACCTCTATCCATCTGAGAGATGTTTAATGTATCTTAGGTTCAGAGTACAAAACACAACACAGGGGCTAACCCCAGGAAAGCCACCTGCCACTCACCCATACACACACCGCAGCCAGGTGTTCCAGCCCCCAGAGCAATGGAGGATTGGCCCTAAGATTCCTGCATTCCTTTCCCTGCTTGGGGAATGTTGAGGTGGTTGCATGGGAACCCAGAGACTACTACTGCATCCCATCTTAATAAACCCAGATCCAAGGATCAGAAAGTTCTAGACTTGGACCCAGAGCAGCAGATCCCCAGAAGGACCCTAGCTAACAAGCATCCCTGAACTGAAGTCTGGCTCAGGCCCCTAACCCTGGCTCTGGAAAAGGAGGAACCATTGCCCCAGTACCTGACAGCACAGGAAAGTAGCTAAAACAAAAAATGGAGGCAGAGATTCCACTACCCTGAAAATAATTTGTCATGGGTAGCTGACCTAACAGATTGAGGCCTGCTCCATCTTCCACCACAGTTCCTCTGAGGACTAGGCCCTCACTGAGCTTCACTGCCAGGGCATTATCCCTGACCTGGTGCTGGAGAGGGAGTGGAGGGCAGGGAAGGCCAGCATCCACTGAGGAATGACATCCTGGCTTGGGGGCAGGAATAGCTGTCTGTGGTTACCCCAAGAAGAGCCCATGGGGAAGGCACATCAGCTACCCAAATCTTGGCCTAGGCCCGAGAATGTTGGACTGGGCCCTCAGCCATTACTGAAATAGAAGGTGAAAAGGGTTAGGAGCAGGGAAGATATAAGAAGGGTCCCTGAGAGGACCAGCCCCGAGGAGACCTAGTTGCTACTTCAGTCCAGGCTGCTCTGGCCCTGTGTCAAGCTGAGTACACTACTCTGTCCACTGCCCAGGGAACACTTCCCACAGGGGCTCCACCTCCTGCTCCTCCCCAAGGCCCCAGGCTACAGTCTGCCCCCTCTGTTGAAGTGGATACACCAGTGGGAGTTAGCAGTGCCTGGGCTAAGATGGGTGTGGTCCTTGTGGCCCATGAGAGGCTGCAGCTCCTGCTGTTGGGGAATGTCAGCACTGCTCTCACTGTGAGAGCGGCCAGCCTTGGCCAGGCTTGGGGGAAAGGCAAAACTAGGGCGAGGATCGGGAGACAGGTCAAAAAGGGCCCGAGGCTCTTCAGCATCCAGTTGTCTGGGAGGCGGGCGGGTGAGAGTGGGAGCCTGGGTGCAGGGAGGGGATGCCAGGCTCTCCAGGGATGAGATGCTCTGATTCCAGCCCATCTGCATGTCCACAGGCACAATCTTGGTGGTTTCTGAAGACACATACACTGCCAGGTCCCCCTGCCCACTCTTCCATGGTAGCTCCTTCTCTGCGCAAGTTGGTGAGGGAGGAATTATCCGTGGGCTCGGGCACAGCTCAAGGCTTCCTAGGGATAAAGAGTATGTATGAGCTTATTATCAATGCAGTAGAATCCTTAAGTATAAAGCACATTCTCATAAGTAAATTCATTCCACGGTTGATGTATTACGTCCATTTGTGTGATTATTTGATAAATGTCTTGTTGAGAGGAAACACCATGTCTGGTTTTGCTCTCCATGTCTCCAACACCTAGCACAGGACTGGACTCAAAGCAGGTGCTCAAGAGATATCTACTGAAAATGGAAGTAACTACAGCATGAGAAAGCAGGAGCCAGTTAGGAAAGAAGTCTTGACTCTATCACCCTCACCAGACCTGAAGCACCAGTCTCAGAGACTGCATCCTGCCAAGCCCCACCCCAGCCAGCCAGTGCAGGTGAGACAATGGCAGTGAGGGTGAGGATGACCTTGAGGCTCCAGGCTAAAGGCTTTGCTGCTGGGGACACTGCTTGAGCACCCTCCACAGTTTTTTGGAGGAACAGAGCCCAGGGGGATGAGCTCTTACAGACCTAACAGCAGGCTGAAGTTGTGCCATGAGTGGGATGGCGATAGGGGCTGAGAGCTTAGAATCCCAGAACAGCAGGCAACTGACTTATAGGAAGCCTGAGGTTCTAAAAGGCAAACTGAGCTCTCCTAAGTCAAGTACAGCTCCTTGTGTTTATAAGTGCTCAGCACATATCTGTTCATCAATAAAGTCCAGAACAGTCCAGCTAAATCTTTTTGGGTATTTTTGGGATGGAATCTGGGGCCTCATGTGTGCCTAAGCAAGCACTCTACCACTCAGCTATATCCCTTAGCTCCCATGGTTGAGTGCCTTATGAAATGTACTGATGCATGATTAAAACTGAAACCATCTCTCTTAAAAGGCCTGCAATGTTAAAATTTGATACCGACAAAACTAAAACTGTCAGTCTGACTCCATATCACGACTGAGTTAAAAGGAAAGAATCAAGCACTTACCCATTTTTTCCTATATAGATTGTACCTTGGAGTAACCAAATAATTGATGAGGGGAGGTTTTTTATAGAATTCCTGCTAATACATTAAGATGAAAAAATAGATGTAGAATATCACCATTTTACAATCCTTAATGAAATCTTGGCTCTGGCAATGATCATTAATGGCTGCTGAGACCATCTAAGGAAAAGTTGATGGGAATGTAGTGACAGATCAGGGGAACAAGTGAACCTAGTGATCAGCATTAGCCTCATGAAAAGAGAGACAACCAGATGGTTTGTTTTTTCCTATGTGGTCAATAGGAAATAACACCATCACTACTTATGAGGCATTCTTACCAAAAAATCAAAACTGAATGCCGGATGTGGTGCACACCTGTAATCACAGCACTCTGGAAGGCTGAGGCAGGAGGATCACAAGTTCAAGCCCAGCCTGGGCAACTTAGTAACTTAGTGAAACCCTGTCTCAAGAGAGGAAAAAAAAAAAAAAAGACTGGGGATGTAGCTCAGTACAAAGGCCCTGAATTCAATCTCCAGTACAAACAAATACCAACAAAACAACAACAACAAAAGAAATCTGATCTAGACTTAAGGAAACATAAGGAGCAAAAAGATATAGTAATGACACTTTTAAGGCTATATCAGCAAAATCCAGGCAGGGAAAGACTGTAGGACAAATAACCTGGTTTCATCAATAAATATATTACAAGGAAAAGAAGGGGAGTAGATCAGTGTTTTCCAAACTTGATACTATTAGCATTTTGAGACAGCTACTTCTTTGTTGTAGGGTCTGCCCTGTGCATTGTTGGATGTTTAGCAGTATTGTTGGCCTTTGGCCAGTCAATGCAAGTGCACCCTCCCGAGTTGGGACAGCCAAGATGTCTCCTGACATTGCCATATGTCCCTCTGGGGACAAAATCTTTCCACAGATGCCCCTTAGGGTTTCTACATTACCCAAATGTAATATGTGGGTTTTATTTGTATTTTTATTTGGATAAAACTGCCATTAAAAAAATATTAAGAAACCAGGAAAATCTAAACACTGAGTAGATACTTGACAAAGATATTATATACGATAATGATATTGTGGTTGTATTTTTTAGAAGAATCCTTATCTTTTATGCCAAAGTATTTATTGATAAAGTCGTACAGTATGATATTTGAGGATTTGGGGAGGTGTTCTAGGAATTGACTCCAAAGGGATTCTACCACTGAGCTACACCTCAGCCCTTTCTAAAATATTTTTGTCTTAAGGTCTTACGAGGTTGCCCAGACTGGTCTTGAAATTATGATCCTTCTGCCTCAGCCTCCCAAGTGCTAGGATTACAATAGGCATGCACCACCATGCCTGGTGAGATTTTTCTTCCTAGGAAAACCCAGTGGGAGCTGGGCATGATAGTGCACACCTGAATCCCAGCACTTGGGAGGCCAAGGCAGGAGGATCACTACAAGTTTGAGGCCAGCCTGGGCTACATAGTGAGTTGGAGCCTGCCTGGGCAACTTAGCAAGATACTGTCCCAAAAACAAAACAAAACAAAAAAAGAATCCAGTGGTCATAGGTGAAGGTATAATTGAAATCAGATGAGCTATGAGTAGGTCATTATTGAAGCTGGTAACAGAGTTTATTTCACTGTTCTATCATTATGTGTTTTGAAGTTTTCTGTAATAAGCCTTCCTAAAAGGTCACTTGAGGGTGGTGCTGAGCCAACTACCAGCGATGACTAGCACTATGAGTGAATTAGGTCTCTACTTGTAGAAATATATATATTTCCCCAGGTCAGGCATCACTTTCACAAGAGGATTACCAGAGGGCAGGTGTGACAAGTATGGGTCACAGAAGAGCCTGCTATTAGGTTTGCTTATCACTTCACGTTCCTCTGAGTTAAAGGAGGCCCGTGTGTCAGTAAAAGGCCATTGGCTTTGGAGTTGGATGGATCAGGTTCAAATTCTGTCACTGCCATGTCATGCTAGGCAAATCCCAGGTCCCTTAGGCTCTGTGAGCTCGTTTCCCAATCTTGGTGATTGTAAGGGTTGAGCCAGATCATCTGTGTCAGGATTCTGATAGAAAGGAGATGCTCAGGAAATGCTGGCTGGTGATTAAAGTAGTAACTAGGAAAAAGGAGTTGGTCAGGATCAAGGCCACGAGAGCAGAGGGAGGAACCCACCTTGCTCCAGGGGGGAGGGAGGCAGTGAGGAAGCCATTACCTGAGACTTTGCCCTCTTGGAGAACCTCACTGGTGGCCCGAGCCACAAAGATGATCCCCTCGTCGTCTTCCTTCTCTGTCTCTGAACTGTCGCTCTCCTCCTCCTCAGACTCCACAGTTAGTATCACAGCAGCTGGACAGGGACAAGAGCTGAGTTGGGGTGGCCAGACCAGCAGCTGCTTGTTGGTACCACACAAGCCCAAGCCAGCTCCTATCCCCACAGGCAGAGCCCATGTTAGCAGAGTTGTCAGCTTTTTTCTCTGGCTATTTTGGGCAGAGGCCTAGCAAGTAGGAGGTTTGAGAAGAATGGAAGGGAGACTGCAGAGCCTGAGGAGGCAACCAGAAGGAGCTAAGTCCTCAGAGAATGCCATGATGGTCACATTTTCCAGGTCCCATTCTCTTGTCAACCCAAGATCCCAGCATTCATTATCCTACCATTGACTAACAACATGAGAACCTGGAGGGCTGGAAAGCCCATTAGCACTCAGCTCACAGGGAACTGTTTTAGTCTGTTTTGTTTTGTTGTGCAATACTGGGGATTGAACCCAGGGCCTTTGTACTGGGCTATATCACCAGCCCTTTTTAATATTTCTTATTTGAGTCAGGGTCTTGCCAAGTCACTAAGTTGCTCAGGCTGAACTTGCAATCCTCCTGCCTCAGGTTCCAAGAGTGCTGGAATTACAGGTGTGTGCCACCATGGCCAGCAGTAACTAGTTTTGCAGGTGGAACCCTAAGCCCCAGGGTCCCCCAGTCCTTAAAAGGCCCACGCCAAGCTCCTTTTCTCCATGACTTTTTCCAAATACTCAGGGCCCATAACCATAGTTAGCAATCAGGTGCCTCCTATCACACACTGCATAGTAAATGCTTTAAATGTTTCCAATGTTGAAAGCAAGCATGGTTGTTTAGTCCCTGGAGGAGGGGCCCGGCTCATAGTACTGATGTATCCAGAGGAGGTCCTCCAGAATTCAGGCTGATAGGCCCTGCTCTTTCCCTCCTCCTTCTCATCTTAAGCCCACCCCCACTCCCTGCTTGCCTGTGTCCTGAAAGCCCAGGTCTCGAGGAGGTTTCCCATTTATAGCCTCAGCGCTGGCCACACCATCCTTCTGAGGACCAAGAAAGAAAACCTGAGCTTCAGGCTCTGGCTTCACACCCATCCCTGTTGTCTGGCAGGGTCAAAAGGAGGAAAACTTCCTAACCCAGCAGGGGAGGGAATTTGTGTCAGTCCCAATAGCTCTACCATTCCACCATCCCACCATCCCTTTGCCAGCCAGACAGGAATCCACACCCCAGTAGGGGCTCTGGATGCATCATCCTGGGATGACTGAGGGGCTCCTGGAGGAAAGAATCTTTTTCCTGATGTTTTATCTCATGTAGCAAGTGACCTCGGGAGGCCTCCCCTTACTCTTCTGGGCCCCAGGAAGATCTAAAAGGGAACCCAAACTACTAAAGTCATTAAATCCCTGAGGATGATTCAACTAGGGTTCCCCTAGGCTGGAATCCAATACTTAAGGTCTCAAAATTGCATACTGTCAGCCTCCAGGCCCAAACACAAGTCCCAAAAAAAGGACGTGCCTTCTTGCGGCCGGCCTTGTGGGGTCGTGGCTTGCTCTTGGTGAAACAAATGTTGTGCTTGGTGGACTTAAAGGACTCCAGCCGCCGCTTCATGTTCTGCTGGAAGACCTCCTTGTCCTGCCGCTCCTGGGCATCCTCGGAGATGAAGTGGCGGCTGCAGCTGGCTTTGTACTGGCAATGACAGCCCCACCCTGCCATGAGGCTGAGTGCCTGGGCCTCCCACAGGAACCCCAGGCCACAGCCCCATCATGTTTACCACAAGTCCTTGCCAGCCCAGCTTTTCCAGAATTAGCCATGGAATAAAGGGGGGAAAAAAAAAAAAAGGAATCCAACCAGATACTCTGTATTCTAAATGCACTAAAGAAAACCTTCTCTTAAAAATAAATAAATAAACCCTTCTCTTTATCCTAGAATTTATTCCTCCAAACCCTGCTTTCCCATCCCCTGCTGCCCGGTTCCTGGTTCTCTCTGGTTTAAGTAACAGGACTTCAGAGACTCTGTGTTTTGTTCTGTGTGGCTACTAGGAGACCCTGGGAGCCATTTCCTTCTTTTTACCTCCAGTTATCTGAGTATGGCCCACACACCCAGCCCACCTATCCCCTTCTAGCTACATAGGATCCTCTCTCAAGCTAGCTTTTCCATCTAGTCATTTCTACAACAACCACCATGATACTGTCCATGCTTTGGACTTCCATAACTATGTCCTGTGACACCTGGACCTTTTTGACCCAACAGTGATCTATATACTTCAGAGTCACCCTCTTCATATGCTCTTAAGTCCTTCTCATAAAGATTAAGTCCACTGTATATTTACTCAACCTGTCCCTGTCCCTGCCTTTGGCAACTATGCAATCTTTTCATTATCCAGTGGTATATAATCCCCCAAAATACTGCCAAGCATGTTCCAAATCACCTGTGTACCTCACATCCTCAGTCTGGTTTCTTTCATATCCCTCATATTTTTGCATCCCTGGCTTAGTTCTAAGAACTTCCTTCAAGTTTCCCATCTGCCTTACTCTACCTATGCACCCAGAGGTGCCCCTCTCTCCTGGAGGCAAAGGGACCCATCAGGCCCCACCCCTGTCCTTGGCTCTGTTAAACTCGCTTCTTTCTGGGTCCATTAGCTCCCTCCTTGACCCAATTTCTCTACTGTCCTGTATCCTCACTCCTTCCTTTGCAACTTCCTCTCTGCTTCCAAGCAAGCTCTTGCCCTTTCCTTCTTGAAGAATGCCTTTCCATTCATACCATTGCTTCCATTTTGTTGTCATTTATTAGTTGGTCCTGACACTTTCCATCATACCCAGTTCATCCTTATATACCAGAAATGCGAACCAGGGTCAACATGTTCATAGCTGCTTTCTCTCTGGTCACCAGTCGTGGTGCTTCTGCCCAGGCACCAATATGGCCTCTATGCACCATCCAGGCCTGAGCCACCATCTCCTAATGCTTCTTCAAGGGTTCCTTCTCTCTCCTTTGCTGACTCCATGTCTCCTTCTTCCATGTGCATTCCTGAGTCTTATCCTTGGCCCTCCTCTCTCCCCTCTAGATTGTCTCCCCAAAGAATTTATTCATGGCTTCAACAATCACAATGTCATGATCTGTGGTTCCTAGATACTGCTATCAGATCAGCTACATTTGAATCACCTGGGAGTCTTATTAAGAATACAGATTCTTAGTCCCACTTCATACTACAGAATCCGAATCTCCAGGAGGTGAAGCTAGGAATAGTCTAGCAAGCTTCCGAGGAGATCCTGTTGTAGCTAGATGAGGACACTTCTGATGCAGACTGCTTCCAAATTGTTCTTGCCAGCCCTCGTCTCTCTCTTTTAATCTCATCTTTCTAACTGCATACTGGATGCTTCTCTCTAATGATATTTCTGGCAAGAACATGAGGAACTATGGATTGTTTCATGGGACAACTAAGTGGATTCAGAACTGGTTGAGTAGCCATACCCCAAAAATGCTTGATCCATGTCAGTCTGGAGGAAAGTCTTTAGTAGCATGCCACAGGGCTCTGTCCTCAGCTCTATCCTGTTCAACATTTTTATGTTGATTTGGATGAATACAAGGTTAACAGGCTTAGCAAATTTTCAGATGATATGAATCTGAGAAGCAGACATTTGGTGGCAGATAATGGTATCCAAACGATGGAATGATGGGCTAAATTAAATAAGATGACATTTAACAGGATAAGCACAAATTTACTCCAGTTCTTTTAAATCGACTACACAAGAACTGACTGGACTGAATTCACTGACCAATCTTACACATCACACACACACACACACACACACACACACACACACACACACACACCAATCATGATATACTCCCTGATGTAACACAATAAGAAATACATAGCATACCAACTGAATATCCCTGAATCTGATTAGGCCTCTAAATTTAACAACCAGGAAATATGGAGGATGGAGGAACATATTAAACAACACCAGAATATAATCAGCAAAGTCAAGAAAATGGGAAATTCCTTAAGATAAAGTATCCAATTTCTGCAATAAACAGCAAGGGTGAAAAAGGAAGAAGGAACTATTATAGTTTTTTTTTCTTTTAATGAAAAGATATGTTTCTGAAATACAAAGTGTGGACTTTATTTGACTCCTACCTTGTACAAACCAGCTGGGAAAAGATATTTACTGAACACTGGCTGAATGATGTAAAAAGGAATTATTGTTATTTTTTGTGATAACAGTGCTATGATTTTGTTTTTTTTAAAGAAGAGTTCTTACAGCTAGGCATAGTGGCGTATGACTATAGTTTCCAGCACTCTCAGAGGCTGAGACAGGAGGATCCCAAGTTCTAGCCTAGCCTGGGCATCTTAGAAGATTCTATCTCAAAATAAAAAGAGCTGGGGATATAGCTCAGTGTGGAGGCTCTGTGTTCAATTCCTATTATCAAAAAAGACCTCTTGCCACCTAAAGATACATACTGAAATATTTAAAAATGATGTGATATGATGTCTGGAGTTTGCTTTAAGATAAAGTATGGTCAGAGTGTGGTGGGGGTACAGAATGTAGCAAAATTAATCATGTATTGATAATTAATGGAGCTGGGTGATAGATAAATGAGAGTTCTTTTATTCTCTCTGCTGAAATTTGGATAAGAAAAAAAGTTAACAGAATAAAACCCCCACAGGTTAGATGATTCAGGGTTTGGCAGCCATTATCTAAGGAAGGGGGTTGGGAGATTGTGAAGGTAATATGGGCCCTCCAGGTAGTGAGCGAAAACTGGAGGATCCTGGGCTGCAGGTAGACAATGGCAAGTTCTACAACTAGAAGGGTGAGAAAGCACTCTACCTGGCCATAGCCAATCACACATAGAGTAGCACCTCTATTCTGGGCCTTCTTAGAGATGCTGGCCTGAGGGCTGAAGGACTATGTGGAAACTGTTTTAAAGCCTCTTAAGATTATTCTATGGAGCTTAATAGAATAATCAGAAACAATAGATACAAATTAAGAGAAGCCAATTCGGTCTCAACATTCTTTTTTTTTTTTTTTGAGATAGGGTCTCACTAGGTAGCCCAGGCTCACCTTGAACTTTGGCAATTCTCCTGTCTCAGGCTCCCCAGTGCTAGGATTACAGGCATGAGCCACTAGGCCCGACTGGTCTCAATATTCTAAGAGCCTTGTCTGTTAAAACTGCCAAGAATGGTAACAGCAAGGTTTATTTCAAAAGGTTCAAGATAATGGCTTGCTGCCCCCTTGTGGGGTTGCAACAGATTCCCTCCCAGATGAGCTGGGCCTTTCCAGCCCTAAAGCTTTAGAATCTGCATGGGACTCACCCAAGTTACCTAAAACAGGTGGTTGCCCACCCCACCTTGCTAAACTGGCCCTTTGCCATCTCTTCCCTTCCCTTCAGGGTCAACACCCACCCTCACCCCCATCCTGTGTGTTCCTCTCCCTCACTCAGCTCTAAGCTTCAGTGCTTCCCTTCCCACTTCCAGCTCACACCCTCCAATATGGTCTGCTCTCTGCTACCACAGAAAGCCAACTCCTCCTCCAGCAAAGCAAAACATAAAGATTTCTTATTGCCAACAGAAAAACCCACACTCTTCAGCTAGGCATCTACAGTTGGCCGTGGCTGGCACCAACCATCTCTTGTACCACTGATCACATCTCCCCAGACCACCCCTCGCTGCCCTTGGGTCTCTGTCCTGCCTGTTCTCACCCTGCGCCGTGGCTTGTAGAGGCCTCCACAGAGCAGATGATGCATCGCAGCGTCCTCACGGTCCCGGCCACTGCGTACCGTGTCAATCACCTGCAGATCCAGACATGCTCCACTGCCGCTTTCTCTCCTGCAGGACGCAGGGACATGTGCGCTGAGGAGGAGGCAGGAGCCACACGCCAGGGGAAAAGCAGAAGCGAAGTTGCTGACAAATCTTTCCCAGAAGGGATTCAGAGAGAGGGCCAGTAGAGAGGAGCTTGGGTAAAGGAAAGAGGCCTCAAGGAACTCACAGCAGGTTGGTGACGGATGTCTCTGCCACAGAATTGCGGCTGGGCATAGAGGGCAGAGTGAGGCCTGTGGAGGACAAGACGTGGCCTCCCTGCAGGGATCAAGACCAAAGCCAGACAGCAGTCAGATGGAGGGTGGCCCAGACAGACAGAGGGCAATAACAATAACCAATAACTTACTTTGCTCTTTTTATGTGCTAGATACTGTAAAAGTATATATTAAGTCTACAAAATCTAACATAAGCACTCTTATTCCTGCTTTCTTATGGCTGAGAAAACTGAGTCTCACACAATTACAATGACTTACCCAAGGTCACAGGCCTGTAAATGATAACACTTGAACCACATCTGCTGACTGCGGAAGTCTAGTTGTTTCCCACCATTCTGTACTACCTGCCAGACTCTCAGTATGGGCTCCAAGACAGACTGATTCCTGTACCCACCTATGGAGTCAGCTGGGAATTCCCAACTCCTCGCTCCCTGCTAACAAGCCTGCCTGCCTGTTGTCCCTTTCCTGCTCCGCTGGCCATCTTCCCACTCATCACTGGCCCACCTGGTCGACGAAGCTGATGGCATCCCGGATGTTCAGTCTGTAGTATACATCCCAGATCTGGTCTCGGATGCGGTAGGCTGATCGCCGCATCAGCAGCTGACTCAGGTACTTCTTGTCAAACTGCTCCCACCTACAGAGGATGCCAGGCCCAGCCCTGAGTATCACCCTCAAGGTCTGGCCGGCTGGCTCTTGTCAGATTGGGCAGGCATATCACCAGCATTGACTTGGTTTTTTTGGCATGGGGTCTTAGCCAGGAAGAATCTCAAGGTTAGTCCCTGTTCTTATGGAGTTGACAGTATTAGGGGAAAGACTGACATTAATTCAAGTTATTACAAATAACTGTAAATTTGCAACCACAACAAGAAAATACCAAGGATAATGCTAGAGTACTCAGGGATTTGTCCTACTCAGGGAAGCCAGGGAAACCCTCCCTAAGGACCTGATTGATATCTAAGAGCTGAAGGATAAAAAGAAGCTAAGTGAGAAGGCGGTGAGGGAGAGTTCTATCAGAGAAAACAATATGTGCATGTTGTTCCCAGTGGCCAGGCTGAGGGACCATGGTGGGTCCTGAGGCTCTAAAATAGGGTCCAACTAATTACCAGGCAGAGAGAGCAGAGCACAATGGGGCTGGAGTCTGGTAGGTGCCAGACCATGCAGGGCCAGGAAGGCCACCCTGGGGAGATCTGTCTTATCCCGAGAGCACTGAGATGCCACAAAGGGCTTCAGGCAGAGGTCATCCAGCCAGAACCTGGCTGTGTCCCTTCTTAGAAGGGTGGCTCAATCCCCATGCTCCCCTGGCTGGTGGGGCTGCTGCTGCTGCTGAAGGAGCTTCAGGGCAGCTCCCTCACCTGTCCCTCCAGTAGTGGTAGCCATGGTGCCCCACAACGTCCTCCACTGCAGCCAGAATGTGGTCAAAAGTCTAGAAGGGGGGTGGGTAGGGGGACTGGATCAGGACTCTGCCAAAATAGAAGGGAGAGAGGGGCAGGTGGAGGGATGGGGTTCTGGTACCCACGTGCTCATGTAGCTCCTGGTTCAGGGTAGGTTTGTGATGTTCACTCCTCTTCACCTTCAGCCACTTGACCAGAGGCTTGATGGTCAAGCCCTATGGACAGGCAGGAGGTGAGCCCTGCCCTATTCAGTTCCCTGCAGCCTCTCTTCTCTCCCCACAATTAAGCCTCAGTTCTGTCCCCCCACCCCACTGCACTCAAGGTCTGGGAAGTCAGGCCCCTACTTCTGCCAAAAAGAAAAGAAGCCCCTGTCCCATAGGCTCCAAGATCCCGAGAGCCTGCTTGACCCTCTCCCCAGCTAGCTTTGTAGGCACTCCCACCTGCACAATGACTGTGAAGAAGACCACCACAATAGTGGTGGCCACAAAGTAGTCCTTGGCAGGGACCTTGGTCCTGTCCAGTAGGATGACGAGAGCAAAGGCCACAGCCCCCCGCAGGCCCCCATAGGACATCACCACCTGGTCAATCTTGTCCAGAGGGACCAGCCGGAACTGATTCAGCACCCACGTCTGCAGGACTACGCCTACAGCAGGAGGGAGGCCAGCGGGAGCAAAGCGTTGGGAATAGAGGACACTGGGAGTGGAAGGCACCAAGTATCTGGGCTAAGGAACCAGGAGGTGGGAAAGGTGAGGTACAAGGGGAGGGAGGTTTAGGAATTGACAAGGATATAGACGCGGATTAGGGGATAAGCTCCAGGACGGGGAGGAGAGTGGGGAAGCAGAAGGTGCCGGCAATACCAAGGGCTCGGAAGAACAGGATGAAGACGAGGGTGCCCAGCACCAGCCCGGAGTCCCACGCCCATTTAGATGAATCCACAGCCGAGATGCCAAGCAGCATGAAGATGATAGTCTCAGCACAGCTGGCTAGGGTCTTCATTGTATATTTGACAGCTGTACGTGACTTATGGGAGATGTTGGCCTCCACGTACTTCTTACAGCCCAGACCACACATAGTCACCCTGGGAGAGGAATAGAAAGATAGGCCAAGTGAGGAGGGGTCCTCTGGTGTTTGAGCATACTTTGGGAAGGGGCATAGTCCATCATGGGATGTCAGACTCTCAGAACCAAAGCCCAGGAAGGCATGAAGACTGCTAGATAGTGGTGGTCCTGGGATGAATCTAAATTTCCAGACTTTCTACTCAGTGCCTCCTGCAGGCAAAAGGGAAAGAAACATGCTCCGACTAGCTGACTCTGAGGTACCTTTTAGATGTCGTAGCCACCACGGCCAGAGGCCCCAGGCCTGAAGTCCACTTCTAGCTCAGCCCACACTCCAGAGAGCACTTTGGGCAGAGGAAGATTAGGCTCCCAGGTACCCAGGACAGTCCTGGCTACCCAGACAGTGCCAGATTACCTGAAGTTTATTGTCTCCCCAGGGATGTTTGAGGCACTCACTACTCAAGAGCTCAGGAATCCTGTGGACTCCTTATGGTCCTGTTTTTGTCTGTATGAGGGGCGACTATCTCCAGTACTCCCTCCCAGCAGCCTACCCACAAGGCCCCCAGGACTCACGCAAGAATGGCGGAGAGCGAGGCCATTTCAGCAGTGAGGTAGGCTGCGTAGGCGAGGAGGAAGACCAGCAGGGGCTCGATGATGCGGACCCGCTTGGTGAAGCGTGTGGTCAGAGCCAGGAGGAAGGCAAAGACTAAGCCCACGGCTGCCCCGCCCAGACTGACCACAAACAGGGAGGCTGGGGGAGGAGTGGGTTGTCAGCATGACCCCTGGCCCAGGCCCTTCCTGGGCTGATAAAACTGCTGCTTGGCAAAAAGCAGAGGAGGATGCCCACTGCAATCCCCAGGGCTTAAAATCCCTGAACCAGGATCCCAGGGTGAGCCCTGCCCAGACCCCGTTTCTCCACCCAAACAGCCTCCTTTGTCCTGATGCCAGAAAGGTGGGACTCAGCAACGTGGGGTAGGCAGACTTCCAAAGCCAGCTGAAAGGGGGAAATACTGACCGACTCCCTTCAGGTAGTCAGTGGCCTGCACGTTGGCAGAACCCATCTCCACAAAGGAGTTGCAGACCTTGTACAGCACCTAAGTGAGAAGAGGAGATTCAGGAGTGAGGGGAAGGCAGTGACTGGGACTACTGGGAGGGGGAAAGGTAAGACCCTATTTCTTCCCCAGGGGACTAGGAGGGTCTGAGCCTGCTCAGATACACAACTAGTCAGAGCATGACAGCCGGGGGTCGGGGATGGCTGAGTACTCTTACCACAGTGACTGCATCATTGAGCAGGGACTCGCCAAAGACGATGATAAAGAGAGTCTCATTGACATGCACCTCTTCAAAGACAGCCAGCACAGCCACAGGGTCCACTGCTGAGATGAGGCTCCCAAACAGTAGGAAGTCCAGCAGGCCAGCTTGTACCCTAGGGGCTACAGAGGGAGAGATGGAGGAGGGTCCAGTAACTAGTGAAGATGACTGTTTCTTGTGGCCCTCCTGGGACTAGCCTAGATGCCACTCCCACTGATAAAACCAAAAGCCCAAACAGGACTCAGGAAGGGGAGGAGAGCAGTGGCCTACAGGTCAGGAGACTTCAGCCAAGTTGCCTATGCCTGAGGCATGGCTTTACCACTCACCAGCTGTGTCATACGAGCTCTGTCACTGTCACATGACTTTTCTTAGCCATGCCTTCTCATCTGACTACCTCACAAGATGACTGCAAAGAACAACCCAGGAGATTGCTAAGAAAGCCCCATGTAAGCTGAAACGCTAAGGTGGTCCTGGTAATAAAAACTGCAGCAACAGTACTAAGAGCTACCAGCAGGTGGAAATTGGCTGCTAACTGGCTTTATTAGGGAGGATAACAGAAGAAAGCTTTCTCCCACACCTGTCATTCTCAGCCAAAGGGATGTGACACACACAGCTCTCAGCAGGAGGAAGAGACCTGAACACAGTATGAAAAGCACAAGAAGGATTTGAACTTGTTAAATAATCTCAGTCATCTCTGTTCCTCCATGAACAAAATGGGACTAATAACACTATCTACCCCAAAAAATTATTGAGCAAGTGCTTAATACATAGTAAGCACCCAACAAATATTACCTACTATTAGAATTACTGCTAAGATCAGGGTCTGATGTCTTCTCTTCCCTTCCTGCTCCGAATATTTCACTATCTTATTAGAAAGCCCAGATTGAAGTCCCCAGCTGGAAATTTCAAACAACTTCTTACCTTGGAAGAACTCCAAATTATCAAAATCAGGACTGAATAGATTTCTTGGGTCAGGAAAGAAGGAAGCAGGAGAGGGCCTAAAGGCAAGGAGCCTCAAAGGTAAAATGGAAGCTAACTTTGAACCTGACATCAAACAAATTTAACGAGCTCTACTTTCTACTTTCTCACTTATTAAATGGGACAAATTGCCCATTTAATAAGTGCTGGCAAGAACCCCATTACCCATAGCAACCCCAATAAGGTTGCTATGAGGAGTCAATGAGATAAGGAGAGAATGACAATTGTGGTTCCTGGCATTTTATGGATGTATGATAGGGATTTTAAAATAATCATAAAAAATAGGAAAACACACTGACATGGCCTGAGCACAGCCAGCATAGTAGGCCCTTGCAGGAATGGTGAGCTGTGCTTCAGGGAGTAGGGCTGGCAAGTGACAGTGTGGTAACACAGGCAGGGACACCGGAGTGGTAATGCAGGCTCCCCAGCCTTGGCAGCCCACACACAGCTGGGGGCCAGGTCTCTGCTCAGCTGTCATGCTGCAGAAGCACAGACTTGACTGGCAGAGAGCTAGGTGAAGGCTGAGGCCCATTTGGAACACTGCCTTGCACTCCAGGTGGGAGGGACCTAAAATGGAGCTCCCAGGGCATGGTTCTTGCCAGCACAGAACCTTCAGAACTGGAGGAGAGAGGGCAGAGGAAAGCCTGTCTCTGACAGGTTTCAGGGTCACTCACCCACAAGTCCAGCCTGCCGTAGGCCCCAGAGGGCAGTGCCTGTTGTGAAGGCATTCCAGAGTGTTCCCGCCACGGCATAGGTGAGGATGGCACCCAAGTTGTCAAAGAACAGCCGACTAGGCATGAAATAGCCTGAGTCCAGCACGATAGGAGGCAGCAGGAAGAGGAAGAAGGTGCCCGGCTCCAGCTGGTACTCAGCTTTCTTGGCCACAGCTAAAACAATGCCCCCTAGCACCAGGCCCAGCAAGATCAGCAGGCAGCTCTCAGGGACCAGAGATGTTACTTTCCGAGACAAGTGAAACACTACAATGCAAGCAGAGGGCAGCAGGTATGAGCTTATGGATCATGTATCAACCTGTAACCTCCCAGTCTTAGAAGGTTACCCTAGGCTGGAGATTTAGCTCAGTGGTTAGAGTGCTTGTCTTGTAAGCACAAGGCTCTGAGTTTAATCCCCAGCACCAAAAAAAAAAAAAAAAAAAGAAGGTTACCCTAAGTCAGAACCCCTAACCTTAGGACCAGAGAGGAAAAGGAAATTTAGAACTTCTACCATCTCTAGCACTACAAACCCTCCACTGCAGCAAGGTCTTTACTTGCTTCTTTCTTTTGTGGAAATGCCCCCTCCTCTCTTCCCTCATCCTCAGGGAACTTCACCTTTCTCTGAACTCCTTTCCCTAGTCATTGCTTGAATGCTACCTGGTCCTATTCATAACACAGCTGGAAAAATCAGGTCCTCCAGAGTTAGGCTGTTCAAGGACTAAATCTTTCATTAACTCATTCGATGATCTTGAGGCAAGTAATTTCACCTGTCTGACCTTCAGTTTTCTCATCAGCAAAATGGGAGTAAAAAGAATAATGATTTCATAGGAATGTTATGAGGAATAAATAATCTAGTTAAAAGCATGTAGCACACTGCTTTATGGTAAGCACTCAGTGGTAGCTATTATGATAAATGCTATTATATTACCACATTATATAACATAGTTAGGGCTCCCCAACTATAGTGAATATTATATCTTTTAAGATTATTGTAGGCCTTCCAGCCCAATGTACTTTTCATTATATGAGAATGAAAAGGACTTGGTTGCTTAAAAAGCTTTGGGTTGGGGCTGGGGATTTAGCTCAGTGGTTACAGTGCTTGCCTAGGAAGCACAAGGCCCTGAGTTCAATCCCCAGCACCAAAAAAAAAAAAAAAAAGAGCTTTGAGTTTAGCTTTACCTTCTCCTCACTTTATCTCTGCATGATCTCAGGCCAATTATTTAATTTACCTGAACTTTAATTTCTTCTCTTGTTATTATAGGGGAAACATCCATCATGAAGAGTGAAAATAAAATGATATAAAGTGTGTAGATGTGCCTAGCATGATGACAGACAGAATAAGTTCTCAACAAACGTTAAGTAAACCTGAATCTGGGGGGGACATGTAACAAATCTGTCCCTAGGAAAAGAGGATGGGGGAAAAAAAGGTTTCTAGCACTATTGCTTGCCACTCCTACATTTGTCCCCTAAAATATGGAACTCCCTTGGGCCCTCAGACCATAAATGAACACATCTCACCCCACAAAATCCCTAGGGTGCTGGTGGGAAAGGCCTCCTGTTAGTCTGCGTGAGCCCTATGCCAAGACAGTGCCCCTTGGGAGCTGTACCCAAAGGGCCTAGAACAGTGCCTGGCACACAGTGGGCTCTACATATCTGTTGAATAAAAAGGGAGGGATCACCTAGAAATGAAACTGTGAGGGGTTCGTCTTCCTTTCCCCTCCTCGCTGAGGATTCTTCTTTTCCTCTGGCTGCTGAGAAGGAGGCTCTTTTCTTCCTCCATAGGTATCATCCAAACTAGAAGCAGCACCATAATACATGGGGGAAACTACAGTTGTCACTATAAACCCTAAGACAGGAACTCTCCCACAACTCACACACTCTTCAGCAAATATAATCCTTAGCTCCAAATCTGAGCTGTTCCCACCTTGCTCTCACTGCTCCAAGGCCTCTGGAGTGAGCTCAGCCATATCCTACATTCATCCCTGCCTTTGGTGTCCCTTCCTCTCCTTCAGGGACCTTATTTCACCCTCATCTCCTCAGCATGCACCAGCCCTGCAACCCAAGACCCATCAGAAAATCTGGTTCTCTGGCAGAATCAGGCTCCCAGAAGGCATTTTGAGTCCTACTTTCCATTATTAATCTCCAGCAGCCAAAGCGGGGTGGAGAGTTCTATTCCTGCTGAGGCTCCCACCCCAGCAGTGTCTGGGGGAGAAGGGGACAAATTCTAAACTGTGGGATTCTACATGAAGACTGTATTGGTGAGACTGGAGTACAGGCTGTGCCAGTATAGATGGGGAGTGAGTAGCAAAGCTCAGCTATAATTAGTTACCTCCACAGCAGAGACTGCACAACAGGGAGGAGGAGGGTCTCTGGTGGGAGGAGGGACCACTGGCTGATCAGACAGGAGGAGCAAGGGGCAGAAGCAAGGAAAGGCAGCTCTATTTAGAAAAAAGCCTGAATGAAGCACAGCCTTCAGTGTTGTGAGCACTGAAGGAGGTCAGACATATAAAAGCACCTAGGGTGGGCAGCACACAGTGAAGTACCAAAAAATTAAAGTGCCCCCCACCCAGTGCTGAGGATCAAACCCAGAGCCAGGCACATGCTAGGCCAGTGAGCTACAACCCCAACCCCTGAAGAGGGAGAATGTGAATTTGAATAAGGAGGGAGGTACCACACCTAGGTACCAGAAGCCGGCATCTTGAAGTGGGAAGCAGAGGTGAGCTAGAAGGAAAGTGGCAGTTTAATATCCCAAGAGAATACACACTTAGACCTAGGTCTCCAAGGAAGGTTGATTCCTCAGGATTAGGATGCCTGGCTTCCTGGAGTCTACCATCCCCTAGGTGTCCCCACAAGTCCTCATCTCACCGCTGACAGAGCTTTCTGGGAGTCTGGACAATGGTGGAGACAGGCTGGACCGAGGAGGGCCCACTGCAAGGGGAAGAGGGAAGCAGAAAGGGCAAAGGAGCCCGAACATGGAGTTGAGAGAGCCGGGGCAGTCCTTCAAGAAGGCAAATTGTCAGAGCTCCCACGGGGTAAAAGGTGAGGCAGGAGACCCACAAGAGACGCAGGAACTGGGTGAGAGCTGGAATCTGTGGAATTGGAGTCTAAGTTTCAGCACTGTGCAAGACGCCGGTGTGGATGGCAGACCCGGGAGTCGGGGGTAGGTCCGCTGCCGGGCCCTGGCCTGGCTCACGCAAGCACACATGCACTCACCTATTTTAGCCAGGCTGGCCACCAGGATCCAGAGAGCCACCAGGTAGGGCGCCTCCACCTCGTGCCACTGCCAGCGGAAGAGCGCCAAGCCCGGGGGAGGCTCGCCCGGCGCCCCAGGCTCCTCGGTGGGCTCTTCGGTAGCCCCCGCCCCTGCCAGGGGCAGCCCGAACAAGGGCAGCGCGGCGCGCAGCATCCTGCAGCCTGCCTCGCTGTCCTCCCGGCACCGCACGGCCGCCGGCCTCGCGTCGCCGCTGCCGCCGCCGCCGCCGCCTACCGGGCGCCCCCGCGTCACAAGCACGTGGGACCCGCTCCCCCCAATCCCCGCTCCGATACCCCTGGGCCAGATCGGGACTCCGAGACCCCGCGCCGGACGCCAGTAGTCTGGATCCCTTCCTCCATCCCCTCTGGACTACCCCCAGCAGCGGAAATTCCCCAGCCCAGCCCTTTCCAGCGTCCCGAAACCTAGTCCTTCCAGTTCGCGCCCCCAAACCTTCCCCAAACCGCCCCTCGCCCAGATTCTGAGAGGTAAGCGGCCACCGCCCTCCGAGGACAGCCGCGGGGACGACACGTCGCAGGAGGGGCGGAGGCGCCTGGGGACTGGGCCCGGCTGCAGGGGCGCGGCTCTTTCGCAGCGAGCAACCGCCTCGGGGACCCGGGCCGCGGGCCACGAAACGCCGGGTGTAGACGACAGGGGGCAGTGAGCCGCCGCCCGGCGCGCTGCTGCCCACAACCTAGGACCCCCCTCCTATCTCCCCACCCCGAGCAGAACTGCGCACGCGCACTGCGCGCTCCCAGAAAGCCGTGGATAACATTGCCCTCCACGTCCACAGATACCCCAAGGCCCGGGCTGGGCTCAGCTCACTCCAGGCTGGAAAGACTTTCTCTTATCTCCCAAACAGAAGGGCCCTTCTTTTCCCTCAAATTACAGGGAACTCTACACATCTTTTCCACGGAACCGAAGAGAATCTATGGAATTCCCAGTGAACTAAGAGCGATTCACCCAACTTTGGGGCATTCGCCTCCTGTCGCTCCCAACAGAGGAAGATTGTCTCCTCTTTTCACTCAAGCTGAGAATCACCCATCCCACTTCTCCCAAACTGAGGGCAACATATATTACCTGCCTCCTCAAACTGACTCATCCTCTTCTTTTTCGAGAAAGAGCAACATATCCTTCTTCCCACTCCTAAGGGAAACCGATTCTAGTCTTCCTTCAGTGGAATCTATTTTCATTTTCTGCTCCAAAAGGAAAAGACCCCTCTCACTGTTTTCCCGAAGTGAGGGAAATACTTCCACTGATATCTCGAACTGTAGGAATTAGGGCTTAAATGAGGAAGAGCTGACCAACCACTGTCCGAAGAAACTTCCGCCCTACCGGCCCTAATACTCCCCAGCGAAGCTCAACATCGCCTACCCCTAACCCTAAAAAAGCCTCTCCGCCCTTCCCGCGCCCTCCTAGGGGAGGCGAGCTCGGGTTTTCCCGCCTCTTATTGGGGAAACTAACGGGATCGCGCCGGCTCTCTGAGTGGCCGACGTAAGCCCCGCCCCTAGCCGTGTTACTCGTAGCGCGGGTTCAAAGCTAAATTTTGGCCCCTCCCCCTTTCTCGGCCCCGCCCGCCTGGCTCCGCCCCTCCAACAGCGTCCGGTCCAGCCCGGCCCAAACAGCAGAGCGAGTCGAGGTGGAGCTGCCCCTCGGCAGGGACTCCGAGGCGCGCGGTGTGAGCCGGTGGCTGAGCCATGGCGGGCGGGGAAGACCGCGGGGACGGGGAGCCGGTATCAGTGGTGACTGTAAGGGTGCAGTACCTGGAAGATACCGACCCCTTTGCATGCGCCAACTTCCCGGAGCCGCGCCGGGCCCCCACCTGTAGCCTGGACGGAGCGCTGCCTCTGAGTGCGCAGATACCTGCGCTGCACCGCCTGCTGGGGGCGCCACTCAAGGTGAGGGTGGCGGAGAACGGTTGGGGCGATTGAGGGTTCAGGGTACGCGCCGTGAAAGCCGGTGGAGGCGCCTCTCGGGGAGAAGCGGGAGCAGGTCCTGTTCTCCGGAAAAGTCTTGGGCTGGAGTTCCAGAATCCTCGCTGCTCCGCCAGAGGAGGGAGGGGACTCTCAAATTGGGATCTCAAACAGCGGAGATGGCAGCTGGTGCTCTGCGCCACCCTGGCTGCCCCTCAAAATGAGGTCCCCTGAAGAGATGCCAGGGGTCCACTCGCTGTCCCCTGCCAGGGTGGCAAGGTGGCTAGTAGTTCAGGGTGCTGCGGACCCGGGAGGTGGAGCTGGGGAGAGCAGTTTCCACCTGTTTCAGGTGAGGTGGAGGCGGGACCAAGAGGAGAGGCGGACCCGGGGCGGACCTCTGGAGGTGGCCTGGGCTGGGGCGGTGTCTGGATGCTGGGTTGTGACCCGTGGGACAGATTCTGTCCCACAGAACTATAACGGAGATTTTCTCCGTTATAGTTGTGGGTTTGGGCTGGGAGGACTGGCCCAGAAGGAATTCCATGGGGTGAGGGGAGTCCCCGGAGAGCGGCCGAGCCGGGGCTGAGCGGAGCGCGGGAGGTTGCACGGGTGGAAAAGCCCTCTGAGTCACCGCCCTTACTACCCTCTACACCCGCCACAGGAGGCCAGCGCCTGGAAGGGAGGGGGCGGGCCCGGCTAATTTTAAACCGCCGGCTGCTATAGTTTGCCCGGGTCCCGAGGCCGACTTTGCACTATGCGGGAGTGGCCGTTTTCCAGATGGCCCGCCCGACCTCCCCTTCGGCTTGCGGCGCTCAGCCCCCCGCAGGCAGCCCTTTCCGGCGCGCTGTTTCCGGGCCAGGACTCTGGGAGGCGCACTTCCACCCTTCAGGATTCCCCGCCAGCCCGTCTGCCCTGAGTAGTAACTGGAGAGTTGTCGATGGGGTTGCCTCAGCTGCATGCTGAGTTGCGCAAACATGCCCCTTGGGCCTGGGGTCTCCCTTGGAATGTGCTCCGGGCGCCAGGCCCCCAGCCTGCATTCCTCGTGTAGCCCCGCCTCCGCCTCCGGGTGCAGACGGGAGGGGCAGGGGGCCTACTGGCCTGGGGAGTGGTGCTTGAAGGCCACAGCTGGAAAGATGCAGCACATTGACCACTTCTGGAGTTTTGCTGCAGCCTTTTCTTGTCCTGCGCCATTCAGGGGACAAACTGAAGTGGACCTCGGAGTGTGTCCAGCCAGAGGCCACCTGCCATTCGAAATAGGGAGAAAAGGGTGCTGAACTGAGGCCATTCAGGTTCCTGGAATTCCTACTTCAGAAATAAGGTTGGAGCACCAGAGGGAAGATAACATTCTTCCTGCTTCCCCACTGTAGGACAGGACCTAGTCCCTGTGTCCCTCTTCACAACTGGGGACAGATCTGGGAGGTCAGCTGCAGGAAAGAGGTGGGGAACCATCCTCATTTAGAAACTGGTCTACACATGATTAGCATGCACAAGGCCCTGGGTTGGATTCCCAGCACCACAGGGGAGGGAGGGCATTTCCTCACCCCACCAGGTGTTCTGTCCTCTGCTCCCTTGCTGAGGACACTACTGAGCTCCATAGGGAATGTAAGTCACCCATCCCCAACTCAGGGTGTTCTGGTTTGTCTCTTTTCAGGATCTCCCACCTGGAGTACCTGAGGACTGCTCCCTCCCCCTTTGGGAACACTTAGGGACTAGACAGGCACACTAAGTTAACAGTGCCTGAAGTCAGGACTCCCTGGAGCTGGCAGCTTTTTCAGGAATGGTCAGACGCACTATGATGTGCTTGTCCCAAATATAAACTGTGACCACAGACCCAGAATAGAAGGCTGGAGGGAGAAGGACTGAGAATAGGGCAGAGAAGAAGACATCAGAGAGCTGGGGGGGTGGGGGGGGAGCCGGGCTCCTCTTTGCAGGAAATGTCAACAGCTGGTTCCTCCCCTCATGCTATAAGTGGGTGCCCCAGAAGCCCAGACATGACTCAGGTCTGCCTTTCTAGGCTTCTAGAGGGGAGAGTTGGCCCCAAAACCCAGGTATCTCTGTCCCAGGTTATAGGGCCAAATTAAGAGGGAGAAGTTCTTTATCTGCTACTTCTTGTGTACAGTTGTCCAGGAGAAGACAGGAGACAGCCAGAATACTTCTGTCCTCTCACTGCGAGCATTGGCCTCTATCATCCCTGCACCCTTCCTGGGTGTGTGTAGAAGCTGACCCTTTTTCTCCCTAGGGCTCCACCCCCACACCCCATTGGCTTTTTATTTCCCCTGGGGGCTCCCTTTCAAACCATTCAGAGCTTGAAGGTCTGAGAAAGCCTTGCTCATTTCCTCCAAGTCTAGGAGGAAGCTTCTGGCCGCAGTCTCTGACTCATCTCCTGGCCTTATTGGTGGGGGGAGCTTAGCAGTGCCTTGGGTCAGGCCTAGTGTTCCCAGAGAAACTTAGTAGAGTTTTTCTGCCATCTATGCGAAAGACTCTCCCAGCCCCAGGGACTTGTTCCTACCCCAGAGGAGAATTGGCCCTCTGGCATCTTATCTCTAAGCCTGAGAACTTGCCCCTAACCCAGAGGAGAATTGGCCTTCTGGCATCTTATCTCCTAAACCAGAGGTACCCAGTCCCACTTTCTCTTCTGGGAAGGGACTCAGGAGCCTCCTCTGAGACTCAAAGGTCCAACTACATCTGGAATAACTCAGACTCCTTCCTGGGCTCTGGGAAGAGGGACCCGGATGCCTCTCTGACTTTCCTGCAAAGGCTGAAGGAGTCCCCTCTTCTTAGAAGCAAGGGTAGCCCTAGAAATCTGGTCATTACCAGCAACTTTGTTTCCCCAGATGTAGCTAAAGATCAGAGTAAAACAAAAGGTACTGTCTAGAAAATATCCTGACTGGACTCCAACCCACTCACTCCAGCCTCTGCTTATCCTTCTGGAGCCCTCATAGAAAGGGGGCGGAAGTGTGAACCTGACCGGCTAGGACAGAGACCAACTAAAAGTGTCCTGTAGATTCTTAAGGGGGTGGGTCCTCTGGTGATGAAGTGAGCTCTTTAGTCCTCTGCTATGAGAGTTTCTTTGGAAGACTGTAGAAGATTGGGATGTGGGCATGAGTTGCTTTCCCTAAAGTCAGCATGTTCCATCTGCTGGTCTTTCTGGGTAGAGAAGCTAGGCTGTAGCCTGGTGAAGGACTCTAGGACCCATGTCCTTGGCAGTGTTATCCTAGCCTATATGGTGTGTGTTCATTTGTTTCCCTTGCTGCAACTGGGAGGACCAGTTTGGGATATTTGCAGAGTCCAGGAAGCTGAAGGGGCAGTCTCCAGCCCTCACTCTGCCTCCCCTTTAGGGTTCCCTAGAGTACTCCCAAGGCTCATCCACTCAAGATCTGGGTCAGTTAGCTATGCTGGCTGGAACAATTCACTGAATTTCTGAGCCTTGGTTTCCTCACCTGTAAAAGGACTGGCAGAAGAATCAAGAAATAGGCAGCTTGGTGTCTAGCACAGAGGAGGCATAACAAATGTGGATTTCCTCCCCAAGGCCCATCCATGTCATCTCATCCAGGAAGTCACAGTCTAGCTGGAGACTCACAATAACAGGGAAGAGGAGGTTTTCAGAGTACTGGGTCGTGTGTTTATAAGGAAGGAGTTGAAAGAGGCAGTGGACCAATATTTTCCTAAAACAGAGTCTTTCAGCATGTAATTCTGCCATCACTTCCATCTTCCTTGCACCCTGCCCCTAAGTATTCATTCCCACCTGACTGTTCTGTTGTAAAAAATACTGAGGAGTAAACACCAGGTTCTCTAAGCTTGACCCTGCTTATAAAACCATATGTAAAGTAATCCCAGCACTCTGGGGGGCAGAGGCAGGAAGATCACTGCGAGATCAAGGCCAGCCTGGGGTACATAGTGAGTTCAAGGCCAGCCTGAACTACATAGTGAAACTCCGTCTCAAAAAAAAAAAATTTTTTTTTAATAAAAATAACAGTGAGAAGGGGCTGGGGTTGTAACTCAGTGTGAGGGTCCTGGATTTAACCCCAGTACCACCACCAAAACAAAAAAACATGTAAAGGGGAATCTGGGGTGTAACTCAGTGGTAGACCATTTGCTTAGCATGTGCAAGGTCCTGGGTTCCATTCCCAGCACCACAAAAAGAAAAAAAAAATTAATAAATTGTATGTAACCAGTGGGTGTAGCCTGCCAGAAAAGCCTGAACCTGGAAAGTAAAGTGGACCAGAGGCTGAAGTGTGGGGCCAAGACTGGGAAGAATAGGGGAGGAACTCTGTCCCAGGATAGAGACCAGAGTGAAGAAGACAAGAGCCAGGATGGAGCCCAGAATGTGGGCCCATACTGTGTGCTAACCCTGAGCACTGTCAGCAGGGACCAGGATTTGGTCTTGCTCAGGCCTGGCCCAGCCCCAGGGTGTGAGAAACAAGGCCCAGAGATTTGGCTCTCAGAATGGTGACCCCAGAAAGGGGCCAAGAGTGTGAGAGATAAGTCCCATCAGGCTGGCAGGAAGTCTCCCCTCTTTGATCCCTGCCTGACCCTAGCCCACTACCCACCAGCTCCTCCCAGGATGGACATCTAGGGGGTGGGGGACACTATCCTGGAGGCACCGAGATGGGTATAAGCCCTGGACCTCTTTCCCAGAAATGGAGCCCTGGAAACCTTGAATAGGTGAAGTGGCTGAGGAAGTCAGTTCTACCACCATGAAGGGAAAGGGTTAAACCTGGCTGGCTGAGGAAGCTAAGAGAGGTGGACACCCAGCCCTCAGGCCCCTGTCCCAAATGGCGTTCTGGAGGGAGAGGGCCATTCTCTGCTCCTTTAGGACTGAAGCGAGCAAGTGTACATCCAGGACAGCAGGACAGCATGGTGGGCCTAACCTCTCTGTGGATGTGCCCCCTTGGTCTGTGCATAGCCATACCTGGCCGTATGCCCAAGTGTGTGAGTGGTTGCCAGGTGTCATATTATCAGCCTCTGGTGTTTACAGTGTTTACTGCAGTCTGTACCTCCCCTCTCTTAGCACTCATGGAAGCTGTGATTCAACATTTATTTGTGAGCTTTTTCTGAGTCAAGCCTGTTTCCTGCACTGGGCTGGAAGAAAGGGAAGGATGAGGCAGTGGCAGATTCCTGATATATCCTATGCACCTAAAACTAGTCTGATTCATGAGTGTTTGAATGAATGAGTTCTTGTATATGTGAGTGATCTGGGGGAACTCAGAGGGGCTATGGCTGTGGGACAGATATATTCCACTAGGATTCCAGGTTCAGGGAGAGGCAGCTTGACCAGGATGGGAGTGGGGTGTTTAGGCTGCTGAGTTACCATGTAGGAAGAAGGATCAGGAGGAATATGAAGTTGTTCTCAGCTGAGCTGGCCATGAGAAAGATGCCCCAGCCCTGGGGCCTTGGCACCCTCTCTCAGGCCTGTTCCCAATAGGCTCTGGAGAGGATGATTCTGCTCCCAGGGAGGGAAAAGAAGCCAGGCCCACCCTAGGCGCCCAGGGGAGGGCAGGCAGCCAGGCAGGAAGTGGGACAGAAAACAGGCTGGAGTGTTTGTCCTGTGTCCCATGGCCCAGGAAAGTGGGGTCACCCAGTGGCCCCATAGGCGAAACTGCCAGGAAGTAGCCAGGCCAGGGTCTAGGCCAGAGCAGGGGTGCTACACAGAGGCAGAAGCTGGGCTCTCTTTCCCCTGCAGGAGACCAAAAGCAGCTGGAAACCTTTAGACGGAGTCTAGAGCAGGGCAGGGCTAACCAAACAGCAGGATAAATGTTGAGGTTGACTTGTCCAGTGAGATGGAGATCAGCAGACCCCCCGTCTCTCCAGAAGTGGAGCCTTCCTGCATCCTGGCACCACAAGGCCCCATGTCACTCAAGCGGAGGGGACTTTGCTTAGCCCTGCATGCCAGCAGTGTGCTGTCGGGGTGGTGTCTGACAGAGTCGTGCAGCCCTTAGACTCTGCAGTCACCTCACTCAGGCATCTCTAGAGGCACTTCTCAGGGGGTCAAGTGCCATTCCTGGTGGTGGAGGAGAGACAGGCTCAGGGGAGGGAAACATGGGAAGTAGATACATGGATGGAGCACAACATCCCTTCCTGTTACAGACATAGGTTTCAGTGTTCCATTGTGCACTGAGTCAGACCCTAAAATCAGAGGTCCAGCTGTACCTGTAGCCTCCTAAGGGAGAGGGCAAAGCCCCTGAAGTCTGGAGAGACTAGGGAGTCTGTGGATCAGACCCTATTCCTCAGCATCTTACTTGCAGAGACATATATACTCCCAGCTCTCCCAGTTGGGTTTGTACCTCACTGCAGACTTCACTCTTTCTCTGTGGGCTTTAAGGCGCGTGGCCTCACCTTATCACCCAGCAGGGCTATGACCTTCCTCAAAAGCAGTAACTTCCTCCTGTTTCCTCTTAGGCCTCTTCAAGTCATTTGTATTCATTAGCTGAACAAGTATTTAGTGAGCACTTATTATGTGTCAGGTGTTGCGCTAGGCTCTACAGGTATAGCAGGGAGCAAAACTGGCAGGGTCCCTGAACCTGAGACCACAGTTAATGAGCAAGGGGGCTAGTATTGAGGGTATGATAATGCTTTGCAAAAGGCCTCAGGGGAACCCACGAATAGTCGGTCACAAAGCATTGGCTAGACAGGCTGAGGCAGAAGGGTTGTGAGTTCAAGGCCAGTGTAGGCTACATAACAAGTTTGAGGCTAGCCTGAGCTATATACCAATACCTTGTCTTTAAAAGAAAAAAAGTTAAATTTCTTTTGGTTTATGGTTCTAGAGGTTTTAGTCCTCCCCCCACACCGCTTCTTTTTGTGGTACTAGGGATTGAACCCAGGGCTTTCCCACTGAGCCGCATCCCCAGCCCCTTTTTGTTTTGAGACAGGATGTAGTAATTACTCTTTTAGAGACAATGGTTTGTAAGAGAGCAGATTTAATGGAGGACATTTACAAGTTACAACATTCACACACAAGCCAAATGCAGGAAGAGTGCCAAATGTCTATCTATGCACTAGAGACCCGAAAGATCCAATCAAAAGCTGGGAGCCCACGGCAATGTCCCATGTACATCTGTGTCTGCACTAAATGGCTGAAGAAATCTATACTGGAACAAGGATACAATGCTTACAGCGGAGATGAAGACCAGAGCTCCCCTGAAGCGAACAGCAGCCGTCCCCGACAACAGCAAGGCCCCGAACTCCTTCTGCAGTGAGAACAGCCGAGTTCCCTTCGGAAGAACCAGCCACAACAGATATTCTCCTGGGAAACAGCCAGCCCCTGTGTTCTGCTCCTGTTCTCCTTTATGTTGTGTCGGCAACAATCCTCAGGTGGATCCTCTACACCCAGAACCACACCAACTCGGCTCAGCTGGGTGTTCCTGCTCAAGTTGACCATAAAAGTTCACCACACAGGGCCTCACTAAGTTGCCCAGGCTGGGCTCAAACTTTTGATCTCCTGCCTCAGCCTCCTCGAGTGTCGGGATTATGGGTATATGCCACCACACCTGGGCAAGGGTGGTCCTGGCTCCATTTCTTTGGGCCTCTGGTGAGGATGGCACATCATGTTAGGAGTGTGTGGCATAGCAAATTACTTACATATCATGATCCAGGAAGCAAAGAGAAAGACTGGGCTGGCTGGGGTCCCATAATCCCCTTTGAGGACATGTGAGGGCCTCCTACAAGGCCCTGCCTCACAAAGCTTCCACCACTTAACATGGACCTTTGGGACATTCAACATCCAAACTATAACACTGGGCCTAACATCTGTTCCCGCTGTCCCCAGCTGGAGGACTGTGCCCTGCAAGTGTCTCCCTCTGGATACTACCTGGATCCGGAGCTGTCCTTAGAAGAGCAGCGGGAGATGCTGGAGAACTTCTATGAAGAGATCAGGTCAGAGCCAGGGAGGCAAGGGAGCCTTCCCCCTCCTCTGCAGGGAGCTGGCATAGATCAAGCCCCCACCCTTGTCCCCACCAGAGGCTGGCTCAGGTGTCAGCAGCTGAGACACTTGATCTGTATCTTGGGCCATGGGTCTCCTACCGTCCCAGGAAACTATGCCAGGGGAATCCCAATGCCTGGCCAGTGTTAGCTGCGATCCAGGATGGGGGAGCGGCGCTCCGCCACATACCTGAGATACCTGTGTTTGCACACACCCTCCTGTCTTTCCACCCCTGGGCCCTTGGAGTGGCAGTTGGGAAGGAAGGAGCTGGCAGGGTTGGCAGGTGGAGATGTTTGTTTGCCTTGACTTTGGGGGGCAGGACCTGAGGAATGGGCTGGGAACGGCTGATGAGGCTTCTTGATTCCAGCAAAGGGCGGAAGCCCACACTGATCCTACGGACCCAGCTCTCTGTGAGGGTCAACGCTATCTTGGGTGAGTATATGAGGGATCAGTGTCCAGGAGTCCCTCCCTATCCTCTCCACATAGCCCAAGTGGCCCGGTTTCTTTTCTGGCCTGTTGTGGACTGGACGGAGTAGAATGGAGACAGGATGTGCTCTCCCACCCTCCCAGGCTAGGGATGACAGCACAGCTAGACTGCAATGGTGGTAGTAGTGTGGAGAGTGCCTGGAGTCAGGGAATGGAGGACAGGAGAGTTTGAGAATACTAGAATCTTCTTTGGTGGGAGGTTATGGTTGTATTCTAGTAGAGGAAGACAGTGTCTGTGTCCCTGGGAGGGTTTCATGGCTACCTACCCCTTGCAGAAAAGTTGTATGGCTCCAGTGGTCCTGAGCTCCGCCGCTCCCTCTTCTCGCTAAAGCAAATCTTCCAGGTGAGGCCCAGAAGTGGGTTGGGGTGGGTGTCCAGCACAAGCCTCCCTAAACTTCCCCTGGTGCCTCCAGGAAGACAAGGACTTGGTGCCTGAATTCGTGCACTCCGAGGGGCTGAATTGCCTGATCCGTGTGGGTGCTACAGCTGATCACAACTACCAAAGCTATATTCTACGAGGTCAGCCCCGCTCCTCCCCCACAACCTCTGTCCCCATAATACCACTCCCCCACCCCACCCCCGCTAACCTCTTCTCATCCCTGTGTCCCCAGCCCTGGGCCAGCTGATGCTTTTTGTGGATGGTATGCTGGGAGTGGTGGCCCACAGTGAGACAGTGCAGTGGCTGTATACACTGTGTGCCAGCCTGGTAAGTGGCCATGCACCCTTTTCCCATTGCTTCTCTCTGGGACTCAGTTCCCTCTTCTGCAAAGTGGGCTGGAATGGAGCAAGTTGGAAGCTCCTCTAAGCCTAGAGGATTTGGAGACAAGATCTTTCTGCCTAGACTTCTCTCTGGGTCCAGCCCCAGGAGTCCTTCCCCCTCCCCAGCAGGAACTGGCATGGATTGGGCCCAGGCCCCACTCACACATGACCTTCCCCCTCAGTCCCGCTTGGTGGTAAAGACGGCTCTGAAGCTCCTGCTCGTGTTTGTGGAATATTCTGAGAGTAACGCACCACTTTTCATCCGGGCAGTGAACTCTGTGGCCAGCACTACGGGTCAGAGCCTTTCTCTTCCACCCCTTCCACTGACAGCCCTCTCTCCTACCTGTCCCACCATGACTGCAACTGCTCCTCTTTCTGTGTGGCAGGTGCTCTCCCCTGGGCCAATCTGATGTCCATCCTGAAGGAGAAGAATGGTGCAGACCCAGAGCTATTGGTGTATACCGTCACTCTCATCAACAAGGTGTGGGTGGGGACCAGGTGCCAATCATGGCTGGGGCTCCTGATCTATGGTTGCCACTAGTCTCAGCCCCAGCTTCCTATCCTTACACTGCAGACACTGGCAGCACTCCCGGACCAGGACTCCTTCTATGACATGACAGATGCGCTGGAGCAGCAGGGCATGGAGACACTGGTCCAACGCCACCTGGGCACTGCTGGCACTGACGTCGACCTGCGCACACAGCTCATGCTCTACGAGGTGGGCTGGGAGTGGGAGGATGAAGCAGAAAGGTGCCGCTCCCTACCACCCCACCCACCTCACCCAGCAACTCACACCCTGACCCACCTCCTCTAGAATGCCCTGCGGTTGGAGGATGGAGACATGGAGGATGCTGCAGGCGCTGCAGCTGCTGGTGGTCGGCGGGAGCGAAGAAAGCCATCTTCAGAGGAGGGCAAGAGGAGCCGTCGATCTCTGGAGGGTGGGGGCAACCTTGTACGTGCCCCAGAACCTGGGTCAGTACTAACCTGGGTAGATGGGGAGTGGTGAGTCTGCCAGGTGCGGCTATGTCTGCTGACAGATCCTGCCTCCAGCCCCACAGGCCCTGCCTCGATAGGCTTCACCTCCTCCTCTGGCCTTGCCCCGCCAAGTCCTGTGGTCTCCAGCCCAGCAGGCTTAACCTCGGGCCTCTATACATCAGTAAACCTCTTTCCTACCATTTCCATGGTACCCTCCATTGACAGCTCCGGCGAGAGGAGCATCTACAAGTAAGTAGGAAGATAGTAGCAGCCCCCGGAGTCCTGTCCCCAACTGTTCCTCCACTTCGCGCCCCTTCATGGGCCCTTGGCCTCCTCTGCCCAAACGCGTGCTTTCTCTCTTTCTTTCCAGACTTCACCAAACTGCTCCTGTTTGGTAAGTGACTGCTGGGCGGTGAGGTTCAGCTCTGTCTGGACCCCTCCTCCTGTAGCTTCTCTTTATCTCCTTCTGACATTCCACCTGTTTTTGCCTCTTGTGATCTGTCTCCCTCTTCCCTATCTTTATGTCTCTGTTACTCTTGTTCTCCTCTTTGTCTCTACCTCATCCTGCCCTGCTTCATGTCAGTCTCTTCCCTCCACTTCCAGTTTCCATGTCCTGTTTCCCTTCCCACCTCATGCCTGGGAAGGAACCCTGTTATCACTGCTCAGCTCTGTGTGGGTTTTTGGGTAGAGCCGGCTGCCACAGTTACCATCTCTTCCTCTCATCCCCTCAACCAGGGCCCCAGAGAGCCCACCTGTCCCTCAGTCCCCTACCGGGCAGGCCGGGCTAGTGTAAGTACAGAAGCCAGCCTGAGAGGCTGCCATGTGCTCAGGGCTTCAGCATTGCTTGCCCATCAGCGGGTTCCCCATGCCCCATGCAGCCTGAGTTGGGGGACTCAGCCTCCCCCATCCATCAGGCTTGTGCCTCCTAAGTACCCAAAGAATAAGCACTGGGAAACAGTTCACTGAGGTCATAGTTGACTGCTTCAATAGTGGGATACCTTAACAGCTTAAACCAGAATAGGGGTGCATACGAAGCTTGGGGATATGGCAGGGAGGGGATCTAGGGTGCTGCGTGCTGTGTGGGTAGAGGAGCAATGTAAAGCTGAGGGAAGAGCAATGACAGAGGGCAGACAGAGGCTGGAGAGGCCAGAAAAGAGATACTGGATCACTTTCATTATTTCAACATGAACGGAATGCCCACCATTTACCAGACCCTTTTCTGGACATGGGCCATAGCTCTTAGAAACTGCCAGATATGCCAAGGGAGGGATAGTCTGATGTGCCCATTGGGAGAGCCATCCCCTTCCTCTGCTGTAAAAGTCATTGTTTAGAATCAGGACAGAAAAAAAACAAAAAACAAAAAAACGGTGAGCATGAGCAGCAGTA
The DNA here is from genome assembly GCA_004026905.1 of Hystrix cristata. Classification (NCBI taxonomy): domain Eukaryota; kingdom Metazoa; phylum Chordata; class Mammalia; order Rodentia; family Hystricidae; genus Hystrix; species Hystrix cristata. The sequence continues at coordinate 226,378 of PVJO010000027.1, forward strand.
AGGTTGTAAGTTAGATGTTAAGTAGAACTTTCCCCTGTACTTTGACCTAGGAATGCTGGGTTGGCAGTAACTTTTTCCAGACATGCAGGACTGAAAAGGGGCTGGCCTTTAGGGGGTAGGGGTCTGCTCAGCGCATGGACTGTACCCTATGCCTGCGTGTGCCTGCAATTGGGGGCAGTGTCCAGGAGCCCAGAAAGGCATGTGCATCTCCCTGGGCTGGACTTGTGACAGACACTGTCACTGACAAGTACCTTCCCTCAGAGCCCGGTTTCTGGAGAATATGGCAGCAGCAGAAACAGAGAAGCAGGCTGCACTGGCCCAGGGCCGGGCAGAGACACTTGCAGGGGCCATATCAGATGAGGCCGATGGACCCCCAGGTAGGTAGGCAGTGGGCAGTACCCAGAATACACCCCTGCTGTTCATGGAGGGCATGATGCTGACAGCTGCTTCCTTTTTTTCTTTTTTTTTAGGCACTGAGGAACTGTGGAGCTCCCCGGAGCCAACCCCTGCACCCAGAACACCCCAGAGCCCTGTTCCCCGAATCCTGCTCCAGGCCCAGCGGAGCCTTGAGCCTGAGCCCAGAGAGCCCCTGACACCACCAAGCCCCATGGCTGAGCCCATCCAGGAGATCCCTACCCGGGTATCCAAGCTTTGCATTGGGGACCTGGACTTCTCAGATCTGGGAGAGGATGAAGACCAGGACATACTGAATGTGGAGTCTGTGGAGGCCGGAAAAGGGATCCCACCCCCACCCCCACCCCCTCTACTGCCCCTGCAATCTGGAGGCCCCCCACCTCCTCCACCTCCACCTCCTCCACCCATCAAAGGCCCCTGCCCACCACCTCCACCCCTAGCTGCCCCTCCTCCCCCCTCAACACTTGATGGGCCAGTTGTCCCCACCAAGAGGAAGACAGTAAAACTCTTCTGGCGGGAGCTGAAACTGGCTGGGAGTCATACAGGCTCTGGAAGCCGCTTTGGGCCCCGCCCCACCCTGTGGGCCTCCCTAGAGCCTGTTTCAGTGGACACAGCACGGCTGGAACACCTCTTTGAATCACGAGCCAAAGATGTGCTACCTTCCAAGGTAAGCCCACCAGAGGCAGGAGGAATCAGAGTTCAAAGGGCTGAGCTATTCAAACTAGACCCTCATTTCGCACATGGAAAAACTGAGGCAAAGAACCCAGAGGGATTTGAGGCTCTCTACAGGGGATTGGGAGCTGGGTGTTGTGGCACACGTCTGCAATTAATCCCAGCACTTGAGAGGATTGCTGTGAGTTCAAGGCCAACGTGGGGTATATAGAGAGTTAAAGGCCAGCCTGAACTACATAGCAAGACCCTGTTTCAAAAAATAAAAAAACCCAACCAAACTAAGGGGTTGGTAGAGCTTTCACTAAAATCTCATCTTATCCCAGTGCCTTGTATGTCCCAGGTTGCCAGTTGTGGGATCATTAAGCTGTTTAGAGAAGGACCTTGGAGTACCCTCTTAGATTGTTGCCCCATCTAGTCCTTTCCCCAATCTTACACAGCCTTTCCCCAAATTCTGCAGAAAGCTGGTGAGGGCCGCCGAACAATGACCACAGTGCTGGACCCCAAGCGCAGCAATGCCATCAACATTGGCCTAACCACTTTGCCACCTGTACATGTCATTAAGGCTGCCCTGCTCAACTTTGATGAATTTGCTGTCAGCAAGGATGGCATTGAGGTAGGAATACTCAATGGGTTTGTGAGGGGAGGTGGGAGGTCTGGCCCTCTCCCTTGGTCAGTGGGCATTTCCAGTCCCTCCAGTAGTGACCATGGGCTTGACAGGGCATTTTCCAGGCCCTTGGGCACTCCCAGATAGCTTAAGGAGGGGCCAGAGCCAAAGACTCTCAGGCCCACAACTGAGGGATCTATGTGGGGTGATGGCTACATCCTCAGAAGCTACTGACCATGATGCCCACGGAGGAGGAGAAGCAGAAGATCGAGGAAGCCCAGCTAGCCAACCCCGATGTGCCCCTGGGCCCAGCTGAGAATTTCCTGATAACTCTTGCCTCCATTGGGGGCCTGGCTGCCCGTCTACAACTCTGGGCCTTCAAACTGGACTATGACAGCATGGAACGGGTATCTGGGTCATGGAGTGGGACAGGTAGTGGGGATGTGTGAATATTGATGACCATATGGTCTGACAGCCCCTGGGCCCTCACACCAGGAAATTGCAGAGCCGATGTTTGACCTAAAAGTGGGCATGGAACAGCTGGTGCAAAACGCTACCTTCCGCTGTATCCTGGCTACCCTGCTGGCTGTGGGCAACTTCCTCAATGGATCCCAGGTGAGTGACAGCACAGAGGGCCTGGGGGCCAGGGTTCTGGAGCTACCCAGGCCCAAGCTCAGACAGGGACCTTTCAGAGCAGCGGCTTTGAATTGAGCTACCTGGAGAAGGTGTCAGAGGTGAAGGACACGGTGCGCCGGCAATCACTGCTGTACCATCTCTGCTCTCTGGTACTCCAGACCCGGCCTGATTCCTCCGACCTCTACTCAGAAATCCCTGCCCTGACTCGCTGTGCCAAGGTTAGCATCAACCAGAGATTTGACTGAGATTGGCCATGGCACGGTGTGTACTGCTTCGGGGTCTAGCTCCTCCTCTTCCTATTTAGGTTGCTGTGCCAGGGCGTGCTCAGGCTACAGGTCTGTAAACTATGTCCTTTACCAGAAACATTCTTTCCTTTCTTGTCCTAGCCATACCCGCTGTCTTTGGGTCTCAGTTGATCTGCCACTTCCTCCAAGAAACCTTGTCTGTTCTCAAATGAACTTGTCTCTCTTGCATTAGACCATGAGGTCTTGGAGAGTAGAGGCCAAATCTCAGCCATGTCCCTAAGGCCATGGTTGGTCAGCTTACCACAGAAGTAGCCTTAGGCAGTGTCTTACCTATGGGAGGATAACACACATACTCATTGGTTTTTTGGTTTTTTTTTTTAGACAAGGCTCACTATGTAGTCCAGCTGGCCTTGAACTTGTTTTGTAGCCCTAGGTGGCCTTGAAGTCACAATATTCCTGTCTCAGCCTCCTAAGTGCTAGAATTGCAGGCAAGTACCACCAAGTCCAGCCCCTCATTTGTTTTTCCAGGTGGACTTTGAGCAGTTGACTGAGAACCTGGGGCAGCTGGAGCGCCGGAGCCGGGCAGCGGAGGAGAGCCTGCGGAGCTTGGCCAAGCATGAGCTGGCCCCAGCCCTGCGTGCCCGCCTCACCCACTTCCTGGCCCAGTGCGCCCGTCGTGTTGCCATGCTGAAGGTAGTGCACCGCCGTGTCTGCAACAGGTAGGGGTGCAGGGCAGGGGGAGGCAGGACTGTGCCACCACCATCCCTCAGACATCAAACAGAGCTCCACATCCCTTCCCACTCCAACCTGCCTAGGTTCCATGCCTTCCTGCTCTACCTGGGCTACACTGCACAGGCAGCCCGTGAAGTTCGTGTCATGCAATTCTGCCACATTCTGAGGGAGTTTGCACTTGAGTATCGCACTTGCCGGGAACGGGTACTGCAGCAGCAGCAGAAGCGGGCCACATATCGTGAACGCAACAAGACCCGGGGACGCATGATCACTGAGGTGGATGCAACTTCCAAGTCATGATTGTCACTCCATGGTTCCTTTCCTCTACTCCTAGCTCAAACTTGTCCCTTCTCCAGACAGAGAAGTTCTCAGGTGTGGCTGGGGAAGTTCCCAACAACCCATCTGTCCCAGTAGCCGTGGGGAGTGGGCCAGGCCGGGGTGATGCTGACAGTCACGCCAGTATGAAGAGTCTGCTGACCAGCAGGCCAGAAGGCACTACACATACCCGCCGCAGCAGAGGTGGGACCCACAGCTGCTGGGGGCAGAGGTGGGGGAGGACACATGACACAGGTCTGAGGGCCACATGGCCTGATGTCTACCTGTTGTCCCTCAGGCATGGTCCAGAGCAGCTCCCCAACTGTGCCCACAGCAGTGGGACCCTCCACTGCACTCCCTGATGAACCCCCAGGCTCCAGTTTACCCAGCGACACATCAGATGAGATCATGGACCTATTAGTGCAGTCAGTAACTAAGAACAGTCCTCGAGCCTTAGCTACTCGGGAAAGGAAGCGTTCCCGTGGCAACCGCAAGTCTTGTAAGTATGCCCAAGCCTACTGCTCACCTTAACCCAACCACCAACCCCCTCCAACCCTATCCTGTCCCTGCAGTGAGACGAACGTTGAAGAGTGGGCTTGGAGACGACCTAGTACAGGCACTAGGACTGAGCAAGACTCCTGGCCTGGAGGTGTGAGGGTGCTGCTTCCAAGAAGCCTATCTGGATCTCAGCCTGCAGTATAAGAGACTGTAGAGCAAAGAGGGCCCAGAACAGAATTCTGGTCTCAGAACCCTGTGGCTAGGGGCCAGTACTTTTAGCAGTATTAGGGTGTGTGTGTTTGTGTGTATGTTTGTACATGCATGTATGTGAGCTCCCTACTCAGGGAGCAAAATAAAGTTTTCTTAGTTAATCCAAGAGCCTTCTTCCTCCTTTTCTTTTTCTTTTCTTCCATTGTGTTTGGTACTGGGGATTGACCCCATGGCCTTTGCACATCCCCAGCCCATTTCCTGTTTTTATTTTGAGATAGGTCCATGCTAAGGCAAAGTTGCCCAGGCTGAGATCGAACTTGCAGTCCTTCTTCAGCCTCCTTGACACCACACCCAATTCTTTTTCCTCCTTCAAGCCCCCTTCCCCCCAGCCCAGGCTGGGTCTATAACCATAGGACTAGTTCTTCCTGTTCTGTCCCTCATTATCACCCACACAGCCATTAGCCATATTCTGAGCCATTTATTCAGCAGTCCAGGGCTGCTTTTGGCCCTGGACTAGGGACTCACTTCCCCAGGCACAGAGGACATGCAGCCCAATGGTCACCCAGCAACCTGTGGCTGCAACGTTAATGGCTATAACCGCTTCATCTGCCGCCGCTCCTGTCGGCGCTGCCGTTTTTCATTGTGCTCTGGTGCTGGGGTGCCACTGTCCGCCATGAACCAGGGGCCCAGCACATTCACCCACAAGAGGTAAAGGGCCCGGCCTGGAGCCTAGGGGAGAGAAGATAACTTGAAGCCAGGTGCAAATAATGAAGGATAGGGGTTAGTGGCCCTTTCTTAGGAATCCCCTAGGCTACAAACCAGAAGCCAGAAGGACCAGATGTAGAGGGAGAAGCAGCTGAGCACCTGCACGATGGCTGTCAGCAGGATCACATCCTTGAGGTGCCTGTGGATGGAAGGGAGGCTGTAAAGGCAGTAGATGGGTCCCCATTCAGTTCCCTTTCACTCTCTTCAAGCTACAGATTGTGGGTCTTGGGCTCTCTGGGCCCTAGCGCCCCAGTCCTGGGGCCGCTCACCTGGGCTGGCGGTGGGGGACACTCACTCTGCCATGCCCTGCTCCATGTTGAGGTCCATGCCACCATCCATCAAGGCCCCATCCTCAGAGAAGGCTGCACGAGCCATCGAACTCATAGAGTGGTAGCTGGCCCCATATACTGCCAAACTAAAGGCCAGGGCAATCTGCAGAGCAGGAATACAAGTATCAGAAACCAGCCACTGACCCTATACACTCATCCACTTTCCAGAATGGGGACACTTACCCAGGCCCAAAATGAGGCAGATGAGTAGAAGAAAACCAATGTCACGAGGCAGTAAATGGCCTACAAGCAAACATAGGCTCAGGTTGGGGAACAAAAGCTACTCCCAAAGTATGGGCTTCCCTCAACTCTGACCCAAGAATTAGGTCAGGTTGTAGGAGGAGCCAGGTTTTTCTTACAGGGTTAGGAAAAGAGTCCTGCTTCCTGAATTTGAGCACCCAGAGGACTCTCCTGATACCCAAGTCAGTCTAAGAATAAAGCCTTTGTATGTCTGGGGTGGAAAGGGCTACGAAATCCAGCTGGGACTCATTCCATTGCTTTTTTTCTGTTTTCGCTTTTACTAGTCAACACAACACATTTCTACGTGCACTGATCCCTTCTGGGTTTTTTGGTTGGCTGGTGTTTGTTTGTTTGTTTTTTGGCGATGGGGGCTGAATCCTCAAACATACTAGGCAAACACTCTACTCCTGAGCCACACACCATTTCTTTTCAACTAGTTCTCTTCTGGTGCTTTGGCTGGCACCACCACTCCTCCCTAAACAGATCTGAGGGTTGTGGAGCTATGAGTGGGCACCGAAGAAAGGAGGCAGGCACTTACATTGGCCCCCAGTATGATCCGCAGGTAGAACTTCAAGGTCTCTCTGTTCTCTTCAAATATCTGCTTCTTCCCTCTTGTGCCCACTTTGCCCTTGGGCTGCAGAGGGATGATGAGATGCAGTCAGGTCTCTTCTCAACCACAGTCCTCCTCACTTCCCACACCAGCCTAGTTAGGTACTGAGTTCCATCTGCACCTCAGCCAGGTCCTCAAAGTGCTCAAACCTACCACAGTCCCTAGGGATGGCCACCCCTCCTCCAGTCCATCCAGTCTAGAGCTGACACCATCTTCACTGCACCTCCAGCTATGGTCGCTTCCTCCTGGCTCAGAAAACAATTCAACTCCATGCTAGTATCTTCTCTTGCTCCCCTGGTTAAGGTTCAGTTTTGGGCTGACGACCCCTCCAGGGACACTCTTGAGTGGTGTTAAACGACTCCCTCTCCAGTCTCTGCTGCAGTAGTTCAGATATGGAAGTGACGCCCACCCCTCTCTAGCACTAGTTCTGCGACGGTCTTGCGCCACCATCTCCTGCCCACCCCTAGACCCCGCTCGCTCTAGTACAGTCTGGTTACTGGATGGCGCCCCCCTTTGGCCCAGCCCACATCCCTTGATGTCCTTCGCCTGTTTTTACTGTCTTAACCCGGAGTGCTTTTCTGATGGAGCCTCCACCCTCCTTACCGCCATTATGCCACGCAAATAACCAGTTGGGGAAACAAGGACGAGCAACTGAAACCACAGTCAGTAGGAACCACATCGGCAGATCATGCACTTCCGGTGCAGATCAAAGTCGTCAGGTTCCTGGACGGAAGTAAGGGCCACTTCCGCCCTAAGCCCCGCCTCCAGGACGAGTGGGACTACACTTCCCAGAAAGCCTTGCGCGGGTAGGGCAGAGACGACAGGGATGCGATGGCGGAGTCGCTGCCCCTGGAGGTGAGAGGAAGTCAGGCCTAGCTCTGGACAGGCCCCGCCTTCGGGGTCCCAAACTTTGGGGAGGGGCTGTCAGCTCACCCTGCCACTCCCGCCTGGTGGAAGCGACTCGCCCGGCGGATCCCGGGACCTGCAAGGTCTGGGTAACGGCCCCCCTTTTGGGCCACTTAGTCCCCTTAGCTTGGGGAACCATCCTCTCTTTCCCCGTCGGCCCCAGGAGATGGCTGCCCTGTCACTTCACAAGGACAGACCTCCTGCATACCCCCTTCCCGTGAGACGGTCGTTCCCTCCCCCTTAGATCTGGAAGATGTCCTTTCAACCTCATTGACCCAGAAGGGTAAAAGATCTTATCCCCGTTGGCTCCTTGGGATGGTCGCTACATTTCCTCTTCCTGGCAGTGGGGAACAGACTGGTCCCTCCCCATCAACTCTGGGGATGGTCCCTGAGGTCCTTCAGTGAGGACAGACTTGCTCCCAGGCCCTAGGCCCCTAGTGATGGCTGCCCCTACCCCTTTCACACCACGAGATGTTTGTTCCTTTTGCTTAGCTAGGAACAAGAATGCTCTGCTCTCATGGACCAGGAAATGACAGGTTTTGCTCCCTGTGTCTTCTTGGAATGGCTTCACTATCCCTTTTGTCCTGAAGGTTGTCAGCCCCCTCCTATTCCCATGATAGATATACTCTCCCATCAGTCCTGAAATGCTCCCTCTTCTTAGCAAAAATAGGCCTGCTCCCACTTCAGTGAGTCCCCTTCGATGGCATCCCTTTGCTCTTCACCCAGAGGATATCCATCCATTTTTATAGATCCCATGGATGACCAATCAGTATCTCTTTTATCCCCGTGGGTAATGGAACATGGCATGGCTACTCCATCCTCATCCACTATCTCCTCTAGTTCCTCCACAAAGACCACCCTCTTCTCAGCTAAATGAATCATGTCCCTGTCCGCAAGGATGACAGATTTGTTTCCTTCTCCCTTTGGTCCTGGAATTAGATACTCAGCTCAGAAGACAAGATGGCCACTACCGGAGTTAAGGAAAGATTCCCTGCCACCCCCTAAGAAAGGGGGAATTTGACAGTCCCAGTCCCCATCAATACCCTTCCCCATGCCTTCCATCCCTGGCTGAGGCTATACCATCTGTCATTCTCTTCTTAGTAATAATCTGCTTTATCTTTCCACTCCCTTCCCTGAGCAAACCTTTGGTGAAAACAGAGGTAGAGGACTGTCCATCCTTAATTTAATCCAGTAAATTTTGGCTGAGCACCTCCTAGATGCTCAGCAACTGAAAAGGGAAGGAGAGAACAGAATGGGCTGGTGAAGTCGAGCTTAAGGAAGGGCATCTTAGGAGAGAGATCCAAAAAGACAAAGAAAATAGACATAATGAGTTTGTAGGACAATAGGAAGAATGAATTGAGAAAGCTCTGAGACTGGCAGGCCCAATCAGGCATGGAGGCCTGGCAGTGCTGACCCAGGAGTGGATATTTTGTCTCCAGAGTTCTAGGGAACTCTGAAGGTTTTCATTGGGGTGTGCTGAAACCAAAATGGTGTTTTAGGAAAATTAACCTGCAACTATGAAAAATGCAATAGCAAGGATGAACTTGGAGGCAAAGAGATCAGGTGGGAGATTGTGGAAGGAATCTAGGTCTGGGTGGTAAAGGCCTGAGCTACTAGGTTGGTGACATTGCAAAGGTAGAAATATAAAAAGCAGCATTCTAGCAACCATTTATAGATTGTCTAGTCTCCGTAAAACTAGATTTAAAGAAAAATCCTCATTTCACACATATAGGAACTGAAGCTTAGGGAAATCAAGTACCTTGCCTGAAGTCATGTAGCTAAGATGTGATGGAGCTGGGATTTGAACGAGTCTGGGTTAGCCCAGCCTCATTTTATGACTGTTTATGGGAGTAAGGGACAGAAAATATGAATCTGACATGTTACCAGAATTATCAGGTAGGGTATGCTCTTAGCATTGAAGGGGGAAGTTAGATTGGGGGCAAAGTAAGAATTTTGGTTGAGATTAAAGTGATGGTGGGTTGAGGATGGAGCTCATAGTTCAGTGGCAGAGCACTTGTGCAAGGTCCTGGATTACCCTCCCCCAAAAGAAAGTGATGGTGAACAGTTCGAATAAAGGACCCAGTGGACATTGGCAATGCTGGACTAGTACTTGGCAAATAGGGCAATACGAAATGATTGAATTTTTGGTTATTCCTGTTTTTATAAACAAAAGACCTATGTCTAAGCTCTGAGAGCCACAGAAAAATCTAGAATTGGGGCAGTTAGAAGTGCTGCGTAAAGGACTAGAAAACTGTTACAGGACTCAGAGGGAAGATTCTAGAAGAAAAGACTAGTTTATATCAAATCATTCTTGGCCTCACAAGTGACCCCTCTCTGAGTCTACTTTACAGCCTCCAACCTCAGCACCCGCCTCCTCATAGAACATAGGTAGAGGGAGGACTAGATCCTCTCAGGCTGGGTGTTGCTGGGATCATGGCTTAGCCAGCTGAGAAGGTGGATTTGCAGTGGAGAAGATGGGGAAAGAGTGGGGTCCAGAGCTGGCCCTGTGAGGACAGGACGAAGGAGTGGGACTTTGTAGAATCAAAGGAGCACCTGACATGCTGTGTTCCAGATCTGTGCAAAACATTTTACTGTGTCACTTCTCACAGCACCCTATTTACGTCTCACTACAATTGCCATTTTACAGATCAGCAAAACCAGGCTCAGAAAGGCCAATTGGTAGAGTACAGGTGTAAACCAGGTTTATCTTGCCGCAGTGCCCCAGGCACTTTGTACCAAACTGAACAGGAAGTTTGAGACAGGGTCTTACTATGTAGTCCAGGTTGGTCTTGAACTTGCTGTGTAGCCCAGGCTGGCCTTGAACTCACAGCAATCCTCTTGCCTCACCCTGCCAAATGCTGGGATTACAGATGGACACCACCCGGCTGAGGAAGTTTGATTCTTTTTTGGTGCTGGGGATCAAACTCAGGCCCTTGTGCTTGCTAGGCAAGCGCTCTGGCACTGAGCTAAATCCCCAACCCTGAAACTTGGGTTCTTAACAGTTGTCACAAAAAACAAAACAAAAACAAACAAACAAACACAAAAAAACAGTTGGCGCAAGGGTGCACCCCGATGGGATCAGTAAAGATTTATTCAAGTAAAGTTGCTTGGAGGCTGGAGGGGAGAAGTGAGTACTCCCTGAAGCTTTGGGGCCAAGATGAGCTGGACGCTCTGGTGCCTGAGACAAACCCATAGTGATATCAACTAGACTGATTTCAGAAGGCCTCTCAGCTCTAACAGCTCCCACATGCCATCTTTTTCCTTCAGATGCTCACGTATATTCTGAGCTTCCTGCCTCTGTCAGATCAGAAAGAGGCCTCCCTCGTGAGTCGGGCTTGGTACTATGCAGCCCAGAATGCCCTTCGGGAGGTAAGGCGCCCACCCACCTGGCCCATCTCTCACTTCACCTTGCTCATGGCTCTGCTCATGTGCCATCTATCCATCCATCCGTCCATATCCATTCATATATATTATACATTCATATATAGTCCGTAGGTACAGAGCTGGAGCTCTATAGATGAATATGATGTTGTTCCATAAGGCAGCCATAGTCCAGTGAAGGAGAAAGACTAGTAATATGAGTGATCATGATACCAGGTGCCCAGTGCTGTGAACTGGAATGAAAGGGTGCAGCAGAGACATGAAGAAGGACACCCAAAGGAGGTTGACCAGCAGCATCAGGGAAGGCCTGAAAGAAGGCAATGGCAATGAAGATGGCAATGAAGGTTGGTCTTCTAGGATGGATAACAGCACAGGTTGAGGCACCAGGGTGTGGAATAGTTCCAGAAACAACCGAAAGTGACATATATGTGGGAAGAGTGATGGGAAATGAGGCAAGAATGGGGTCAGACTGCAAGCTGGAGATGTGCAAAGTGACAGAGCTTGGGCTTTCCCTGATCGCCATCACCTGTAAGGAATGTTAGATGTGAGTGAGGGTGTGTGATTTGTGTCTTAGGACTCTGCAGTGCACAGTGGACCGAAGAGGGTGAATCTGAGAGGGCTGTGAGGAAGCAGCCCAGGTAGAAGGTGAATGGAGACATCTATGCTAGTTTTAGTATATGTGCTGCTGAAGCAAGCACAATGCTAGTTTTAATAATAGCTTGAGTTTTAACTTTGCTTTCTTTGATTATCAGTGAGGTTGAACAGTTTTTCCCTTTGGCTGACCATTTTTTTTCCTCTCTTGTTTACTCTTGTTCTGTATCCACTTAACTAGTAAAGTCAGTATTTTTCTTATGCATTTGTATGAACTTTTTATACATTAAAGAGGTTAATTTTTTATATGTTTATTGAAATATTCCTAATATGTTTTCCTTTTTATTTGATTGGTAGATATGTGTTTTTATTTATAAGACACAGAAATTAAATTTCTCTATGTTACCTTTGGTTTTAGTTTTTTGAGACAGGGTCTCAATAAGCTGTTCAGGCTGGCCTTGAACTCACAGTGTAGCATGGGCTGATCTCAAACTTGTGGCGATCCTCTTGCCTCAGCCTCCCAAGTGCTGGGATTAAAGCCATGCACCACCACAACCAGCTGACTATGCCTTTTCTTTTTTATATCTCCCATTATTATTTAAAAATCCCTTGCCTCTTCAGAGTTTTGAGAAATATATGCTCATATTTCTCTTTTTCAAAATAGACCTTTTTCTTTTTTCAAAATAATCTTTTTTAGGGCAGTTTTAGGTTCACAGCAAAAATATTTCTTTCTAATGGTTTGAATTTTTGGGGGGTGTGCTGAGGATCAAACTCAGGACCTTGGGGCTGGGGATTTAGCTCAGTGGTTGGAGTGCTTGCCGCACAAGCACAAGGCCCTGAGTTTGATCTCCAGCACCAAAAAAAAAAAAAAAGACAAAACTCAGGGTCTTGTGCTTGCTAGGTAAGCACTCTACCACTGAGCTAAATCCCCAACCCCTAATGGTTTGAATTTTTTTGGAATTTATTTTTTATTGGTGAAACTTATTTGAATTTATGTTATGAGGTAAGAAAACTAACCAGGTTAGTTTTCAGACAGTCCCAACACCATTACGTCTAAACGTCCCCTTTCCTGTTAGTTTGAAATCCTCCTTGGTCACATATAAATGTATTTATGTAAGTGGGGTGTATTGTTGAATTAGCTAGTGTCAGTGATCTTAGTGCCTAAAGGAATTTAATTCTGGACTTGTTGAAAATTTAAATTATGAGATAATCTAAATGGTGGGATGCAGTTGGCAGTTGGATTTCTGGTTGAGGAATTCAAGGGAAGTTCTGTGTAATAAATATAGATTTGGGTTTCATTAAAGAATGGATGGGCCAGTTGTGGTGGCACATGCCTGTAATGCCAGCACTCAGGAGACTGAGGCAAGAAGATCACCACGAGTTTGAGGCCAGCCTGGGCTACACAGTAAGAATTCAAGGCCAGCCTGAACTACATAGCAAGACCTTGTCTCAAAAAAAAAAAAAAGAATGGATGGGAGCCAGGCACCATGGCACATGCCTGTAACCCCAGCTACTCAGAAGGCTGAGGCAGGAGGGAGCCAGGCACCATGGGATATGCCTGTGACTCCTGCTACTCAGAAGGCTGAGGCAGGAGGAAGCCAGGCACTGTGGCACATGCCTGTAATCCCAGCTACTTGGGATGCTGAGGCAGGAAGGTTAGCCCCCGCAACATAGCAAGGCTCTGTCTCAAAAAATAAAAAGGGCTGGGCATGTAGCTTAATGCAAAGGCCCTGGATTCAATTCCCCAGCAACACACACACACACACACACACACACACACACACACACACACACACGGAGGGATGAATGGAAATGAAGCCATAGATCTGAGTAACCCCCCTCCCCCAGAGCAGGCCACAGAGAATGCCCTAGAGGAGGATACCAGTTTAAGGTTCAAGGGACAGAAAGCCAGAAACATCTGTAGAGGTGGCCAAGGAGATTCCAGAGAGAGGAAGGCACAGAAGGCCAAGCTGGGAGAGCATTTAAAGGATCAAGTGGATGATTAATGGTGTCAGAGCCCATAAAGAGTCCAGCAAAATTAAGAACAATGGTTCCCATAATATGTGCTACCCAAAGAGGCCACCCAGGGCTTCAGCAGTATCTAGCACCTGCAGTGGTGGTGGGGGATAATACCAGGTGGGTTGAGGAATAAATGAGAGAAGAAAGGAAGTGTAGAGAGTGACCTCACTTGCAAGGAATTTCTCCCGTGGAAGAAAGAAACAAGCAGAAATGAGAGGCTGGAGTGGGCTTGACAAAGAGATTTTGATTAGGAGAAATCTCACATGCATTACATACTGAAAGGAGAGCATCCCTAGAGCCAGGATGAATGTGGGGGGCAGGGGAGGTCAGGAATAGTGGGTGCCGTTGGAGATGGCGGCAGAGACAGACTCCAGTGCTTGAGGCTTAATCTTTCATAGGCTGGAGATGTCACTTCTTTCTGAGGAAACAGAGGGCCAGGGGTGGAAACATGGAACTGTGTGCAGAGATCTGCAGAGGAAATTCCTTGGATGCATCTCCTTCCTCAGTAGTCACTTTGCTTGGTGAATTTGGAGGCTGGGATGTTTTAGGACAGTGAGAAGAGAAGGCCTCAGAAGAGAGGTTTGGCATAGTCACGAGGCAAAAGGAAGACAAAATTACTTGAGATACCCTCAGATGTTCCTGCACTGTGCTGGGCTCTGAGGAGGTGAAAGTGAGGAATACACACCATTCAGAAGTTTACAGTGAGAGGGAGACAAGCATATGCAAAGAGGGGTGTGTTTGGAATCTGTGCAAAGTGTATTGGAAATGGAAAGAAAAGATTCAGAAAAGACCCCATGGTGAAGAAGACTCAAGAGAGAAATATTTGCCAAATGAAAAAGTAGGAGTAGGTGAGAAATGGGGAACTCCCCCTCCCCACGGCAACATGAAACAACAGTCAGTGTCGGAATTTGCACGGTGGCTGAGGCAGGAGGATTCCAAGTTCAAGACCAGTCTGGGCAATTTCGTTAGAACCTGTCTCAAACTGGGGAAGGAGTGAGCATGGGAAGAGGTGGGCTGAAGAAGTTGGCTGTGATCTGACACAGAGGGGCTTTACTGCCAGCCAGGAAGCTTAGCCTCCATCCTGTGCACAGGATGACCTGTCAGAGGGTCTGAGAGCATGGTCAGATTTGCCTTTAGGAAGGATCACATTACTGATAAAATCAAGGTTGTATTGGAGCCAGAGAAACTGGAAACCAAGATCCAATGAGAAGGAAGCTCTATGACATATTCCTGGCAGGCAGTAAGGGGACTTGAACTAGGTAGAAGCCATAAGTTGCAGCAGAGGGACGAAATTCAATTTATCAAGAAAATGGGATGGAAAGGACTTCAATCATTGTGGATGTAGGGAATGAAGGTGACTAGAAGTTTGTAATAAAATGGATCTCTCTCTCTCAGAGGTACTGGGCATCAAACTCAGGGATGTCCTACCACTAAGCTACATTCCCCACTTTCTCCACTCTTTTTTATTTTGAGGCAGGGTCTTGCTGTGTTACTCAGGTTGGGCTCAAACTTTCAATCCTCCTGCCTCAGCCTCCCAAGTAGCTGGGATTACAGGGGTGCACCACTGTGCCCAGCAAGATGGTGACTCCTATGGTCTGGTTCAGAAAAATGATGTGGATCAGAAAGAAAACAGTTGGAAGGATTGCCCCATGGGATGAAGTACAATGTGCCAAAGGGCACATGGAAGAGGACACAGTGAATGTGTATACACTCACTTGTGTGTGCTGTTTAGTGGAACAAACCAGTGGAAGCCTGCTCATTTATGGACTGGGTCTCTTCTTTGGTGACCCCAAAAGAAACCGATGAGTGGGCTAGAATGTAAAAAGACAGCCAGGAGGGCAGAGTCTCAGAACTGCAATGGGAGTTAACATCAAGGGGAATAGCTATTGACCCCCCAAAAGAGGTAGCACAGCAAGGAGGACACTGGGAGGTTGAAGAGAAGCCCCCTAGATGTTGGTGACCCTGAAGGAGGGATGCTGTTGCCAGAGATGAATAGTTCTGTGGTAGTGGGGCAGAGGGCTGAACAAGGGAGGGGGGTCAGGAGAGGCAAGAGGAGGACTAGGGAGAGCACTGGCGCTGGGTGGCCAGGTAGTGAATGTGGGTGTGCCCTCGTGCCTCCAAGGACTGTGTGACTGGGAAGAGGAGAAATGGATGAGAAGCGGGAGTGCAGATTGAAAGGAGCTTTCTTGTTGGTGTTTAAGTCTCTTGTTAGCTGTGCAAGTGTGGTGGTGGATACCTGTAGTGAAGTTTGCAGTTCAAGCCCAGTCTGGGCAATTTGGAAATTTAGGGAGACTTTGTCTCTAAATTAAACAAAAAGGGGAGGGAAGCCGGGGATGTCCCTCAGTGTGAAGGTCCTAGGTTCAATCTCCAGTACCACACACACACACACACACACACACACACACACACACACACACACACAAAAAAACTGTATTGTCTGTGGGCTCTAAGGAAGGAGCAGAAGAAAGGCAGGAACTGCTAAGCGGGATTCCTGGAGGAGAGGTGGGGACAATTTAGCAGGCCAGAAAAGGGGACAGTTGACCTACACAAACAGGGAAAAGGAGAGGTGTCTCCCCTGATGGCTTTGGTTCGTTTTTGAAGCAAAACAGGTCGTGTCTGAGAAAGCTGGATGAGGGAAGGCTCCTGAAGTAGGATTCGAGCTGGAGATGATTGTGGGCTTTGAAAGAACTCTGTGGAACCTGAGCAGGAAGTAGGTGGCAGGATACGGGAGGCCCGTGCTGGCAGTGCTGGCAAGACAGGAGACCCGGCTTCCTCAGCAGCATTCAGTGTCCCCAGTACTAACCCTGAGGAGGCAGCTGGTCTCATCATCCCTGGCTGGGCAGAGAGAGTGGGCACAGCAGTGTGATGGAGGCAGGGCAGTAAGCCCTTGGAGAGGTAGTGGAAGCAAGAAGCCTCCTGGAGGCCAACAAAGAAGAGAGCCGAAGAGGCACAATGGGCAGCCAGGTCCCTGGGCATAAGTGAGGTGGAGGCAGAACAAGAAGAGGGAGAAGGAGGCTAGTGTCAGAGGCTGGAGTCTTGGAGTCCACCATTGTAGAGCTGGGGCTTCTCCAGCTGCTTGTAAGCTCCAGATAGAGTATTGACAGCCGGGCCACCGGCATCTGGGCACCTACGGCCCTGACCATACCTAAACAGCACTGTATTCCAGAGAGCATGTGCAGAATGCTGTGGCAGGAACCAGCTCACAGGACCCAGGTGTGAGCAGCACACAGTGCCACAGTCACTGATGCTATGGAAGACATTGGCCTATCAAAGCCAGGCAGGGGCCTGTGTCTCACCAGGCTGAGCTAAAATGCGGACCTGATGATTTCTTATTCCCCCTGACCTGCCTCTGCTGTTCACTTAATGTCAGTTTATCTCAAATAAGGATGCAAATAAAAGTAGTGCCCCATAGGTACCCAGGCTCTGCCCAGGGCCGTGGGGGGCCCTGTTGTCTGTCCTAGGATTGGTCACTGTGGAACAAGAGTAAGACACTGCCCAGCTTCTGCTCTTTGCTGCTCTCTCCTGCCTGAGGGGTTCAGCTCCTCTCCAGTGACCAATGTTCCTGAGTATCAGACCTGCATTTCCCCTCAGTTTTCTGGAGGAGAGCGGTCCCTTAGCTTCGGATTCCTGTACTGAGGAGAGGAAGGCACTTTCTCTTTTAGGGGCTCCCCAAGCCCGTGCACAGGCCTGCAGTCCCATTGCAGGGCCCCATTAGGTACCACAAAAACCTGGCCTCCCACATTCAAGGGACTTGTATCACTTTTAGAAGGCTTGGAGCTTCTCCCAAATGATTTTGCAGTTGCTCCTAAGGTACCAGCATGGACAGAGGAGGAAACCGGGGGCTGGATGGTCCCTATGTGGATGGGGCAGCTGAAGCTGGAGCAGACCTCTTTTGGGTCTCTAGAAGCATCTTCTTAGGGTCTGGGAAGGACCAGAGTCCAGAACCTAGGATTTCTGCTTCTGCCTTCTGTGTACCCATAGAGATAAATATCCCTAAAGAGCTGCTCCTGGGATCCTGCAGTCCGTGTCCAGCTGACCTCAGGAACAAGGTAGACCACTGGGTGATGACTTGGAGCACAGCAGTGGTGGCGAACCTATAGCATGCATGCCACAGCAGGCTGTTTGTATCTAAAAGGTCCACCCTCACTGGTTTAGAGGCTGTCCCCTTCCCACCAAAATATTCATGGGGGGCCAGAGGTGGTCTCAAGCCTCCTCTCTCTCTCCCAGCAGTTGGAAGATCTTCAGGCCAACCCTGTCTGTTTATACTCTGGCTTTTGCCGCCAGAAGCCAGCTGTGGCCTCAGCCCTGGAGTGACTGCTGGTGCCTTTCCTTGGCTGTTTGTCTACCTAGTTCATAGGGAGGCAGTAGGAGAGGGGAAAATAGTCCTGGCTACTTATGCTTTGAGGAAGGGAAAGAAATGGAGTACCTGCAAGTGCCCTTGCCAGAACTAGAGCCTGCAGGGCTCTTGTGTTCCTCAGGCACATATGAGTGGTGGGAGTGGGCACTGCCTGGGCAACCGAGCTGCTCCTAGCTCCCCCCACCCTTGCTCATTCAGCATCAGACCGACTCATCTGTCATGTAGGACTTGACAGTGGCTGGAGACATGCTCTTCCCTTCCTTCCTACAACCTGCCCTCTGATCTTTTCCTCTCTCTTCCCAGCCCACACTGGGATCTTCTCCAGCTCTCCTTAAATCTGAGAGATGGAGGAACCAGGCCCTTGGACCCACAGCCCCACCATAAGAGAACCTGTTACAAATGCTCTTCTGACTGGGAAGGACAGTCCAAAACGTGGTCGGGAAGGGGAATCTGGCTGATCCCTGATTGCTGTGACAGAGACCATGAGCTGGTTCCATCTTTTATACATACTCCTCATCATGACAGCCGTGGGTGGCCACTTCTGTCTGGCATAGAACCAACTCCTAAGAATGGGTTCCATGCTTCCTGGGAGAATCCTGTTGATAAGACTGCAGAAGCCCATTCTGTCTGTTACTTTTACTTTTCTCATTCCTTTTTTGGTGGTGTTCTGTGGGTTGTGAGCAGGGAACAGTGGCTTGTTTTGCAGTTACTGACAAAATAGGTGTTTGAGGGAGCTTGCTTTCCTGCATCGGGACCATGATGATACTAAAACAGCCTGGTTTGAATACCACTTGCCTGCAACCTAAGCAAGAGGTTGGGAAACAGGGGCAGGATTTTAGAATCCAGGCCCTCTCCTCCTTTCCCCACAAACCTATTCTGGATGAACTGACTTCCTCTTGGCTCCCTTTGGCACAAGTCTTGGTATGGTTCTACCTGTCTTAGCAAGGGGCTCCCAGTCTCCTTCAAAAGCCAGCTTATTCCCATTACTTTGCCCTGAGCTTGCCTCCGGGGTCCCACCCCACTCCAAACATATGCCCCCCATTTTTGCTCCCCTACCCTCTACATCAGGGCCAGTTCAACTACCTTGGCACCTCCAAGACGTGTTATATTATGTCTGACCCACTGAAATGGGAGGCCTCTCCTTCCTTATCTGGACAGATGGATGTTCCCTCCAGAGATGCACTGGGGGATCCTCAGGGCCCAATTCCAGGGAACCCCATAGATGTACACACACACACACACACACACACTCTCTCTCTCTCTCTCTCTCTCTCTCTCTCTCTCTCTTACACATAAAATCCATTTTTGCAAACATTCATGTGCCTGAAACACTCTGAGGCTACTAAGGAACCTAGGCCTCACTGCCTGCCCCAGACCTCTGGCACCTGGGCCACAAAGGGTTGTGATGAGTTGCACCTGCTTCACTTCTTCCCACTTCCCATTGTTTTTAGGGCTATTTATTTGCTCTCTGGAAATAGGGGAATACTGGATGCTTAGTCAAAGTCAAATTCCTGGAGTAGGAGACCAGGTCTATGGATCTCAGGTCCTCCTCCTGAAAGTCTCAAAGGTTGAGTCCAGCATACTTTACCCTCCCACCTTAGGGAGGTTGCACTGGGCCTCCTCCCAGGCCACATCACAGTCCTCCTGTGTTCAGCATGCTAACTCCCTACTCTGTCCCTGCCCCTCCTGAGACATCCAGGCCTGTCCTTCACTGACCTTCCTGCTGCCCCTGATAGTCATTTCGTTTCAGATCCCAGAGTAACTTATTTTCCTGGCTTCCACTTTTTCCGTGTGTGTGACAGGGTCTTGCTATGTAGTTCAGGCTGTCCTTGAACTCACTATATAACCTAGGGTGGCCTCAAACTTGCAGTGATATTCCTGCCTAAGCCTTCCAAGTGCTGGGATTGCAGGCATGTGCCACCACAGCCAGCTCTAGCCCCCCTTCTTACCTGAATCCCTCTTAATCACCCACGACATCACAGTGGGTCCTCATCGTGGAAGGGCCCTTCCTGACCTAATCCCAGGCTTACTCCTCCCCTTAGGCAAATGTTCGGTACAACATCCCGGTGTCTTCTGCCTCCCTCCCGGCTATCAAGAGCTTGGGCCTTAGAGGCATCTCTTGCGTTAGCCTGACCAACTTGGATGGCTCACCTACCTCGCAGCAGGTGCTACAATCTGTTGCCTACCACCTAGGCCCACACCTGCAGAGCTTGTGTCTGGGTGGGGGCAGCCCCACAGAGGCATCCTTTGTGGCCCTGATCGTAGGGTGCCCAGCCTTGCGCTTCCTTGACCTCAGTGGCTGTAACAGCCTCTTCACATCAGGCATGCTGCTGGCTCAGCCAGAGACAGCACAGAATGTCCGGCAGGCATTGAGTGGCCTCTGTGAGCTCAACCTGGCTGGCCTGCGAGACCTAGATGACCTCAACTTCAACCAGCTCAGCAGCTGTGTCCCCAGCTTAGAGCGCCTCTCCTTGGCCTACTACCACCTTGCCTTCCAGCTAAGTGCAGCTCATGGGCCTGTCAGCCCTCAGGACTCCTATTCCTCCCAACTTTCCTTCCGTAATGTGCTCCGATTTGTAAAAGAGCGAGCTGGCAGACTACGTGCCCTGGACTTGAGTGGCACTGGTTTGCCACCTGAGGCCCTGCAGGCTCTGGGCCAGGTGGCTGGGCTGCAGCTGCAGGAGCTGAGCTTGCATAGCTGCCGGGACGTCACCACAGAGGCTGTGGCCACCCTGTGCCACCAGCAACCAGGCCTTACCTCTCTGGACCTCGGTGGCTGCTCAGAACTGACTGATAGGGCACTCTTGGCCGTGAGCTGGGGCCTGCGGCACCTGCAGCGCCTGAGCCTTGGGAAGCTGCAGCGGCTGACAGACGTGGGGTGCACAGCCCTGGGGAACCTGCAGGAGTTGCGGAGCCAGGACATGGCTGAGTGCTGCCTGGTGAGTGGGCAGGGACTGGCCCAGGCCCTGGGTTCAGTGCATGGTGCTCCACCCCCACTGACCACCCTCAGGCTTGCCTACTGTTCTTCACTGAAGGTGAGCACACCATCCTCTCCCTTCTTCTCAGGGTGGGGGCTGGGAGAGCTGGGCATGTGGCTGCAGGAAGGGACTACCAGTGTTTTCGTACTAGTTACAACTGAACTTGGACCACAGCCTGCAAGAAGACAGGAGCCTAGACGATGGTGCTGGTGCACCTCCCCAGAACCCCCGCTCTGGGCCCTAGCAGAGAGAGGTCAAAGACAGTAAGGGTGGACTGGCCTGTGAGGTAGCCCAGAGCCTCATCTGCCAAGTGACTGCTACAGTCTGGGCAGGGGCACTGAGAACAAGTGTTCTGAAGTAGGAAAGCTGGGGAAGGGGACAATGGAAGAGAATGGTGGGAAGGGAGCACTGAAGAAGGTGTTCAGACAGAGCCCATGAGAGGTAACATGACGAGGGAGCATGAGGACTGCTTCCTGAGCTCGATCCTGTCTGCTGGGCAACATCTCTGTCTAAAAATGTCAGTCACTTTTTATTGGATTATTCCTTCAGCCTATCACTGGCATTCCCAGCCTACAACCTCAATCTGGTTTTGTGGCAAGGGCATTCCCAGCCTACAACCTCAATCTTGTTTTGTAGCATCAGTTCTCTGCCCATTCAATCTTCTGTTAGCCACCAAAGTCTCTTAGCTGCTCTCCAAGCCCCATGTTCCTGTGCCTCTGCAGCTCCCTCTGCATCTTATAAAACCAACTTCCTCTGCTCTGCCCTTAGTTCCTGCTGCCCCCACCAGACTTCTCCTGGGAGGTGGTGGCCTTACACACCACCACAACCTCATAGTTCAGCTTCAAATTCTAGAGGGAACATGTTACATTGGGTCAGCCAGGGTCAGCTGTTCACCCCTGGTCCAGTGATCTGTGCAGCAGACAGGCAGCTAGCTGCCTTAGAAATTTCTACCTGAAAAAAAAAAAAAAAAAGAAATTTCTACCTGTATCCTTCCTGCCCCAGCCATAGCATAGGCCTCTGTCCTTCAGCAACCTCCTCCAGGTATCCCAGCCCCACAACCCACCCTGTCCACTCCAGATTTTCACAACCAGCACTGTGAAAGTTCCTGTGGCAGTTCCTTGTTGCCTTGAGGCAGAAACCTTGGGCAGACCCTCGCTGCTGGTGACCCCTGCCAAGGCTGGTAGCACAGGCATAAACTGCTGCTCCAACCTTTCCTCTCCACCTCCTTCCTAGGATGCCTCAGTGTTCTCTATGATCTCAGCATTGGGCCCGACCCTCAGGGTGCTAGACTTGTCCTCCTGCATGGCCCTCACCAACCGGACCATATAGGCCATCTGCACTTACCTCACCCACCTCTCAGTGCTGCGCCTGGCCTGGTGCAAGGAGCTCCAAGACTGGGGGCTCCTGGGGCTGCAGGAACCATGTGAGGAACCTGCACCGGCTCCCCAGGTGAGGATCCTGGAGGTCAGGGAGGGTGAGGTGGTGCCCAGGCTCACCTGCGTTCCTGCTCCTTAAGTCTCACTCTGGGAGCATTTAAAGGCAAATTCAGGAAGAGCTGAGAAGCAGAGGTTTCTTCCACAGCTGCACTCAGAGCTGGAGCATAAGGCTTCTGGCCCCAAGGACACCTCTCTCGAGCCACAGGGCCCCTCCCTGCTCATGCTGCAGGCCCTGCAGGAGTTAGACCTCACAGCCTGCAGCAAGCTGACTGATGCCAGTCTTGCCAAGGTATGGAGAGGCTGAGAATCCTGGGGCTGGAACCAGGGGACTGGTCCAACACACTTTTTACTTGGAAAACTACCTTTCTTATGGGCTAATGACCAGAAGGCCATTTCTCCGAATAGGGACAGGGAAGATGGAAAGGCCCCAGGCTCTGGGATCCAGTGCCGTATTCCACCAACTGGCCCTACCCCCATCCTTGCAGGTGCTCCAGTTTCCGCAGCTGAGGCAACTCTCACTGAGCTTGTTGCCGGCACTCACAGACATCGGTTTGGTGGCTGTGGCCAGGAGCTGCCCTAGTCTGGAACGCTTGTCACTGAGTCACTGCAGCCACCTCAGTGATGAGGGTTGGGCCCAGGCAGCTGGGTCCTGGCCCAGGTTGCAGCACCTCAACCTGTCCAGCTGCAGTCAGCTCACAGAGCAGTGAGTGGGTCTGGTGACACGGAGCAGATGGAGCCACATTGGAGAGGTGGGTTGGGGCCCCATGATGGGTCAGACACTCAGCCGGTGGCCTCCCCACAGAACGCTGGAGACCATTAGGCAGGTGTGCAAGCAGCTTCAAGTGTTGGATGTGGCCATGTGTCCTGGTATCAATGTGGTGGCTGTCAGACGCTTCCAAGCCCAGCTGCCTCAGGTGACTTGTGTCCAGTCTCGCTTCGTGGGAGGGGCTGACCTGACTCTGACACTCTGAGGCCAGGTGAGTATCCAGTCCTGCAGCTCAGCCTTCAGCCCCATATCCCCAGCCCAAGGTTCTGCACCTAGAGTTTGCCCTAGTGCCTCTTGCCTCCCTGTGCTATAAACTCCTTGTCTAGGAATGGAGGTGGGACCAGGGGACTTCCTGCCCTAGCCTGCCCTACAGTGGGGCAGTAGCCTATTTCTAACTACATGTCACTGCCACAGGGCCCTGGAAATGCCAGCTACATGTTGCTGCCACAGACTCCTGTGCTCCACCTGCTCCCTTGAGGTGCTCTTCCAGCTCCCACAAGCACTAAGCTTTAGCAGCCAAATTAATTTTACTGTAAACCCAAGCAAGATTAAAAATTCCAGATCTTACCTCTTGTCTAAAGTTCTCAGACTTAAGGGCCCCTCCCCTCTCCACCTCAATTGACCCAGAGCCCCACAGGTGTCCCCATCCCGAACTTAGGGCTGGTCCACACTGGCCTGACTCAGCTGAGTCCCAGCTTCTTACCCACGTGGTAGGAGGCTCTGAGGCCTTTACCTGCACAACATCCCATCATGCAAAGCCCTTTGTATCAAGTCAGACCCCAGAAGCAACTGACTAATGATGCCTGATTCAATGAGGATGTCTTGAAAGGCACAGAGTGCAGGTGAGAAGCAATAGGACAGGATCTCTAGGTGGAGGGGTCATTAATTAGAGGTCATCTAGTCCAACCCCCTAAAGTGCCAATGACTTCTTTTTTTTTTTTTTTTGGTGCTGAGGATCGAACTTAGGGCCTTGTGCTTGCTAGGCTAGTGCTCTACCACTAGCTAAATCCCCAATGCCAATGACTTCTCAAGAGCAGCTTTGGGAAAGTCTGTCAAGCTGGTCTTCCACACACTATCTGTCTATGTGTTCATCAGTTCTGGAAGCTGCTAGCTGGTACTCTCTGGGTACCTGCAAGCCCCTGTGCTTCATATGGGGATTCAGAGATGCCAAAGGTCTCCTGGGTTCCCTTCAGGCCAGCTAGGGAGGCAAATAAGCCAACAGGCAGAGTCAATCCAGTAGGCATGAATAAACACCTGGGGCCAGGGCACTAATGAACTTCACCTAGAAGATCAAGGAAGGAATTGAGGCAGGAAAAAGGGAGGGAAGGGGGAGGAATCCAGGTAGACAGGACTATGGGGGTACACATGGGCAGCTAGAGCTAGCACTGGAGGAGTGTAGAGAAGATGCCAGCTTGGACTAAGCACCAAAACCCCTACAGGCCACAGGCTGTCAGTTGGAAGGTCTAAATCACAAAATGTTTTCAACCCATTCAGCTCAACATAGTGCTTAATCATGGTAACCCTGACCATTAGCCCATGGACGTAGGAAGACACTGAAGAATATGGGTGTGTGTGTGTGTGTGTGTGTGTGTGTGTGTGTGTGTGTGTGTGTAATCCAATTTATGTTTGAGAAAGTAGTTGGAGCTGGGGATTTAGCTCAGTGGTTAGAGTGCTTGCCTAGCAAGCACTAGGCCCCTGAGTTCCATCCCCAAAAAGAAAAAAAAAGAAAAGAAAGTACTTGGAGTAGGTCAGTATTGAGATGATTGGAGGGAAAAGACTAAAGGCTGGAACTCAGGAGGTTGTTGCAAAGGTGATGGTGGTATGGACAAGGGACTAGAGACAGTGAGAAGGAATTGACAGTACTGGCAGACTAATAGCATTTGGGATCCTGCCCCTGATTTCCACCTTGAACTCAATAGCAGACTGGTCTAAGTGTGGTGGGGAAGTCTTGGAACCTGGATGCTTGAGGATCAGAAGTGTAGCTGAGGAATGAGGGGCAAGTGCTACCCCAGGACATTCTCCAAAACAGGTGCCATTTCATCAGTTTTCAAGGTAAAATACTGATGGTTAACACTGTTAAACCATATTTGAGGAGGAAATGGGTAGTGAGTGGGATGGAGAAGGAAGTCAGGGTGGGGCAGCTTTCAACTTGCCCTGTAAGTCCTCTGGGCTGCTGTGGTCTTCTTTGCTTCAGAAACTTGAGGTCTGATACAGCCTGACCTCCAGCTGAGCCAAACACCCCTTGCCACTCAATGCCCTCAGGGGTTCTGGCTATCTGTGGCTCCCAACTCATCCGCACACAAGGGGGTTGCTGGGAATCGAACTCAGGCCCTTGCACTTGCTAGGCAAGCATTCTACCACTGAGCTAAATCCCCAACCCCCTCATCCACTCTCTTATGTTTTAATCAGAATACAGGGCTTCCTGCATGGAATTTCCACTTGTCTGCATCACCCCAGATGTTCCCAGCAGTCTGGGGATGCCCTTGGGAATCTAAAGCTTGCCCTTCAACAGAAAGCACGCCCAGCTGTACATCTCTCCCTTTATGCCTCTCTCCAGAGGCCAAGCAGGGTTAAGGACTAAAGTCAGACCGTCAGGAGCCTTCTAAAAGCATGGTTCCCAGACTGTCAGTGCTAACCAAGAAGGCATCCATTTGGGGTATTTCTTCCTACCCTGCTTCTTCCCAGTCTGGTGCCCCCATCCCTCTCTGAGGCCCAGAACTGAAGGAGACTGAGGACTAATCTTGGAGAAGGGCAACAGTCCCAGTCTGGCCCTATTTCCCTCAGGACACGAGTGCCCCAAAGTAGCTGCCAAGTTTGTGGTCCTGAAAATGTCTTATTTCATTCACTAGCTAAGTTTTAAGCCAGAAAGTGATGACTGTCCTTGTGTGTCACAGGCTTGGCCCACAAAGTTCAGAGCTGGCTTGACACAGAACCTAAAGAGCCAAGTGGACTTTATTTCTGCGGCAGCCTTTGCTGTTCAGGCTGCCTATGCTTCTCTACCTTCCACCTTTTGTAGCTGCTGTAGCAGCAACAGCAGCTGTAGGCTTTGGCCAACTTCATGGTCAAGGTTCAGCGATGGTGCAGTCATAGCAGAAGTTGAAATTGGTGGGGGGTGGGGGCACAGGTGGTGGCTGCTCAGGGATGGGCACATTCTCCAGCTCCAACAGCCGCAGCTTGGTCTCCATGGTCAGCAGCTGCTCTAGATCCAGCCGGGTCTGCTCACTGCCCATGGGGTTACCCAGCAGGGCACTCAGCCCATCTGTCCAGAGGTAGAACTGGGGACAGACAGGGCCAGCTCAGTGAGGCCTTTCCCATCTGTGCCTCTTGTCCATCTGCCCTACTGAGCCTGGCCCTGACACTCACATCCCGTTTGGAGGGGGCAATGAAGTTGAGGTATGCCTCGTCCTCACTGCGGTCATAGCTGATGGAGAAAGCCAACTCATAGAGGTCCTAGGGAAGCAAGAAGCAGGGACACTCAGCAGGGCACGGGGCAGGGAAGAAGGAGCCCCTGCTCTGCTGCACTCACCTTATTCTGCTTCCCAGAGCCCTTCTCCCGGACATGGGGGCAGTCCTTGCCTATCAGGAGTGCCCTGATGTCAGCCACAGGGACTGCAGGAAGAAGACTGGGCTGATTACTGGGCCCCTTGGCAGCTGCAGGGCATGGGGTATCTGGGGAGAACATGTGTTGAACCCCTGGCCCTGCCCTTACGCTGCTCAGGCAGGCTTTCTGGGGTGGGTGGGGCAGTGCCTTCCTCTACATCACCGTACTGAAGCACCTTGTGGTTGGGGGACAGGCAGCAGAACCACAGCTTGTCTATGTGGGGAATGGGGAAGAGGGAAGGATGATGAGAAGGGCCCTAACCCCAACCCAGCCACGCCCTCCTTGGCCCACTCTGAGACCCTGGCGTCTCCGGCTGCTGATCTTGTGGAAAAGTGTCCCCTCACAGAGGCGTAGCAAACGCTGCTGGCGGATCAGGCCCAGGAGCTCTGGCTTCAGCTTCTCCCGCAGTTCCCTGGATGGGAGATGGGGAGTCACTGACCAGGAATGACTTGGGATATGGCCCACAGGGCACCTAGGAAGGCTAGGACTACAGCCCTATCCCAGCAACTCACAGTATAGGAGGAGCTAGCGTGCCCTCCTGGTGCAGCCGCTCCGTCTGCCGTAGCCGCAGCACCTCCCCATAGGTGAGTGCGTTCACCTTGGTCCGGAAGAGCTCCAGGGAGGTGGGCTTCAAGGCCAGCGTGCGGGCCAGCTGCTCCCGAACCACCTGCATGACCTGGGGCCACCTCAAGCTCAGCGTAGGGCCTGAGCTCTGGGCCACTTCCCAGAACAGCCCTCTGCCCTGGCCTGCCAGCTCCCACCCCACCCACCTTGTCAAAATCCTCCTGTGTGGCCCGCATCTCCTTCCAGGTCTTATTCAGCAGCTGGATGGCCACACAGAAGAGCTCATGGAAGCTCTGGTCTTGGCTGAAGAACATGGGTGAGAAGTCCTGGGCTGTCTCAGAGCCTGGAGCAGGGGGGCAGGAAGGGCTCAGGGAGAAAGTGTGCAGCCCCTGGCCCTCTCTGCCCTTCTGTCCCCTGTCCCTGGACACACTGTGCTCAGCCCCACTTACAAGGCTCCCCAACGTGGAGCAGCTCACACAGCAGCAAAGTCAGCTGGATGCTGCTCCGGGCAAAGGGGCACTCATGCTTGTCCTCCCGGCTGCTATTCTCCAACACGAACTGGGGTGGTGGGAGCAGAGAATGGGGCAGTCTCAGCAAAGCCCATGAGGACCCTGCCAAGGTAGGGTGCTGTCATCCGTCCCTCCCACCCTGTCACTAACCCGGCTATATGCGCTAGGTGCATGTCTGGAGAAGTAGAGCATGTTGTCCAGGGCCAGCAGGCCAGGTGGCACACGCTCCAGGTCCTGTGCTGGGTTGCTATTCTGGGGAGGGGTCAGAGGCAGCTCAGGAAGGGTTGCAGCTCCTGGAACAACCACCGCCTGAGGGAGGTTGGGATGGGGACTTGGGTAGGGGTCACTCACAGAGAAGCCCAGTTTGCGAAACTCTCGGGCACAGAGGGAGCGGCGACGGTCAGCACTCAGCCCAGCACCCAAGGACTCCCCCTCTGACTCGAAGGCAGCCTGGCGCAGGGCCTGCAGCTGGTCTCGCTGTTCCTGGGGTCATCGTTTGGGGGAGTGGTCAGGATGTCAGGATCACATATTCAGGGTGGGGGTGTTGTTCAGTGGTACAGCACTAGCCTAACATGTGCAAAGCCCTGAATTCAATCCCTGGTACCTCACATACATGAAAAATCATAGATTCAAAGCCAAGTCCAAGCCAATCTCAGCCTGTGTCCCCACCAAAGACACACCTGGCTGTAGGGGTCGACTGGTGTCCGCATGCGTGGCTCCAAAAGCCCCAGTGTAAGGGCCTGCAGCACATACAGGTGATGGGCCATCTCATCACCCAGTGGCGCTGCACTGTGGATGATATTCTGGAAGACAGGCAGGCTGTGGGCTCACTGGGAGAGGAAGCCTGTGGAGAGGTCTCCCTGGGCTGGCCCTTCCTACCTTGTAGATGAATTGACGAAGGTTCCTCTGCCATAGGTAGTCAAGCATGTGCTGATGTAGGTAGGAAGGGAACTTAGATGATATAGCCCCAGAGTGGAATATAATGCCCATCAGCTGCCACCTCCCCATCCCACCACTGGATGGGCACTCACCTTACGTTCGGCATGGCTGGCCCCCTGCAGCAAGGCTGTCAACAATGCCATGGCCTTGGTCTGCAGCTGCTGGTTCATCCTACGGAAAGAGGTTGGGAGGGATCAGCTGAACATCCAGGGTCCAGGCCTGCTCTCCCATCTGTACCCCACCCCGGAGGCTTACACCTGCAGGTGCACCAGCAGCCTATCCAGTGGCACTTCACTCTTGACCAGCTGGCCCAGGGCAGGGCTACTCAAGGTAACACTCTCCAGCAGCCGGAGGGCCAGTGGCTGCACAGAGGCATCCATCAGGTTCATGTTCACATAGCATACCACCTGTAAGAGCAGTAGGGGGTTGTCACCACCTCGCCAACATGAACAGTCAGATCCTGGCACTGCCTCCTGCCCCCACCCACTGCCCTTAGCAAAGCCCACCTACCTTCCTGACAAAGGGGATACTGAGCGTCTCCCAGGATACCACGCCGTGCTCCATGAGCTCCAAGAAGGCCCTCAGCCCAAGGGCCAGCACTTCCCCTAGGCTGGGTGGGGTAACATCTGGGTCTGGGCAGGACCAGACCAGGATTCCAAATCCCATCATCCCCCAGCCCACCACAGCCCTGTGCTTACTCATCCCCATCCTCAATGATCGTGCCTAGTCTCTGAAGCCCATCACGGCTGATGACCTCCTGGGCAAAAGTCATGTCTGAGGCCAACAGGACAAGGTGCCTCAGGGCTTCCCTGCGACATTCACGACTTGCACCGTGAAGCCCACCCAACAGCTGTTCAGCCTGAAGGTCCTGGCCAGGGTGGGAATAGAGCAGAAATGAGGCTGGATAGAGGTAGGGACTGAAAAAGGGTAGGTGTCCACTAGGTGGCGGACTGCTGGCCTAGGGCCAGGGCCTCCAGACCCGGGGAAGAGGCCCACAGACAACAGAAAAGGGGCACGGCAGAGGGACAGTCAGAACGCGGGACCAGGAGGGACATTACTGGGGCGGTGCTGAGGCACAGGATACTGCCATTCTTGATCTCCCCGCGGTTCTGGAGGAAAGAGCAGAAAGGGGAATCACGTCAAAGAGCCCTTTGAAGAATGGTTAAGTAGTTGTTATTGAGGGTTTGGGGGTCAGAAAAAAAAAGTTCACATTCAGATAAAAGGAGGATGAGTCTTCGGAATCAGGGCTAGGTTGTCGAGGGGTCATAGGGCGGCATGTGGGGCGGGGGAGGGACTCACGTTCTCAGTGATGTATCTCCTGTGCCCGTCAGCAAACTGCAGGGCATAGCGCTCGGAGTGAGTCAGGCTCCACCTGTGGGGCGTAGAGCTCAGGGAGGCTGGCGGGGGCGCCTCGGCGCCCGCCCGGCCCTCCCCCACCCCAACCCAACCCCCCACACTTACGCGTCGCACACCTCCTTGAGCACAGCGGCCAGGGGCTTTGCCTGCAAGTGGAGCTGTCACTCATGGAGCGGAAGTGGGGACAATTGGAGGGGGGACCTGAAGGAGGGGTAGGGTGGGCTACCCCGAGGGGAAGGGAACGACCTAGAGGTGGGCGGCGGGACGCATGGGGGCCGGACAGGCCGGGTGACCTGGTCCAGCTGGATGAGCTGCGGGATGGCGTCACGCATCTGGACGGCAATCTTCACCACGTTCCGCGGGGGCGCCATGCTCCAGACAGCCGCTAGAGCCTCTGCTTTCCACGAGTCGCGCCACCTCCTGCCCAGGGCGCACCTCGTCTGGGACCCCTAGAGACGAGGATGTCCCTGTCTGGGACCTGGTCCCGGTAGCTCGCAGTTACAGCCCAAGAGGTTCCCACTCGTTGCCAGGCGCTGCGGCCTTCCCAAGGGAGCCAAAGCTAGTTCCGGGTTGGAGTCCCGGGAGCTGGAGGATAGAAAGGTGCCTGCCCTGGCCCGCCCCTGCCCGCCCCGACAAGGAGGCCCCGCCCTGTGCCAAGGTGCAGCAGGTGGGGGCAGGGAGGGTAGGTTGCCTCAGGACACCCCACCTCCCATTCCAGCAAGGTGACCCACCCAGTCCTGCCACCTATCCAGCAATGTCCCAGGGAGGGGCCCCAAAGAACCAGATCAGAGAGAGCCTTAGGCATGGTCTTTATTCAATCAGATACTGTACAAATATTACAATTTCCTTTTGCTGCAAAAAGTATAAAAATAATCTTTATATAGGAATTCATTCGTTACTGTAAATCTTTCTAAATCTTTGTAAATGGCTCTAAATATAAGTAAATGAGTAAATGGAAATAAGAGGTATCAGGAGGTTAGGCCAATTCTCAGGAACCCACCCGCCCAGATTCCTAGAGACCTCATTTCCACCTTGTTAGCACCCCCACCTCCCTCGAGGCCACCTGTAGGTTCCCAGGATTCAGGGCCCAGCAGAAGGGAGGGCAAATGAAAGGTCCAGGGGAAGCTGTAGGGTGAGCGAGTGAGAAAGGAAGCTAGGGTGGTAGCTCACAAGTGCCCAGCTCTACCCCCCTTCCCTCCTGGGGGGAGAGGGGCAGCAGGAACAGGGCAACAGGCTAGACAAGCTGCCCTATGTGGGCACTGGCCGGTCTGTGCCACTGGGTGGCAGCTGGCCAGGGCTGAGAAGGTTCCAGAAAAGGAGAGGCAAACACTTTGGCTCCAAAGTGGAGAGGACTGCCCCTTTCCCCGCTCTGCTAGCACAGTGCAAGTGTCAGGGCAGGAGTGAGAGGTGGCCAGAACAGTACAAAGGGGGAAGGCTGGGGAAGCCAGGAGTCTGTGGCTCTCAAACTATGCAGGGATGGGGTGGGGGGACATCCCCAGCTAGCCCCCAGCTCAGTCTGGGTCCCAGCCACACAGGGCATGTCCCTGTCAGTCAGAGGTTGAGAACAGGCACGTCAAAGAGATCACAGACACCTTCGCTCTCGTCCAGATTGTAGATGTAATCGTGGTCTCCAGGGGGAGGAGAAAGGCGGAGGAGCGGGGCAAACACTGCGGAGAGCACCAGACTGAGGGTCTGGGCAAGACCCAATCCAGCAGCCGCCCAACCCTCTGCCCACAGCCAACCGCCCCCCCCCCCGCACCTTCCTGGGTACCCACCTTCTGAGGACATCAACTCCTCCAGCAGCTCTGAGCTCATGCACTCTGCGAATGGAGAAAACTCAGTTACATTTGGGCTCCCACCAAAATTCATGAAAGGGAATCCCATTCCCCCATCAGAAGCTTTACCCTTTGCCCTGGGTACCAAGCACAACATAAGATCCTCAGAAAGGCATAAAACCAGCCAAACCACGCAATGAGCCATGTCCGTATCCCTAGCCCCACGGTGGTACATGGCCTACCTCGCATAGGGTCAAAGATTTCTGACAGCTCTTTGGGGAGTTCGAGAACTGAAAGACAAGAAAGCCGTGCTCAAGATAGAGGTTCAGCCTGATCCCACAAGAGCTCTCACCTGCCTCAGATCCTATACTATTCATCCCCAGGACTCCACAGAGCTGCAGAAATATAGGGCCTGCCCCAAGCCAAACTGGCTGTCATGATGGTCTCCTCTGCTAGATTTGAATGATTCTGCTGAGCCCAGGGTACCAAAGATCCATCACAGGCGATGGGTACAGCCTCTCTAGTCAGAGGCACTGCAGCAGGCCAAAAGATTGCCATCCCTCAGGGGCGCTGTGTGTGTATCCTGTCTGATGGAAGATGCCTACCCTTGCCACCCTTGCCTGCTATGTGCCAGGCTCAGAGACCACATACTAGACTAAGTAACTTGGCAGAGATGGAGGTAGATACTTTGATAGGGAATAGTGCTACAGAGTGATGACCCCACTACAAACTTTGACCATGAGAACACATATGGGAAGAAGAAAATGAAACTGAAGAAGACCATGAGTGACATTGTATGCTAAACTTAGGAGCTCAGATATTTTTCCCAGCAGACCGTAGGGAGCCATAAAAGTACATGTGTGAATGCGCACAGGTGCATGTGTATTCACCTGTGGGCTAGTCACTGAACCCAGAGCCTCATATAGGCACAGTACACACTCTACCACTGTGCTATCTTCCAGCCATGAAAGCACTTTTTTTTTTTTTTGAGGGGAGCAGCACTCAGGATTGAACCCAGGGCCTAAACACTGAGCTACATTTCCAACCCTTGAAAAATTTTTTTGAGACAGGCTGAAAGAAGACGGGCTCAAACTTCTGATCCTCTTGCCTCAGCCACCATGGTGCTGGGATTATATGTGTGTGCTACCACACCTGGCCATGAAGGCACTTTTATAAACTGAGAAATGCCACAGTCAGGTTACCTTTCATAAAGATTATTCTGTCACTAAGGGAAAAGAGAAAGATCCTGATGAGTGTAGAATCCAGGTGGCCAGTAGTGATTCTGAGTGCTGAGGATACAAGATGGTGAGAGATGTCTCAGATAGACCTCATTTAGTCAACATGGATAGGTGGGAGGAGACAGAACAGGGGTAATACCAGGTGTCAGGCCTGGGAGGGTGACTAGGACCAATGGTAGAGTGCCCACAGAAATGGATAATCAAATTTCAGAAGGAAATGGGTTCAGCTGAGAACATGTAGGAATCAGATATTCACTGGAGATGCAGAGGACAGCAGTAGACATGGAGATATGGAGATCAGGCAACAGATCTAGACAGACTGGAGATTTGACTCTTCAGAGCTGGGACTCTTCCCAGGTACAAAATGGGACTCAGCCCCACAAAGAGCCAATGTTTAAGCAAGTGCCAGGGAGAGATGGAAAAGAAGCCCATAGGGTAGAAGAGTTAAGATTGCATCATTCGACCAGAAAAAGGCAAGAGTATTAGCAGGGAGCAAGAGAGCACCAGAGGTGAGCCCCTCAGAACTTGCCGGATTTGGCACCTCATCAAGAGTAGCAATGTGGCAGCATGGGACAGGGTCCTGCCAACTGCCACCTGAGTGTGACTAGGAGACCAAGACATGGACAGGAGTAGGAATCACTCTTTCAAGGGATCCAGACACAGAGGAGACAGGAAAAATGAGATGGCAATATAAGAGGAGTAAGTGTCAATTAGTGAGGTGAGAGACTCAGTGATATTCCAAGCGGTAGAAGGCAAGGCTTGAGGCAGGGTCAGGGAGCTCCACGCTGGCCCAGAGCTCTGGTATCAGACAGACGTTGACAGAGGAGATGGGTTCTAGCCCTGGTTCTGTGTCTGACCTAGGACTGGGCTGAGGCTTTACTCTCCCTGCTGCCGCCAACAGGGCGATACTCACCACCTGCGGGGTCCACTTTGATGGGCTCAAAGGAGGTAGAAGGGTTGGGTCCAGATGAACTGCTAGTGCTGCTGCTGCTGCTGCTGCTGCTGCTGCTGCTGCTACTGCTGCTGTCCAACAGGGCAGAAGACTGCAGCGGCCGGGTGTCTAGTACTGCTGGGCCCAGCGGAAGCGAACTGAGCTCACCACTGTCCTTGCTCTCAGTTCCAGGGCCGCCACTCACTGCAAACCACATCCCCAAACCCAGTTACATGAGGGCAGGAAAGGGGTCACTGAAACTGGCTGGACTAGAACCCACAGCCAGGATGATTACAATACTGGTTTGAGTACAGTACTGGATGATTACAGACGAAGGGGGAATCAGACACTGCCAGTCAGCCCAGAAGAGGAAAACTAGAAATGAGTCAATGAAGGGAACAAGGCTGGCAGGAGGAAGATTCATGGACAACATGGTTCCAAGAGGGGCTATCAGGGTACATGAGTCTTAGTAGATCTGGAAGAAACTGCCACCACTGTTGCCCCTTCACAAAGTCACAGCTTCCCTGTTTAAAGGGCTCATTCACTGCCATAGCATGGGGTTGGGAGATGGGCAGGGAACAGAGAAAGGACAACTTGACAGTCTCTTCTGACCCTGCCTCTGGGGCCCCAGAAGGTAAGTCCATTACCAGCTGCCCACTGTGCCTTACCTGTGATCTCACCTGCGGGGCCAGCCACCCCTGGGACTTCGGTGCTTTCAACAGGGGTAGAGGTGGTCAGCTGGGGACTGCTTGGACGTGAGGCTTCCTGAGGCTGGGCTAAGGCAGGCTTGGGCAGAGGTGGAGGGGTAGAAACAGCAGATGAGCTCTGGAGCAGATCCTCAGGAGGTGGCACAGGAACAGCCACAGGTGGTGAACTCCATGCCTCCTTGTTCACCAGCAGCACCTCAATGGGACCACTCACACTCTTCAGATGAATCTGATACTTCTTCTGCCCATTGAGACCCTGGAAGTAGGTGGTAGGGGATAGGCGACAGGTAGAACTGCAAGCAGGCGTGGCTCCTGCTTTATTCTAGGTCAGGGCCACAGTGTCCTCTCCCACTCAGGCTGCCCATCCTTTTAGATAACCCTAAGCCCCAGGCCTCCTCCTACCTGCCCCACCCAGGTCTTATCAGGCTCCACAGCCAGCACCCACCCTCACAACCAGCTGACATTGCCTGGCTAGGCTGAGCACCCACCTCTGGTATGGGCACTTCTAAGCTGGTGCCTGATGGGGCACGGATGGCCAGGAGAGTGTCTCCTAGAATGACAAGGGCAATGGGTCAGGGGTATGGCCTTAGTCTGAGCTCAGAATAGAGATGCTTGCCCCCAAGAACAAGAAAGAAGACCAGAGTCTCTAAGCGACTAGACAGTAGGCATCTGCCATCCCCACAGCAGCTGGGGCAGTTACAACTTCTCTCTCCAACAGCACAGTCTCAGTGACCAGGAAATCTGGGTTCAAACACATTCATGGGGTGACAGACTGCTGACCATGAACTATACTGAACTCACTCCTCAACTATACACGAACTATACATGAACTAACTCCTCAACTGTGGATGCTTATCCCAAGAAACAGGTGTTTTGGTCAAGGCCAATGTCCCCTTCCCAGAAAAAGTCTAGGGGATACAAGCTGGAGAAGGATCAATCCTGTTCCCACAATGCAACTGAACGCCAGGCTGAAAGTGAGAGCTGCTGGACCCAAACATAAACATGGAAAAGTGTGCACACAAGTGTGTTCTTTCTCTCTCTCCTGCCTTTGTGCCTCTGTCATGCCCAAAAAGCCAAACCCAGAGTACAATGCTGATGGAGCAAACCCAGGGGCCCATCCCAGGATGTTTACACCTTCTCAATATAGTTGGCCTCCAGAGTCCCAGTGACACTCAAACCAAGCAAGGACTTACCCTGCCTGGCTCTTCTTAGGGCAGGCCCCAGGAACCCTCTTAAGAGATGGAATTCTCCTTGGGCATGGAACCCAATGCAAAGAGCTGTAGCTCAGCCCAGGCCCACCCACATCTCCCTGTACCCAGGCTCTGCTCACCAGCAAAGCACCTGCAGATGTCCTCATGAGTCACGTAGGCTAAGGTGTGGAAGTTAAGGAGAATGGCTGATGCTTTGCTGGTAGTGTCAGAGGGCAGACCACAGAGGAGGCCCAATTCTTTAACAAAAGTCTGACACACAACCCCTCAGAGAAAGTTCTAATGCCTGGGTTACACATGAGGAATCACAGGCTAAGACTGGAACAGGAGGAGGGTCTCTGAAGGGGGAGCCTAAAGCTGAGACCTAGACAGGGGATGCAGGATCATCCTTCCAAGAGGGACAGGGCTCAGGGCACCACACAACAAACCCAGCTGGATCAGAGGGCCCCTTTTCCACTCCCCCAGAGCACCAGCAGGATATCAGCTGTTCTGCACGTCCTCCGTGACATTTCGGATGCTTTGCTGCACCCACACCTTGTGCTGGTCAAGTTCTTGCTCTCGTTGCTGCAGATCTTCGATTTCTGCCTTGAGCTCAATCAGCTTGTCAGCAATCTCCCGGGTATTGCAGCCAGGCCCCACGCCCCTGAGCCAAGAGAGTGAGACTGCAAAGGACTGCTGAGAACTCCATGTCCCATGGCCTCTGCTGTCTCCTGTCTCCCCCACCCCATGCCCCTGACACTTCTGGATAGGAGATCCTACTGCCCTTCCAGATATAGTTCCACTCACTTCCACTGGATGCTGTTCTTGGATTTTTTCTCGATCAGTCCAATACCTTCCAACACGTTGGTAATGTCGTAAATCCGCCGCTTCTGGCGCACAGCTAGGGTGTCAGCTGCCTGGCAGACAAAAGAGAGTGGAAGCATGCTTAGCCCCACTCTTTGGTATATCGCAGTTACCTCGGGGTAGCCGGGAAGAGGGTTGCCTGGGTCCCAAGCCATAGCGCCTCCACGGTACTACAGCAGCTCATGACTGCAGGGCGGAAAGAGACCTGGGTGTTATGATACTCTTTTCCCCATGCCATCCAAGAAAGGCCACGAGGGCCTGCACCCGCAACCCCGAGCCTGGCACTTGGTTGACGCTCAATGGCTTCGGCCGAATGAATGAAAAAGTTCCCGCAGCCCTCCTCCTGTGAGAAAGCACACAGATGGCGGGCGTCCCTAGGACGACTCAGAGACCGGCCACCCCGGGAGTTCTTGCTACCGGGCAAGGCCTGGTCCACCATGACCCCTGTCGCCCCTTAGCACAGGCCGCACCAGCTTGAGGTCAAGCACGCCGTCCTTGGCTTCCTGTAGAAGCGACACGAACTTGGTGGTGAGAAGTCCCAGGCTCTTCTCGTGCCGGCTTGGGGTGCCCGGCGGCGGCGGCGCCTGTGGCCCGGCCTCCGCCATCGCGCCCGCCCGCCGCCTCCCCTGAGCCAGGCCAGGCCAGGCCGGCGCCGCCGCCACTTCCGCTTCCGTTCCCGGCCGCCGGGCTGCAGGAACCGTCATCGCTGCTTCCGCTTCCGCCCTCCGTCCTCGCAGGGAACGTGGCACAATTCCTGTCTGTATGAAGGGACGTAAAACTTCCGGGACCGTTGGCAAATGTGTAACTGCAGAAGAATACGAAAAGACCGAGCGTGGTGGTACACTCCTGTAATCCCAGCATTCGGGAGGCTGAGCAAGGCCGATCACAGACTAAATAAATTGGGGAGGAACGTGCAGGAAGTCAGTGAGCAACTCCGACAACGCAGAACAAGGAGCCACCCAAACGTTTCTTGGCAACCTACCCTCAAACCACAAACTCTACCCTAGTGTGGCAGGAGACTACACTCCCTAATAAGCCCAAACTGTTTCCTCCGAGACCTGCTCTTAAAAGCTGCCCTACTGTCTTGGGGTCACCCACCCTATTTCTTCCGCCAAAAAGCAAGCACTAACTAATTATCCTTACTAGCCTTCCCTGCTCTCAGCACTCTTTCTCTGGTATGCATACTACAGTGCTCAGAGGCCACAGGACTCTTTTACAATCACTTCTCAGCTAATACAAAGAGGTTGACCTATGTGTGAATATAAATGAAGCTCTTAGAAAAAGAAAAAATAAATAAATAAAATAAATGAAGCCCTTAGAGCATTCCCTGGCATGCAGGAAGGATTGTTTGTTAGTATCATTTTATTATTTTTAACATTGTTATTACTTATTGTTTTATTTATTGTTGTTTATTTCATGTCAGGTTCTGTGGGAAACAGTATGAGACAGGGATTTATCTACAGCATCTATTAAAGATTCACACTCGTAAATGAGTAATACAAGCAGAAATGGGTAGATGCAGTTATAATAGAGGTCTCAGCCCAACTCACTAGCTCTGAAATTGGTGGAATCCTTCTGAGGTATTCACATTCACGCAAAGGTACAGGGTCTTTGTACCCCAATACTGACTCAGAGCCCCAACTATGAGACCTCAGCAGCCTATATACCTGGCAGCTGGGAGATGAGGGTCTCTGTGTGAAAGGATGGGCTTGTGTGGTACACCCTATAGTCAATTCTATGGCTCCCTATCATTCAAGATCAACACAACCATCACGACCCCTGTCCTACCATCACCTATTATTGCCCTCTCCCCAATAACCTATGGTCTGTCCTCTACAGAGGTACACACCCTCCACCAATGGCCCAATTGCACAGCTTTCATACTGCAGTCTTGTCTGCACCCACATCACACACTTCACCCTTCACCCCAGGTTGAGGCCAAACCTACTTCACATCTGTGTCCTCAGCACTAAGAGATCCTAGGTGGCTGATCAAGAATTGGTGATCATGGGGGCTAGGGATTTAGCTCAGTGGATAGAGTGCTTGCCTAGTAAACACAAGGCCCTGAGTTTGATCCCCAGCACCTTAAAAAAAAAAAAAGAATTGGTGATCCTAGAGAGCAGATCCCTGCCTCCACCCCTCCGGAAGTGGTGCCCAGACCTCCCCACCTCAGTGCAGATGCTTTTTCCTGTTGGGAATAAAGCACCAGAGACTCAGCTTCCTTCCTTTCTGCCTTGGGGAGGGAGGGGCCCTGGAGAGAAGAAGGGGTTTCTGGTCTAGGAAGTGGGAGAGAGGCTTCCTTGAGGAGAGGAATTCTGCTGTTGTGTGCCAGAGCGGCTGGAGTCACT
Source organism: Hystrix cristata (assembly GCA_004026905.1). Lineage (NCBI taxonomy): Eukaryota > Metazoa > Chordata > Mammalia > Rodentia > Hystricidae > Hystrix > Hystrix cristata. The sequence goes on from PVJO010000027.1 coordinate 265,101, forward strand.
CAGACCCTGGCAGCCGTGAAAACGGTTGCCAGCTCTGCTGAGGGGACAAGCCTTTCTCAAGGCTAAGGCTGCTGGCAGAGGAGGGAGAACTGGACGCCTGGTCAAGTCTGGTAAGTTCTTTCCCAAACTATCCTGGACATCTCAGAGCAGAAAACAGAGTCTTAGTGTTGCCAAATGAGGCCTGTTTCCACTCTGCCTCACTTGGCATAACCCAGAAACCCAGCAAGCAAAGGCCTGCCAGATGCCTCACCTATCACACCCACCACTTTCTCACTTCTTCAGGGGGCTGGGCAAGTATCTCCCTCCTTTCTTTAAAAGGGCCTAGACAGAGGGAGCAGCCCAAGGGAATACCCATTCTGCCCTAACCCAAACCCTTGCCCCGATTCCCACCTCAGCTCCTGCTCCTCTAGGCCTGCCATGGACTCAGCAGTCAAGGACAAAATGCAGCCCACATTTCCCTCTGGTATGAACCCTGTTGGGTGGGCTGAGGGAGGGATGATGGCAAGAAAGATGTGGACAGCGGAGTTGGATCCCCTCTGTCAGGTCTGGCTGGAGCTCTATAGGACAGTGAGGAGTGGATTGTCCTAGGGACAGGCTGAGGACTAGGAAAGGCAGTAGGGTCAGTGGATCCAGACCCTTTATGACTGACAAAGCTGCCCAGGTTCTTCCTGCCTAGGGCCTGAGTGGCCAGAGCAGGAGAGGGCGGAGCAGTTGGCCAGAGGTGCAGCACTCAAGTGGGCCTCAGGCATCTTCTACCGGCCAGAGCAGCTGACCAGGCTGGGCCAGTACCGCAGCCGTGAGGTGCAGCGTACCCGCTTCCTGGAAGCACGCATCAAGGTGGGCATGGGATGGGGGCAGCAGTGCCGGGGTAGGCTGCAGGGCTGGCCAGGCCTCACTGGCTACATCTCTCCACAGTCAGTGGTGCAGTCATACCTGGAAGGTGTGCGAACTGGTGTGCGGCAGCTGTCCCAGGCTCTTGAGGCTGTGCAGAGAACCCGTGAGGCCTTGAGCCAGGTTCATGGGTTGATCCAGGGCATGGCTGAGGCCTCAAATACCCTACAGGCCCTTCGGGAGCAGGTTGCCCAGCACAAGCAACTGCAGGCCCTGTCTCAGTTGCTGCCCCGACTGCAGGCAGGTGAGTTTGCAGAACCCTGTGCCTCAGCTTTCAATAGTCAGTCTATAAACATCCATCACTGATCAGGGGGCCAGGGCACTGGTAGGGGACTGCATGGAGAGACACACAGGGTCATACCAGGGATTAACCCAGGCTTTGAATGGCATATGAAACAGAATGCAAAATCAACTCACCCTGGGGTTCCCAAGCATGGGATGTTTGAGTCAGGATGGACTCCCCTCACATTGCTATAGCCGTCCCGGTTGTTAGTATGTTGAAAGGGCTAGGGGTATAACTCAGTGGCACAGTAAGTGCTTAGCATGTGTGGGGCTCCAACACATTTCTCTAGCAGGGTCGGTAAACAGCCACTAGCATAGTCCCCAGTTTTTTTCTGCCTTCTCTCCAATATTTTTCGGTTCCTTATGTTCCATTAGCTCAAGGATTGACATCTGGCCCACCCAGCCACTAGGACTTTGCCTGGATTCTTTCAGATTGGCCGACTGTAATGGTTACTATATATTTTACATACCACCCAGTCTCAGGGCCTCGATATCCCTTACTATACCCATTATACAGGTGGGAAGGCTGAGACCCAAGGCTGTCTCCTTTCCTTCATTAGTGCCGGCTTCAGTGACTCACACAAAGATGCTGATCGATGCCCAACAGCTCTTGGAGGCATATGTGAACCTGCGGGAGCTAGAGCAGCTGCAAGAGGAAGCATGGGCATCCTTGGGGGGTCTGGAGTTGCCAGTCTTCCAGGAGCTGGGCCTTCTGGCTGAGGCATTGGGCCATGCTGTGGAGGCTGCTGCAGGGGCTGCAGGGCAGCTGGCACGGGCAGATCCAGCCCTGCTGGTGGCTGCTATTCGGGTAGCAGAGATGGAGACTGGGCGTACCACTCCAATGGGACAGGTCCCCCGAGACTGGCATCAGCGCTGTCTGCAAGCACTACAAGCAGGCCTGGAGCAGGTCCACTTTGGAACAACTGCGCTGCCTGAGGCAGGGTCCCTAGCAGGGTGGCTGGAGGCTCTGCAGGTGGCCCTGCCTGCTGAGTTGGCCACAGCTGAGGCACTAGTAGCACCCTGCTGCCCACCACACTACAACGTGGTCCGGCTATGGTCCCGCACCCTACACAGAGGCCTACGCCGCAGCCTGCAGCAACTCCTCACGGGACCTGAGCTGGGAGCTGCTGACGCCTTCGCCTTGCTACACTGGGCACTGCACGTGTATCTGGGGTCAGTGTCCTTGAGATGGTGAAAAGTGGGAGGATTGGAGTCTGCGGGCTCAGTGTGATGCTGGGCCACCTATCTCCAGGAAGGAAATGATGGGGGGCCTAGAGTTGGGGCCTGAGGCTGATGTGTCCCAGCTGGAGCCCCTCTTGACCTCGGAGAACATCGAGCAGCTGGAGGCAACATTTGTGGTCAAAGTTCAAGTGAGTAGTTGTGGCTCAGAAAGATGGTTTGTCCATTGGCTTGGCTGTATCTGTAGACTCTGATGTCTACCTGTTTCTTGTACGGTCAGTGTCCTCCTACATACTATCCACTGTCCCTTGCTTCTTGTCCCAGGCAAATGTGGCCCAGTGGCTACAGAAGGCACTGGATAGGGAGGTAGCTGACTGGAGCCGGGAGCAGGAGCCCAACACAGACCCTTCTGGCTTCTACTACTCACCAATGCCAGCCATTGTACTGCAGGTGAGTGGGAAAGTGGGCAGGCAGGTGAGCAGCCCCCATAGGAAAGGGGGAAGAGGGCAGGACTATAGGGGCTTTGCTGATGGCTGCCTGTCCCTGCCTATAGATCCTAGCCGAGAACATTCATGTGACCAGCCTGGTCAGTGAGTCGCTGCAGCACCGGGTGCATGGCATGGCACTGTCAGAACTGGGCACATTCCTAAGGAGGTCTGCCAAGCATGCACCCATTCCCAATTCTCAGCCCCACTCCCAGGGCACTTTCCCACTGGTGTGAATAGGACACACCAGTGGGAAAGTGCTCCTTCAAACAAGCAGGTGGAAGTGGGACAGGATTATGGGGACTAGGCTTGTGGAAGCACCAAAGTAGCAACAAATCCAGAAGCTGCTCTGCTCATTGCAGCTTCAGTGATGCTCTGATCCAATTCTCCCGAGACCACATCAGTGGAGAAGCCCGGGCCCCTCACTATGTGTCCTACCTATTGGCCGCCCTCAACCACCAATCAGCACTGAGGTACTAGACACCCCCAGCAAAAGCTACCTTCACTAAACCCTATTTCACTCCTACTATGTATGGTTTCACCCACACTAGGCCATTAGGAACTCTGGGCCCACATAGCTCAGAGGTTCTAATCTTAGCTCTGCTAATTACTTGCTGTCTGTCCTTGGGGGAGTTACCTATCTAAGGCTCACTTTTCTCATTAGTATTATGTGGGTAATAATGGCTTGGTGTGTGAGTCACATAAGGTAAACAGTATGAGGTCTACACAGTGGCAATTATTCATTCTGTCAGCAAATATTTATCAAGGCCCCACTTTATGCCAGGTCATATCTCAGGCTATAGTTGTGAACAAAACAAAACAAAAAATTCCCTTCCTCTTGGATGCTATACTGTTTTTGGTGAAGACAGGAAGGACAGACATGTTGATTTTTACTCTCTCTTGACTGAGATTACCTCTCTTCTCTTATGGATGAGGAAACAGAAACTGAAAGAATGACTTGCTCATGGTCAGTCACATCGTGAGCTGAGCAGGTCCCGCCTGGCTGTGTCTCTCTTGTTGCTGCTGAGCACACTCCTCCTACCCTTGACAGGCGGGTACCTTAGGCCTTAGAAGTGCAGGAAACTGCCTTTCCCACCCCCCTCTCCACAACTTGCACCACAAGGTGGCACCCTAGTGGCTGAACCACAAAGGGCCAAAAGGGCCTTGGCCTTGGTCCTGAAGTCGTATTTTTGGTCGGTCCAGAGACTCAGGTTCCGTCCTACAGCTCGACGGAGTGGCCACTGGGGTCTTGGCTCCAGTAGAAGCGGGGCTGGACGAGTTGCAGAAGAGAATCTGCAGCCTGGTATTGGAGGCTCTGCAGATGGAGCTCCAAGTGAGTCTTGCTTCCCATCGAAATGTGGGTGGGAGGTGGAGATATGGTGTGATTAAGGGGATTTGCAGGGACTGCCAGATCTAAATCATTTCACCAGAGCCGTCTCTGACCTACCATTCCCCAGCCTCTGTTCGTGGCTCTGCCCTCGCGCCAATGGCTGTCGAGCTCTGAGTTGTTGGATTGTGTGTGCGAGCAGACGTTGCGCTTCTGCCGGGACTTCTGGCGCGTGCGAAACCCCGCAGTTCAGGTGCGTTGGGCGGGCCGGCTGCGGAAGGGTGAGCGCGGCAGGAAAAGGTGATCCAGACCTACCTCGTCGCGTTCTCTGTAGGTGCTGCTGGCCGAGGCAGAGCGCACCGTTGTGGTGCAGTACCTACACGCGTTGATGCAGGGCCGCCTCGTGTGCCGCGGTGCGGAGGAGCGGACCCAGGCGGCCGAGCGCCTGCAGCACGATGCTGCCCAGTTTAAAGAGCTTTTCCTCAGTTTGGTGAGCGTTTGTTGGGCGGGCAAACGGGCGAATCTTTGTGGTGGGTGGGAGCCAAGGGTTGACTCAAAACCCGATCCCAATGTGTCCAGGGCCTGAAGGAGAGCGCGCACTGCATGCAGGTGCTGCTCGCCGTGAGGGAACTGCTGAACCTCCGAGACCTCACGCTGCTCGGTCTCGAGGTGGCCAGCCTGCAGCAACAATTTCCCGACGTGAGGTGCGGAGGCCATGGGCGGGGAGGGAGGAGGAGCCCGGGAGGGGGAGGGCGCGGCTGACGCACCTCGGCGGTGTCCCCGCAGCGAGGACCACGTCTCCGCCCTCTTGAACCTGCGCGGGGACGTGTCCCGAGAGCAGCGGCAGGCGGCACTCAGCTCGCTGCAGGCCGGCCCGCCGCCCTCGCCCCCAACGGGCAGCCGTGCCCTCTTCAGCCTCGTGCCCGCGCCTACGCCTTCCCTCTCCTCCTGCCTCTCCTCGGGGCTCTGCTCCTGACGCCCAGGCTCTGTAGAATAAAGCCATCCTCTCACGTACGCCTGAATATCTGTGTTGGAGAAGGCAGGGTGGGAGGGATGAAATAAAAGCGCCAGTGGCGGTTAGGCTCCACGCACAGTGAGTGACGCGCACAAGGTATCCTCATGCAGTCGCACCTACCCAACCATCTGCCCTCTGCGTGGACTGCGGATCGGAGCACCCCCGCTCGCGTCCCCACGTAGTCACGCCTCGCCTCTGAGGTAGCACCTCCGCTGCCCGGGTCCCTCCGCGGAGTCGCGGGGAAGCGGGGAAACTCGTGAAGGGGCGGGCCTAACGCGAAACCCCGCCCGCGGGCGTGGCGTGACGCCAAACACCGGCCGCTCAGCCCCGCCTAGCCCAGCCCACGGTGGTCTTCTGCGCGCGCTGCGGAGGCTGACGTGAACCCGCGCACCTTCTTGTGAGCGTGCGCGCGCCCGAGTGTGTGCGACATTGGCGTCTGCTCCCTCGGGCTGGGCGGAGGGCGAGCGGCTTTGCAGAACGGAAACCGCGGGCGGCAGGAAGAGAAGCGAACAGGTGGGGCGCGGCACGCGGACCTAACCCCCCACTCCTACTCTACTGCGAAGCCGAGAGTAGCGTGCGACGCGACCCTTCAAGTGCCAGAAACCCCTCACTCCATTGTCTTGTGGCCCCACCCTCCATTGGGTACGCTCTTTGCTCTCCTCCGCCGCTTATTGGCTGCAGGTCACGCCCCTCGTGGATCTCTCGGTCCCCATTGGCTCTTCTTCCACGTTAACCTCTCCCGGGGGTTTCTTATTGGTACAGACCACACCCTTTCATTTGTCACCAGACCCCGCCTTCAGTAGTCAGGGCTCCTCCCCTATCCAGCTTTCATTCATTCTACTTCTATTGCTGGGTGCTTGGGATATGAGGGTGAGTCAAACCTGTCCCTGCCCTGGAGGATGGGGGTGGGGCGGGGGGGGAATGGGACACGGATTTAGTCTCCGGCGATGATAACCTAGGGTGGTAAAAAACCCACTGAGGAAGTGGGACCCTTTAGACGCCCAGAAAGCATCCCGGAGGAGATGAGACCTAAACTCAGCCCTGAAAAATGGTTAAGCGTTTGCTCCAGGGAGACACTGTAAGGGTATTCTTGGTGGAAAGAGCAGAGATGTGAACGAAACAGCGGTATTCTGGTAATTGAGAGGAGGTAGGTCAAATGAAAGAAGGGGAAATGGAAGGGTCTGGCCCAGGTGGAGGCTTGGAGACAAGTGAGAAGTCCAGGAAAGTGTACAGTTAGTTGAGGGGAATGATGCTTGAGAACTGAAATCTTTTCAAGCAGCTGGTCACTGGGTAGGGTAGAGGCAAGGAGGGAGATGAGGCCTATATGGGGAAGCAAAGTGCTGGATAGGAAGGATGCTAATTCCAATAAGAAGAGCTCTTGAGTTCATTTATTGAGTAACTGCCCTGAGTCAGGTACCGTTCTGGATTTTAGGGACACAACTGTGAACACCGGAAAGGAGAAAACAGATAACAATCAAATATACCATACGAACATAAAGTTTACTGTATATTCCAGGCAATGATAACTCCTACAGAGAACAATAGTTCCAGGAGTGGGGATTGTTGTGGAGAGGGGAAAGATGGTTCACTGTTTTACAGAGGTGTGTTAGAGTGGCTTTTCTAGTAACATGGTATTTGTGCAGAAATTTGAGAAAAGTGACCAGGCCATTATATGAAGGGAAAACTTTCTAGATAATATATTCAGTTTGAGATACCTCTTAAAGGATCTCAAGGAGAATCGCATGGTTTGTTTTGTTTTTTAAAACAGAGAAAAGGGGCTGGGGATTTAGCTCAGTGGTTAGAGTGCTTGTCTAGCAAGCACCAGGCCCTGAGTTCGATCCCGGCACCAAAAACAAACAAACAAACAAACAAAAAGACAGAAATAACAGCATGTATACATGCTGATGAAAAGAATCCAGGGAGAGGAAGAGCTTGATAATGTAGGAGAAGGGAGAAATGTTGAAATTGAAAGTGCTGAGCCAGCAAGAGAGCTTGGAGCCTGGGGTCACCAGTCAGTCTCTAGGGAGAGATTGGATTGGACTGAGCCTTGGCGCAGAGTCAGAGGTAAGCACTCTGACGCTGGCCTTGGATGACCACTGGGAAGATGCCTCAGACAGGGGACAGGCCAGAGACTGACTTAGGTTTGCTGGTTTTCCTTTTCTTTACAAAAGCAGATTCTAACTTGGATTTGGACAGATGGCCTAGAGGAGAGAGGGCATTTCAGGTGGGAGCTGGTGTAAGCAAGAAGCACACAGGTGTTCAAACTGATTGAGGCCAAATGGGCAGTGGGATGTGGGCAGAGACAGGCGGGAGGGGAGGTGTGGGACTGAGAAGATGCCAATGTGTAGAAGGCAGCCCCTGGAAGCCCCTCACCTACGGTCCATTCAGAGAGCTAAGGCTGCCCTCTGCCAGCTCTCAACCTGGGTAAGAGCTGAGCATAGAGGTTAGAACCATGAGTAAGGCTTCAGTCCTCCAGAGCTCACAGACTGAGGGCATTCCAGTAAGCAACATCTAGGTAGGTGTATAAAACTCACCCTCTTGCTGGGCTTGGGCTCATGCCTGTAATCACAGCACTTGGGAGGCTGAGGCACAAGGATTGCTGTGAATTTGAGTCCAGCCTGGGCACACAATGAGTTCAAGGCCAGCCTGAACTAAAAAGCAAGACCCTATCTCAAAAAAACCAAACCAAACCACCCCCCCCCTAAAAAAACCACCTTTTGTTTTACTCAGCAAAGGCTACTTGACTTTCGCTGGAGGACTTGGCTACTTGGTCTGCTGGAGGGAATGGACTCTGTGCTGGGTGTGGGGGACAGTAGACCCTCAGCCTCCAAGAGTCCAGAAGGGTTCACGTGGAGCATAGAGGCTCCTCTGACCACCCCACTCATGCTGGTCTCCACATGCCCTTCTGTGTCCTCAGAGGTCGACAGTGTGGGAACTTGGAGCAACTGGCTGGATGTGACCCCCAGGACAGAATGGTGCTGGACTCGGGGGCTCAGGTGTATGAACGGGCACCCTCCAGCCCACCTGCCAGTCCCCTGTCCCTGCGCCGTAAGCTGAAGCCCTCAGACCAAGATGGGCCACACCTGTACCCCTGGTCTCAGTCCCTGGCTGTGCCTCTGGCTCTGGCAGTCCCCTCAGTGCTGCAGCCTCAGCCTGAGCAGCAGCCCTTCTCAAAGCTGCACTTGGGCCACCGTGGCCACATGCGTCGCAGTGAGAGCACCTGCTCTGTAAATAGTACTGGTCAACGGGGGCGTGGCACCCAGGGTCGTGCCCTCCTTAGACGGGGACAGGACCCAGGTGGTGGCACCTTGCGATCTGCAGCCTCCCTGCCTCACATTGCTAAGACTCGAAGGAATGTAGGCAATGGTATTGGCAAGAGCCCCTGTATGTTGGTGGCCCTGAGGCCAACTAACATGGACCGTGAACGGGACAAGTTCTTCCAGTCCCATTATACCTACAATCCACAGTTTGAGTACCAAGAGCCCATGCCTACAACTGTGCTGGAGAAGTACTGTGAGGCCTCTGGACAGTTCATCCATCAGGTGAGTCTAGCCTGCCCACCTCACCCTGGCCCTGACCACCGAAGGGGCCCAGCTTGACCCAGCTACTGTGGCCTTATATGTAGGCAGTTGGCATCATTGAGGCTGTCCTGGAGAAGTTTGGGACCTACGAACGCTTTGAGGCTGCCACTGGAGGCCAGCTGCTGACCAAGTGCCAGATTTGGTCCACTGTGCGCAAATACATGCAGAAGGAGGGCTGCGCTGGAGAGGTGAGCTTGCCCTGCCTGCAAGGCCTCTCCTCTGCATGCCCTAGATTAGGTTGCATAGTGGGTGGGCCCAGCCTCAGCTTACACCTGGCCAGGTGGTGACTCTGGATGGACCCCTGCCCCAGGGAGGTGGGAGATGGCTCTGAGCAGGGGTGGGTGAAGGGCGGGTGTGCTAGACAGTGTCCAGCCTGGCAACTCTGTGGCATGGGTGGGCCTGCCTGCAAACTGCCCCATGGCAGCTAGCCATGGCTCAGAATACTGCCACCTGCAGATTGTGGTGCAGCTGAGCGAGGACCTGCTGTCCCAGGCAGTGATGATGGTGGAAAACAGCCGACCCACACTTGCCATCAACCTGACGGGGGCCCGCCAGTACTGGCTGGAGGGCATGCTGCGGCATGAGATAGGTCAGGCTGGGTGTGTGGATGGGGGTGGGGAGATGAGAAGGGCTCCAGTAACCCCCTCCTTTGTTTTTCCCCCTTCCCTTCGGAGGAGGACTGGCCCTTTCCCTTCCTGAGCAGCTACCTCCTCCCTCCTGCTCACAGAGGTAGGCCAGAACATGCCTGCCCACTCTTGGCTCACCTTCATTTCTTGCTCCTTTGGGGAATCTTTTTCTCCCTCCGGTTCCTCTCTGATTTCCTTGACAGTGAGGGCAAAGCTGCTGAGGCAATGGCAGGCCAGAGGAGAATTCCACCAGCCAGAGGGAGAATCCAGTGTGGGTGGGAGGCCAGATCCTAGGAATGGAATTGCTTGTGGACACGCAGAGCCCAGTTTAGAAGGGGACATGCCACCTGGGAAGGAGGGCAGAGGACACTAATCACTATTCCTTTATGTCTCCTTCATCATCAAGAATCCTGTTGCTCTGGGCAAGAAGTGTTTTGCTGAGGGCATCAACATGACTGTCCAAATGATTGATATGGGCTCATGGGTGTGGGCACTGGGTAGTGTGTGTTTCTTAACTGTCTCTAGGAGGGCTGGGGCGATATGAATTGGGAGAGGTGAAGAGTATATAGCCCTGGATGGATGGGGAGGATTCATGCATGTAAACCTATCTGGGTCCTCGAATGTGGGTTCACCTGAGGAGGGTCTCCAGGGCGCCTGGGGTTGGGTGAGTATGTGTTTGTCTGGGACTGGGGAAAATTTGTATAAGAGCGTGATTTGGGGGGCATGAGGATGCAAGAGTTGCGATTAGAGGTTCGCCTGGTGTGTCCTCCAGATGTCCTGCCGCCCAGCGTTGCCTCCTCCCCTTGCCCTCCCTGCAGGCACTCACTACTTGCGGGGTGTGAATAACGCGCAACAGCCTTGGCACAGTGCTGAAGGCCGGCTGCGGTACGGGCTGCGGCCAGCCAACCCCACCGAGGAGGGCCTGGCCAGCTTGCACAGCGTGCTGTTCCGCAAGCAGCCCTTCCTGTGGCGTGCAGCCCTGCTCTACTACACCATTCATCGTGCCGCACACATGTCCTTCCGCCAGCTCTTCCAAGACCTGGCGCGCTACGTGCAGGACGCCAACGTGCGCTGGGAGTACTGCGTGCGAGCCAAACGTGGCCAGACAGACACCTCCAAGCCAGGTGGGCGCCACACAGGGGAGGGGCCTGAGCTGGGCGGGGGAGGGGCCGGGCTCTGGGACAAGATCTCACCGCCACCACGCTCACAGGCTGCTTCAGCAAGGACCAGGTGTACTTGGACGGCATCGTGCGCATTCTGCGGCACCGCCAGACCATTGATTTCCGGCTGCTGACCTCGCTAGGCAAGGTGAGCGGCTGTTAGCCTTCAGAGGCCCCAGTCAACTAGTGCTAATTGGTGGGGGAACGTGGATGGAGGTTAGCAGAGGAGAGAAAATGGCAGTCTGGCAGCCAAGAGCAGGTGTTTGACCTAGCCTGCAGGTGTGCCTATGGATGTTGCATTTCAAAGGCCACAGGAGCAGTCAGGAAGGCCTGGGAAGGATGCTGGAGAAATGCCCAGGGACCAACCCCCTCATGCTGGGCATTTGTTCAAGGCTGAGGAAAGTGGGAAGCAGTGGGAAGCCAGAGGCTCTTTAAGCAAAGACGTGGCAGAGGTTTCCTTGAGAAGTCTCCCTCGGATGTCATATGGAAAGTGGATCGGAAATAGAGGCCTAGGGCAGGGGTGCAGAGCAAAAGGAAGAGGCCCTCCCATCACCCTCACAGTATTGATGGTGGTCTGGCCTGATTGGGCAACAGCCATGGGGTTGGAGAGGAGGGAGCAAATTAAAGAGATCTTCAAGCCAGGCCTGGTGGCTCACAACTGTAATCCCAGAATTTGGGAGGCTGAGCCAGGAGGATCATTATGAGTTTGAAGCCAGCTTGGGCTACATAGTTCAAGGCCAGCCTGAACTACATAGCAAGACCCTGACTCAAAAAAAAAAAAAAAAAAAAAAAAAGAGAGAGAGAGATCTTCAGAGAGTAGAATCCCTTTATCTCAGCAGCCACCCTGAATGGGAGGGTGAGTCCAGAAACCTCCTTGGAACCTGACCTGGGTAACTGAAGAGGTGGAGCTGGCATAAACTGGCATCCAGGAGTTACATGTTGGATATGGGGACGTGCCTAGTAGATATCCAGGGACCAGTTGGATACCCATGTCTGGAGGCAAGGAGATTGACCGGGCTGGTGAGGAGTGAAGTTGTAAGTCATAGATAAACAAGATGATGAAAGAGCAAAGACCCAGGACTAAGGCTGGAAGTGTATAACATGGGCATGCATCAGGAGGGAAAGAAGAATCCCAGAAACAAATGGCCTTGAGCCATCAGCAGAGCTGGGACCAGCTGCCTGGAAGCCAGGGGGCTCTGCCTGGTCCTGAGGCTTGGCTTCCTCCCTACAGGTCTCCTATGAGGATGTGGACCATTTGCGGCCCTACGGGGTATTGGATAACACCCGCGTCCCCCACTTCATGCAGGACTTGGAACGCTACCAGCAGCAGCTGGAGCACATCATGGCCACCAACCGTCTTGATGAAGCAGAGCTGGGCCGCCTGCTGCCTGAGTGATGTTGGTTGACAGCTATAGGCAGAAGCCCCGGACAGAGGCCTTCAGATTGGCCCCTGAACATGAAGCTGCTGCTCTGTGCTGCCACAGCCTAGGTGTTTCTTGGGGGCATGGGAGGCCAGGAGCATCGTGGGAGGACAAGCAGCAATATCAGAAGGTTTTTGTCCCTTGCTAGCATTCTTGAGGCCTGTGGACCAGCAGCAGCATGTCAGGCAAACTGCTGAACAGAGGGGAGGCCTGGGAACATGAGGGGAGATGAGCATTGCTGGGCATTTGGGGTGGTTTGGGAGTAGAAACTTGTTCTTGCATGAGATGGCTTTGGACATTAGGTACTCCAGTCGCTCCCTTCCCCCACCTGGTCCCTTGGTGCTCCTTCAGCATTCATGCTGTCTACCTCTCACTGGGTCCTGGTGGTGCTTAGGATCCCTTCCCCTGGGGTGATTACTTGAGCCTGGGGTCCTGGCTTTCATATAGACTAAAAGGGCAGGGATCCACATGGTGGAGACCCAGCTGAGCTGGGGTTTGCTTTTCAGTATTTTGCCTCTCTCACTGGTCATGTATTTATTCCATATTTATGTGTTCTACTTCATGGACCTGGGAGGCAGCAGCTCCTGAAGGTTAAAGTGGAGGGACAGGACACTCCTAGGAAGTACTAATTGTTCCTAGCCCCACTGTTATTACATACACACACACATACACACACACACACTCACACACACATGGGAGTGTGCAGTTTCAGGCCTTGTAAGTCCAGCCCAAGAGCTTACCTGTGGTCCTGCCCCTACTCCTCCACAGGCCCCTACTGTTCGTGTCTTTGCCCAGACCCTCACAGCTGCGCTGTGCTGTAGGTTGGCTTAGCCTGGGAGCAGTCACAATCAAGCCTGAAGGGCAGGCCCTAGGGCTTGTTGTCCTGAGCCCCTCCTGGACCAGGAAAGGTACAGAGCTGATTGTTCTAGTTTTACTTCAGACTCAGCTATGTATGGTTGACTCAGTCCTGTTCCCTTTCTGGGCCTTAATGTTCCCATCTGTAAGACTCAGAAAAGCAGCAGGAAAGTTCTTACTCATTTAGTCAATGTATATGTATAGAACGCCTTGTGTGTACCAGTTTCTGATTAGATCCCTTACTGAGCTTCCAGTTCAGAGGGAAGCCAGACAATTAAAACAGCAGTCACAGTGATGTGTGTGGTCTCTGTCTACACAAGGTCCTCCCAGCTTTGCTCTTTTTATCTAAATTCCCAAGGCCGGGAGCTCTAAGCCTTCCCTAAGTGACAGAAGTTCCCCTTTCCACTACCTCAAGCCCATTGCTTGGGGCCAGTGCCTCCACAGGCCCCCAAATGGCTTATGAAAGGAAAAGAGTGGTGGAGCAAGACTCAGGGGTCAGGCCCTTGCCCCTCTAGGGGGGTGGGTCTGGGATCTCCAGGGGTGCAGTTTGGGCTACTGAGCACAGAAAGGGAGGATGCATGAACTGGGCAGTGGAGTTTGCTGGGGTACAGGGCTGCCTGGGGCATGGGCGACCCATGTCACTGGAACTCAGAGACATGTACCCACCCTCAGCTCCTGGGCAACAGCCAGAATCGCGGAGAAAGCCCAGATCCAGTCTGACCCTCTGGAGTTTATTCACTTCCAGCAGGCCAGATGGAGCCTTGGTGGCTTTGGATGCAGCTCCAGCAGAATCTCAGGTCCTATCTGGGTTGGGCTTGAGCTGGGAACGACAGGTCAGCACTGGGCCTTCAGGAATCTAGAGGTGAAGGGAACAGTGGTCAAGGGGCTGGCCCTGCCCTCCACTTTGAAAGCCCTGCCCTTCACCAGCCCACACAGGGTTTGGGCGGCCTCACACCTTCAGACTCGTCCCCCTCCTGGAAGTCCGGCTCAGGCTCGGGCTCTGGTTCAGGCTCTGGTTCCAGGTCAGGCTCTGGTTCTGTCCCCGGCTCTGGTTCTGGATCCATCTCAGGTTCCTGTTCCGGTTCGACCCCTTCAGAGGCCTCAGCTTCCAGATCTGGCTCCTCTGGAGTCCCTGATTGCACTGCCTCAGAGCCTTCTGGACCCCATGCTTCCTCCTGATCTGAAGCTCTGGGCAACCCGGGATATGCAGTCCCGGAACTAGGTGACTCAGGCGTCCAGTGGCCTGGGCACGGAGGGTCATAACTGCGGTCCCGGTACCCTGAGGTGGGCGTAGCAGTGTCTCAGTTCAATTTACCCCTCTGGCCCAATCTTCCCTCCGCGGTTACCTCTGCAGACGCTCAGCTTCTTGCTGGGGAGACTGACACTCCGCCCTCCGTTTAGCCTTTGCTCCACCCCAGGCCACGCCCTTGATCTGACCGAGGCCACACCCCATGCGCACTCACCCGGGCTCACGTGCTGCCAGTCCCAGGCAGGGTCCGGCGCGCTCACGGTTTGCTGGGCACAGCGCAGCAGCTCCTGGCAGGCAGCCTCGCCCTTGCTCTGCACCAGCAGCAGCAGGCGGCGCACCCTGCGCTCGGCGTCAGGCAGTGCATCCAGCGCTTCGTACTCGGGCCCGGTGAGCACGCCCCGCGCTACCAGCGCGTCCAATAATAGCCCGGAGTCTGCCTGCAGCGTCTCTACTAGGCGTTTCCGCTCGCGGTCAATAGTCTCCGACGGCCGCTCTTGCACATTGCCCATTGTCGGGGCTGCTCGGGCAGAGGGAAAGAGGTAGTGAGGGTCTGCGCTACCGACCCGTGATTCTTTCCCAGGCTCCCAGTGCACAGTTGTGCTGTGGCCTAAATTCACCTCGACCTCCGCGGCCAGACAGCTCTGCAGTACAGGACCTGGAGGCTGCCGCACGGAACTCCTTGTCCTCCTGCCTCCCTGACCGCTTCTGTCCTGTCTTCTCCTCAGGCTCCTCCCTCCCTCTCTAAACGTCAGCTGCCGGCTCTCCCCAGCCTGGACCTCCCTCCTGAGCTCCAGCTGCCTGTAGACTCTGTTGACCAGTTAGGACCTAGTTTATCCAAACTAACTTCTTTCCCAAACCTGCTTTCCTGTTTCAACGAGCTGAAAAACCCAGGATTGATCCTAAGATTATAGTTTACGGGGATCCTTCCTAGCCAGCTCAATGTTTCTCTCCCCAATTTATGTACTTACTTAGTCTAGCCTTTTACCTCCTGCTGGGACCCTGAAGAACGCTGGATCAAGGCACCCTGCCTCCATGATCTCTCCTCCAGTCCCCTCTGCACCCAGAGTACAAATAACTAAGAGCCTCCCCTTGCTTCTGTGTCGCCTTAACTTGACCCCAAGGTGCACCTTTCCTGGGCAGGCTCTGCCCCGTACCCTCACTACAGTCACCACATTGCAACCCCAGTGTGGTTCCATGGCCCCTCTTGGCTACTCAGATACCTTAATTCTCACAAAGTCCTACTTTTGACTAAGGTCTATCACCTCAGATCTGTCTTCTTGTTGGCCTGGGAATGACTCACAGCCATTTATTGCTTGATCTTGAAATACCCAGGGTCCTGTTCATGAAAGCTACCAAGGAACATTTGTTAAACTTTTACCTTTTTCTCCATGGAGCTGTGTCAGGATGGCCAAGTGGTCTAAGGCGCCAGACTCCATGGAGCTCCTATTTTGAGAGATTGTCTCTACCAGCTAATAGGAACTAAGCAGAAGTCAATCTGTTTTATCTATTTATTAATTTATTACCAACCAAGAACTACAGTCCATTCCCTTGGGTGATCTGACCCAGCCCAAACAGTCCTTGGCATTAAAAGGCAAAGAGGTCAGGCCCTGGACCACTCCCATCTCTGCTCGTTCGCCCTGTCTTGGCTTTGTTCATACAGCATCCTTCCAGGTCTCCTTTTAGTGTCCTTTGTCTACCTCCTTTCCTCATCCATTTGGTCATAGCATCCTGGGTCTCTCTCAGTGTCCTCTAGTGCAGTGATGGTGAACCTTTTGGAGCTTTCAGTGATAATAAACAACCCACTTAGTGCGATTGCCATAGGTTCACCACCACTGCCCTAGTGTCATACTATGCCTACCCTGGTTGGTCACTTTTTACCCTGGGACCCCACCAATCCCTCGTATTCAAGTGTCAGTCCTTCCTCTAGGCCACCAAGCAGAGGCCAAGAGACCCCTGTTCCTCTGTCTCCTTCTTATCCCATCTGTGACAGTGCCTCTCAGAGTCTACATTAATTCCTGCCTTTCAGTACCACCATCGTCACCACATCTCCTATAACAGTCCCTCTGAGGACCTCTCTCTCTCTCATTCTACCACCCTCTTCAGTGTAGTGACTTTGGCAACTCTCAGGGTAGGACTTATTGTTGCCATTTTACAGATGAGGAGACAAGCTTAGAGAGACCAAGCAGAGCCTGAACTATAAGGAGGTCTCCTGTCCAACAATGTCAGGCCTAACCACCTAGCTCCTGCCCCCATGACACATCAGAGGGAATCTAAGCTATCTGGTCTGGTTACTCTAGCCACCTCCCACCACCCTGGACAGCCTCTTCCTACTTCCTTCTGCCCCTCAGTCCTGGTAGGACACACTATGTCCATGGCACGTTTGAACCTTTGCTGATGATTTTCCCTAGGCCTGGAACACCCTTCCCCTCTCTCTATGCTGTGGACCTGGCCTCCAAGTCTCAAATGTGCCCTGTCCACTTGTATGCCTGAGTGTTCACAGGCAGGTGGCTTCTTCTGTGCATCCCAGTGAACAATGTATGCTCTCACTACTGTATGAACAGACCCCGCTGCACTGTGCACACGTGGACACTCTGCTCTCCCCAGCCCAGGCTTCAAAGACTCCTCATCACTGGCACAGGAAGGGAGAGGGGGGTCAGCTCCTACTTTGTGCAGATGCAGAAAGGACAGTGCACACCGGATTGGTCTCTCCTCCTCCCTGCTCCTTAAATTGTTCTCTTGTTAGCCTTCCTTACCCTAAATCCTACCCTTTGTTTGTCCTGCCTAGGGAGCAGAGACCCGGGCTGATCTGGCCATCACTTTGAGGTTCTCTTAGCTCTAAGGTAAACACCGAAGTAATGTTGTGGCCCGTTCTTCAAAGGACAGGCCCAGATACTGCCCGTGTCTCCACATGGCGAAGCGTGAGATGCGGTTCTGCCCCATCCTCAGCCGGTTGCGAGGGTTACGTCACTCCGGAGCGAGGGTCCAGGGAGCTGCGGGAGGCTCTGCGCATGCGCATCCGCAAGGGTACCCTGACCTCCCCTCCACCCAGTCCCAGAGCTTTAGTCCTGCGGAAGGGCGGGGCCCACAGACCTGCGAGCGCGGCTGCTGGTGGTGAGGCACGGATTTTGCCCAATCTCAACCCCTCCCCGCCCCGCCCCGGGTACAGTGGGGGATCGCAGTTCGGGCGGCCTCACTCACGGGTCGAGCCTCCGCGGGGCAGGCGATGACAGTGCAGAAAGGGCCGACCGGGGTGGGGACGGGTGCAGCAGCTGCGACAGGGGCGGGGCGGGCAGGGCTGCCGGGAACGGAGGGGGAGGGGGGCGTTCTTCCCTGCTCTGGGAGCCCGGCCGCCCGGGTCGCGCTGGCTGGGGACGCACACTTAGGTCTCTCCCCCAACCCCAACCTGAGGTGCACCTGGACACGAGCCAGGGAAGGTACACTTCGACCTGAGGCCCCACGCGTCCTGTGCCCACTCGGGCTTACCAATTCCCATCTATCCTCCTGTCGACCCCTCCCCTCTTTCCCGTTACAGATGAGGCTTAGAGAAGGGGACAGACTTGTTCAGGGCACATGCTTTGGGGAGCTGAATGTGACCCAGAGCCCCACCGCAGTGGCCATGGACCAACCCTGGATTCAGGCAGGGCCACTAGCGTCAACTCCCCAAGAACCCCTACTCTCCACAGGCCCTAGGATTTGAATACTTCTACAAATGCAAAGTCACCCCCTCCCCCTGACTCCTGTGCTCCCTGGTCGTTAGAGAAAAGAGACCAGAAACACAGAAAAAAAATGCAGTTTATGTGCGGGGTAAAGGAGAGACTGTCAGAAGAGGGGGCTTCACTCACCCCCCCAGGGGGCACCAGGAAGCCAAAATGGATAGATGTCGCAGACTGTTTCCTCAGCCAGGGTGCTTAGGAGGTGTATAGGTCTCAGGGTGAGGGACTGGTCCCTGGGCCGAGGTAGGAGGCCTGGTTCTCAGGGGTGCTGTAAATGGCTAAAGCCCCTGGCACAGCAAGGGCTGGGCCTCCCAAATCTGTCTGGACATCCAACAGGAGTGGAGTCCCCAGCGTGGCGTCCTTTCCTAGGAGGAGTGAGGCTGTCATCAGAAGAGCATTTCTCCTTTCTCCTGGGAGGACAGCCCAGAATTTGACTTCTGCTCAGTCAGGATAAGCCCTCATTTTTAACCTCCCCACTCTCAGTGGTAAAGGGACCATGGCGTAGAAGGCTCTACAGGGCAGCCTGAATTCAGGGGATTTCCCTGCACAGTTCAAGCTACCCATCCCACCCAATCTTGGTAGCTCAGCCTAGGCCCTGAGTCCCCACCACCATTACCTGGATCTGGAGAATTCAGCCCTTTGACTGCCAGCTCAGCCTCACCCCTCTCTGGAACCAAGGGCTGCATCTGCATGGGAGAACCCCAGGGAGGAGCTGGGGAGGAGCCCAGTAGCTGAAGAGGAGAGCTGAGGGTTCTCTGGGGCCATCTTCAGACATAGCTTTGGTGCACTTAGACACCAAGGACCAGAGGGTGTGGCCCTGCCCTGCCCCCATCTTACCAGGGACAACTCCATGTCCAAGTCCAAGAGGGACCATTCTCGCCCTTGAAGGCTGGAGCCCAGTACCTGGGAAAAGCTCTGGGTCAACGGTGCCCTCTCAGCCTGCACAGCCAGCTGGACCCTGCTGGGTCCCAGGCTTCTGCCTCTGCCCCTGACAAAGGGTACTCACATCCATGGGCACTGCAGGCTCTACCCCCTCAGGGGGAGGCTGAAGCAGCATTGGAGGCAGGTGACTTTCTGGGCTCTGGTCCCCCTGCTCCAGGTCCAGAGACCCCCTGTACACAAAGAACTGTTGTCAGCCTGTAGTATCCACCACCTCAAGGAACCTGGTACATCAAGATTTACATTGTCGGGCTGGGGATTTAGCTCAGTGGTTAGCGTGCTTGCCTCATGAGCACAAGACCCTGAGTTTGATCCCCAGCACCAAAAAAAAAGATTTACACATTCTCTATAAAGTGCCTCTGCTTCCTACCTGGGATCTGAGGTCTTGCAATATGTCCCCCTCCCTGTGTGAGTGTAACTATCAGTGGTTTTTAAGCTACTGATTATAATCACCACAGTGAACTCATTTAAAATGCAGATTCCTGAGTCCTACCACAAGAAAGACCTGACTGGGAGTTTCCAGTTTCCAGATGATTCTGATGCAGGTGCTCCTAGGAGCACACTATGAGAAATCAGGTTAGCGTCATAGAGTCAATGTCCCCCTCAACCACAAAGAGGTATCTAAGTCAGGAAAGTTTATTGGGCTGTGGGTGCCATTCACTGTCTGTGAAAGTGGCCTTCAGGGTTCGCTGTCAAGAAGGGGCTCTGCTCACCTGTCAGGTACCTCTCTGGGGCCCCTTGGTTCAGGCTGTTGGGCACTCCTGGGCCCCTCAGGGCTGAAGCTCCCTTTCCCTTCCAGGATGGCCTGCACCACAGCCACAGGCAGTGGTGGTGGGGCTGTCACGCAGAAGTCACACTCGTTTGGGGCCAGGGCCAGCCCGGCCTCGCCATCCCCCCCTGGACTGGCCGGCTCTTCTTTGAGCAGTGCCAGGCCCTTCTCCCTGTACCAGAGAAAAGCTTCAGCCAGACCCTGGCACTGTCCTCTCCCCCTTCCCCCACAGCCATCTGGGCTGCTAGGCCTTCCCCCAGCGAGCTCCCCAGGGGCAGCCCCTGTCCCCCTTACCTCCTGCTGCCACCTGAAGGAGAAGGCCTGGGCCCTTCAGGGGATGGAGAGTCTTCTGGGACATCAGAGATGATGGGACCCCTGGCCCTCTGAGGGCTGAGGCCCAAGGTGGTCTCGGGGAGGGGCTGTAAGTAAAAAGGCTAGGCCCAGCCTTTGATTCCAGCCACAAGGAGAGCCAGAACCCAACTGACACCCCCCTGACCAGGTCTAAAGGGCAGGGTTTGAGAGGGAAGGCTAGTGCATGCTGGGGAGCCTGGTTCTGGCAGTAGGAAGGCTGGCTTCCATCTTTTTGGGGAATGGGGAGAAGAATCCCAGCTGTGCCTTAGGGAAAGGGGAGGAAAAAAACCTACCGACTGGATAAAGTAGGGGTCTTGCAGGAGGGCACCAGGAAGGGGGCAGGTGTTGAATTTAGCAGGTGTTGGGCATAAGCTCCCTTCATCCGGCATCAGGGACCTGGGGGGAGCAGATTTAGCCCCTATACCCCTCAGCCTACACTTCCCTCCCCCTCCCTCCCTCAGGCCCCAGCAGCCAAGTCAGCAGAGCTGAGGCCTGTTGCCAGGCATCGGTCACATGCTGGAGTGGAAGGGGCTCCCCCCCAGAGATGGGGGCCCTTTGGGCGTAAAGAGGGGAGGGAGGGAGCATGGTTTGGGCCCCAAGCCCCCTGTTGTTAGGATGCTTTGAGGGAGGGGAAGAGACTGCTGGGGTGGGAATTTGGGGTAATATCATCCTGGAACAGGAGAATCTGGGAGTGGGGGTACCAGATGGTAGAGCCTGGGGATGAGGGGGAAAGCCCTAGACAGGGTGAGGATGGTGTACAGGCAGGGAAAGGAATGAGGATTCCTGGTGAAGAAAAAGGGGTCACAGGAATCCTGGGGCAGGGTCCTGGAAATGGGGTCAGTGTGAGTGTGAGTGAGTGTGAGTATCCCTGGCTTCCTCACTCACAGTTTCCTCTTTGTTCCTGCACTGCTGGGCCCTGCCTGAAGTGGCCCAAAGAGGCACTGGATCAGCTGAAGAGAAAGCAAAGGGTTAATTCATACTTTATCCCACCCCCACCCTAGCAAGGCAGTTCCAGGTGGGTCTGAGGAGGACTAGGTGGAAGGGTGCCAGGAGTAGGAGGGAGAAGTGAGACAGGGGAGAGAAGCACCTTGCCGATGATCTGGTGCTGCTGACCATGGCTCTGCCTCAGTGTCACCAACTCTCGCCATAAGATCTCATTCTGCCTAAGAGAAGGGATGGGAGGGTGCTGAGGCTTCTGAGGGTTTGTCCAGTCACCACCGCCATAGAATGGCAAAGTTGGGGTCCCACAGGACCACCCCATGGTCAGTCATCCTAGGGTTCCACAAGGGCCATTTGTCTGGAAGGAGGTGTCAAGGCCCCAAAGAGGGAGGGGCTGCCCAGAACCCCTGGTGACCAGTATCCTCAACCAGATGCCCTCTGCCCTGCCTTCCCGGCTCCCGGCTCCCGCACTGCCTGAGCTCCCGCAGCCGCGCCTCGGTGCTCTCTTGCACTCCTCGCAAAGCCTGCACCTCGCCCAGAAGCCGCCCCAGGTCTTCGGGCCGCCAGCGACCGTCGTCGCCGCGCAGCGCGGGCACCTACAGACGGAAGGCAGCAGCGGGAGAGGGTCACTTAGAACGCGGCGGGCAATCACAACGCCTCACTTGGCTTTACTCGTTTCGGAAGGCCGCCCGCACCTTGCGCCGCACTCGCTCCAGTAGCTGCTCTCGGCCGCGCACGAAGCTCGGGTGCTGGAACTCAACGTGGTCGCGCTCGGGCCTGAGTAGGCCACCCTGCTCGATGCTCACCACCTTCCGAAAACCGTCTAGGGAACGGGGTGTAGGGGCCTGAGTAGCCTCACCTTCGTCACTAAGTCTCCCACACCCGCTCCCAGCCCGGCTGCTGGAGGGACTCACACATGTTGAGTTGGCGCACAAAGCTCGCCATGTTGCTGTGCTTGAAATATTGGGGCAGAACTTCCTTGGCGAAGCGGCTCTGATCGCTTACGAGGAAGCTGGTCCCGCTCTACCGAGAACGCCGCCCACCCGCGGTGCGGGTAGAGACCAGAGTCCATGAGCTGCGCCCGCCCGCCTCCAGGTCAGCGCTGTGGCGCGCGCACTCACTCTGGGGTTGAGCCTGCCGCTCACAGGGGTATGGAACAAGGCCAGGGCAGGACCAGCTGAGACAGATCCCAGGACGACCAGTGAGTCCCTACCGCTAACCCGACCCAGATTCGGTTCTCAGAAGGGAGTAGTAAAGGCTAACCCAAGGTCCACCTCGGACCGCGATGTGAACCCGAGCCAGAGCCGCGATGTGACCCTGACTTAGCCGGAGCCAGCCCTTACCTTCTCCCTGCCTGTTTTCTGATCTGTCGGTGGGGTGGGGTGATAACCTAATGACCTAGGAGATCACTGGGACTCTAGGTCTCCAGGAGGCGCCTAATCCTTCCTCTGCCCCAGAGGAAGTCGCCTCTTCCTCAGCTCGCACACCCCCTCCAAGGTGAACTACCTGTACGGCGGAATCGAGGGACCCACAGCTCAGTCCCAGGCGGGGGCTGGGTGGGCGTGGGTGTTCACTGACTTGGAGGGACCCCGGGGACCACTGAGGGTGTCGAGGGGCCCCAGCCCTCACCGGGCTCCAGCGGATCAGGTGGTCGGTGCCTGGGTCGCCCACCAGCGCCCATAGCTTGCCGAGGAAGGCAGGCACGGGACTGGGGCCTGGCTCCGTGGGCAGCGCGGCTGGCGCTTCCTGCATGGCGCAGTCTCGGCCGAGCTCAGCGCTCGGGCCCGACCGCTGCGGGCTTGTCCAAGCCGCGAAAGTGCTGCGTTTGCCTCCCGCCCCGCCCTACTCCGCCCCCAGGCGCTGGGTCAGGCGGGGGCCACGTGCGAACCCGCGGGGGCGGGGCTCGGACAGCGGCCCAGGCGCCAGCAGAGCGAAAGGGCTGGCTGAATCGGATGTGTGCAGAGATAGGGTGCCGAGGGAGGCCTGGGTTCGAGTCTCATCCTCAGTCCTTTTCTTTTTGCATTCTTGGGCAGAAATCTTCGTGCGTGATTGCTGTGGATTTGGAAAGTCCTAGAAAGCGATAGCCGTGGGTATAGTGAAGCTCTGGTTAGGGCAGACAACTAGGATAGGTGGTGGGGAGCTGCCTCTCTCTCACCCTCCCACCGAACGCTAGGGCGCAGTCATTCCAAGGATGCAGAATTCCCCACCCTTGCAGCGGCTTCAGTTATCACAGACCTGGAAGTCTGGATCTCTTCCATCTCCGCCGGGACGACTCTTCCAGCCTCAGCTCTTTCCCAATCTTCCCCCTTTAGAACCGAGCCAGGATTTCACAGCATGCAGATACCTCAAGGTTTGTTTATTTCGCACAACCCCTACCACCCAGTCATCGCTGGTGCCGCCCTCCCCCTACGCCGGGGTGCCGAGCTGGGGCAGAGTGCGCAGAGGGGTGGGGTGGGGTGGGGGAGCCCCGACAGAGTTGGCATCTGCAGAGGCTAAGAGCACCAAGTGGATTCAGGGAGTCCCAGACTGGTTCAAACACCATCCCACAGGTCCCAGTCCCCGTCCCCGAGAGGCACAGAAGGCAAAGGGAATCCCGAAGGAGTTGACAGTGCACCCAGGAAACTCCCTCCCGCGTCTCAGAGACCTCGGGTCTGCAGAATGGAGGCGGGGGAGTTGACCAATCACCGCAGAAGCGTGGGGTGCCAGGGATGTGGCTCCCGCTTCAGTTTGATCGTGTAGCTGCGCAGGCGCGGGCAGTGCGCACGAAAGGCGTCCAGTACCGAGGGTCTCACCACGCAGAAGCAGTGTAGCTCCTGCAGGCCGGAGCAGCGCGCTGCCAGCTCCTGCAGCGCGGAGTCCAGTTCCGGTGAGGCGGAAGCGCGCACCTCGAGCACGCGCAGGGTTGCGGCATAGTGGTGTGCGGCGAAACGCACAGGGCCTACGGTGTCACCCGAGAGGTTGAGACGCAGCGCAGCCACGGGTACTGCTGGCTGCAGGACACGTGTCACGCTCTCTGCAGGCATCACAGGCTCAAGCTCCAGCTCCACCACCAGCCCAGGGTGGCGGCAGCGCAACGCCGCCCAGGATTCATTGGGCACAGGAGACGCGCGTGGATCTTCAGGGCACGCGCACCGCAGGGCCAGGAGCTCGAAAGGCGCGCGATCAGGCGCGGCCAGTGCCTGGAGGACGGCGCACGATAGACTGGCTAGGTGCAGGCCAAGGGCGCGCAGGTGCGGGCAGGCCTCCAGCAGTTCGAGTACGGAGCCGGGCCTCACGCTGTCCACCAGCGTATGGTTGTCCAAGAAAATGCTGCGGAGCTCTGGGCAGCCACGCGCCACCTGCAGCACCAACTTGTCATCCAGTGTGTAGGGCAGGCGCCGCAAGTCAAGGTGGCGCAGCTCGCAGGCGTTCCTGCAGACAGCGGACACAGCGTCCAGGATGTCTCGGCCTGCGTCAAACAGTGGTTTTTCACCGCGGCACTCCAGGCACAGGCCTCGAAGCCCTGGGGCACGGCCTGCCAGCGCAGTCAGCAGCTCGGTGGCCGCCTGGCGACTCATCTTCCTCGACGGCTCATATTCCAGCCGTAGATTGTGAACATAGTCCAAGCAGGTGGACAGGTATGGTGGCAACACACCTTCCAGCTCACGGTCGCAACTTGGGTTAGAACAGTGCAGAAAAGGCATTGGGGGCATCTCTGCGACCTGGGGAGAGGCCTCTAACACCCTCAACTTGGATTCCCACTGTCCTCCCCACTGCCTGCCCCTGGTACACACACCTCTCTGTCTGGACCGTGCAATAGCCCCAAGGCAGCCGGCAGGGGCAGAGGAAACTCCCATCCTACCCCTTTAGAAGACTTCAACCAGCCACAGGTTGAAACCCTGGCATGGAGAGCCAGTGATATTTTAGGAACTAGCTGGCTCTAAGGAAATGGGGCAGGGAGAACCTCTGGGTTGCCAGGTTCAAATTCTGCCTCTGCCACCTCCTCTCTGAATAACCTTCGGGAAGTGATGACATCTCTCTGCCTCAACTGTGCAATGGAGTTAATGCTGCCTATCCACCACAAGAGGTTTTTGTGAGAATTAAATGAGTTAATATACGCAAAGCAGTTAGAACAGTTGATACATACATAGTAGGCGATCAGTAAATGTTAGTACTATAATTATTTTTAATATAGGGGACTTTAATAAATCTCCCCAAATCCTAGCTCCCGCAGAGCAAGTATGAGGATGAGTAGGTGGCAGGCGGCAGACGAGCCAGCTCACCTGATGTTGGTGTCACGCCATACGGCACTGCTGATGGCAGCGGCGGCCCAGGCCCTGCAGACCCCGGCGGCAGCGGCACGATCCCTGAGGGCCAGGTGGCGAAAAATGAGCGCCAGCACTTCCTCTGGCAGTTGTTCCGCCATTGTGAGGCTGGGGGTGGGGCTCCGCCGCCGCTCCCACTGATCCGGCCTGGAGAGAAAGGGGCGTCCCTGGGCTCAGAAAAGGAACTCCGGAGTGTAAAAATGCTCGTGGTCTGCGAACTGCTACATTTTGTGGAGCCTAGCGCAAAAAGAAAATACCGGGATACCTGTTTACAACATTAAGAATTTCAAAGGGCTGGGGATGTAGCTCAGAGGTAGGCTCTAAGTTCGATCCCAGCACCAGCAAAAGAAAATTCAGGGCAGTGACAGCAGAACTTTCTATCAAGTTTTAAGCCCCTACCTCATTGAGCAGGTCTCACTCAGGTCCGTGAAGTCGGCCTTGGCTGCCAAAGGTTTCCTTTCCTCGTTATTTTTCACTTGTTGAACAAGCTCCAGATGATTCTATAGGTTCCCACTAAAGAAACTTTTTCCCAAACCCGCCGGCGCTAGAGATGAGGACAGGGTTAATAAGGCGGGAGCTTGGAAGACTTTTGTCTGGGACCATGAGCCAATCAGGAAGCCGGAGGGCGGGCGGGGCTCAGCTGGGTCCGCCCAGAGAGGGGTGGCCCCTTCGCTGCCTCCGCCCCTGGGGTAGAAGTCCCTGGGACTTCCAGCGGCAGGCAGGCGCAGACAGAGAGAAGCTCGGGGTTCTGAGGCCTGACAGCGCTGGCTCCCGAGAGCGTGTAGTCCAAGTTCGCGCCCTGACCCCTGAGCAGCCCTGGCACCCGCTGGGCAGGAATTTAGCACACTCACCCCCTTCTCAGCTTTTAGAGGAAGGATGAGGTTGTTGGAGATTTCGGGTCCTCTTTAAAGTTGCCAATTTTGTTTCAAGGTGCACGAGGGTATTTGTACATTTCACACCACTTCCCACTGTATGTTCCCGTATCACCCAGGCTAACGGTCTCTCCTGAAATTTGAGCCATATATACTCTGGCAGTTTCGGATACCTTCTGCCAGGCTTGTTCCTGGGAGTCGTGGCGCCCTGTTTGAGTACCAGGGAATAGCAGAGATGAGATTATCAAGCCGGCTCCTCAGGGGCCAAAGGAAAATTCTGATCCCCAGGTGGCGCCCTCTAGTTGATCCTCCTGGGACGGACGGAAGTCTGGCAGCTCTCTGGGGCCCTTCGGTCTTGTAAGAACTTCAAGACCCCAAAATTACGACCCTCCAGCAGTCCTTCCAGCTATTTTACTTAGGGTGTCGACATCTTACCTGCTCAGCGGACGGGGCAGGGTCTGCGCAGAGGCAGGGGAATGAGCGAAGGAGGGCACCGGGGCGGGAAGGAGCGCCCCGGAGCCGGGAAGGCGGGACATGAGGGCGGACGGGGCGGCTCGGGCTGGGACACCGCCCCGACGCCTCAGCGCACACCCGGAAGCGGCGTGGTGGAGCGGAGCCTGGCGGGCGTGGGAACCCAAACCCGGCCGAAGTGGCCAGGTTAGTTGAGAGGAGGGAAAGTGGGCTCCCGGGTGCGGCGGGAGCAGAGGCGGATCCTGGCTCCCGTCCGTGGCCACTGCGCCGTTGTCACCCGGGGCCGCCGTGGCCAGCTGGTGGCGGCGGCCTATTGAGCTGTTTCCATAGGAGGTGAGGGTACGGAACTTGAGCCTTGCAGGTTCCTTGTGCCAGCTAAGAGCTTTGGATGGGCTGCCGGGCCTTGCAGGTGAGAGGGCGGCGGGGGGAGGGGAGGGCCTGGATCTGTGATCGAGACCCTTTTTCGCTCCCAACCCAGGCACGTGCAAAAACCCAGCAGGATGGCGCGCTAGTGGGAGCTCGGGAAGTTCCCCCTCGCGAGATCCGCAGTGGCGCTGCTGAGTAAGGGGCGCGTCTGGCTGGTTGCACCTAGTCGCTGGCTTCCAGTCCTTGGGCCACGCCTACGGACGTCCCGCCCACTCCGCCAGAGGTGGGCTGCCTGGGGACTGTCGTTTGTTACTGGGGCATCGCGCCTGGCTGTCCTTTGGTAGTAAGGGCAGTTTTTAATTTGGTACCCAAGCGTCCACATTAACGTCTGCCTGCGATCCCAGCAACCCATGCCTGGCAGCCTCAGCCTCGCCAGAAGAGGGGCGGATTCCCGGTGGGTGGGGCTCGGGGCTTCCCAAAGAGGGGTTTTCTGTGGAAGGCCACCAGGAATGATTCCAAAGCGCACAGTGGCAGAGAAGAGCTTTCCCTGCCCCACCTCTTCTCTTCCTTGTTAACTGACCTGTCAACCACCAGCCCAGCTCCAGTGGCCAACTTCCCCCATTTGCCCAGTACTAGTGGTGCGATGGGACATCCCCCTTCTCCAGGTGTCCTGTACCCGCCTGGCAGGCCTGATGGTCGGTCAGACTCTGGTCCCTTCGGTCCCTACTTCCACCTTTTGGGCAGAGACCACATCCATCAGGTCGGAACTTCCAAGTCAGGGGGGCTAGGAAGATGTGAAAGAGGAAACATCTTCAGGGTCCCCCATGCCACTTTCCTGGGGTTCCTACTTGCCTTGCCTTCTTGACTGGGTCCCTACTGCTCTTGTCCCTACTTGTCACCTGGAGTTTCACCCCATATTTGTTGTTGTTATTTTGGGGTTTTTGTTTTTTGTTTTTTGGGGGAGTCTGGGGATCAAACTCAGGTCCTTCTGCTTGTTAGGCAAGCACTCTACCACTTGAGCTAAATCCCCAACCCTGTTATTTTATTTTTTAAGAAGGACATTTTGGGGCTGGAGATTTATCTTAGTGGTTAGAGTGCTTGCCTCATGAGCACAAGGCCCTGAGTTCGATCCCCAGCAC
The DNA here is from genome assembly GCA_004026905.1 of Hystrix cristata. NCBI lineage: Eukaryota > Metazoa > Chordata > Mammalia > Rodentia > Hystricidae > Hystrix > Hystrix cristata. The sequence continues at coordinate 293,035 of PVJO010000027.1, forward strand.
CAAAAAAAAAAAAAAAAAAAAAAAAAAAAAAAAAAAAAAAAAAAAAAAAGAGAGAGAGAGACATTTTACTTTTTTTTAGTACATAGGAAATGTTTCTATTTTACATAAAGTAGAAAATATTGCTAAATACAAAGAAAAATCACTCTGAATCCCCTCCCAAAGAGAAACACAGTACACGTATTTTGTTAATGTTCCAATTAGCAGTTGTCTGTTGTTTTAGGTAACTACAAACGTATTAATACGTTTTCTAATGAAGAGATTGGCAGGGAAGTGACTGTTCAAAATGTGTCCCCTATACTCAGAGCCATGGTAGGGCCATCACTAGTTGGGGCAGATCTGAAATCAGTCTCTGCTTCAAGCTCAAGATCCGTACTTCCTCCTTAAGATGTCTAGGTTCCTTTTCTTGGCTCCTCCTGACACTGCCTCCCCTGAGGCTTTTTATCTCTCATGTAAATGGAAGTCAGCTAGGGCCACCTCATCTGCCCCATCCAGAGCAAGGACTCTGCACCCCTCCTAGTTAACCACTGTAAATGCTAAAACCAGAGAATAAGGGAAGATGACTGATGGGGCAGGAGGTGGAGTTTTCTGGGAAAGAGGGGAGGTATTGCCTCAGGTGAGGTAGAGAAAAAGAGGCAGGACAGTTTCCCCATTTGTCTCCTCATGGGGCAATATCTGGGTCAATTAAGTGGTTCTCTGGCTGGGAATTTTGCCTCCTGGTCGAGGGTCAGTTTTTTTGTTTTTGTTTTTGCTTTTTGAGACAGGGTCTCGTTATGTAGTTCGGTCTGGCCTTGAACTTACTACGTAGCCCAGGCTGGCCTTGAATTCAAGGCAATTGTCCTTCCTCAGCCTCCCAAGTGCATGTGCCACTACGTCCTGTGTTTAGAGTCAGTTTTTTGACAGATGGATAAAGGAGATACTAACTCCAAGGGGCCCTGGCTCTATCTGGACAAGGAAGGAAGGAATCTATAATAAAACAGTCTGAGTTGGAAAAGAGCCCAATTCCAAGGCCTTTGTAACAAAGTGGAATGGTTTAGCTCACATAACTGAACAATCCAGGTTTAAGTGGTTTCAGGGACAGCCGGATCCAGGATCAGAGCACGGTTAGGAGTGCACACTGCACCATCTCTTGGCCCTGTTTCCTTCAGTATCAGTTTCATTTTCAGCTAGGCTCTTCCCAAGCAGTGGCAAAGGAGATTTACCACTTCTTTCCAATTCATCACCAAGGGAAGGGAAATTAATGCTACTGGTCCAGCTGAGCACCAGGGTTGATTCTTATTGGTCCAACTTGAGCCCTATATGGAGACCTGAACTAGTTCATGCAGAATGGTGACCAGAAAATGTACATTGGCCAGGCCAGTTTCACATACGGACCTGGAACTCGGAAGTGGGATTAGCTTTTCCCTTCTGAATACAGATTCAGAAGAGGAATGAGAGAAGTTCCCAGAGGTCTAGAGTTACAGGAGGGAATCTGGGTAAGAGTAAACTACAAGATTTTTTTCCCCTTTAATTAAAAAGGAAAGCCAGAAGGTATAATGGGAATGCAGATGAAAGAACCGAAGTGTAGGGTTGTAGACCTGCAGAGATCCTGGGTCTCATGTTCAAACTGAAGGCAAGGCCAGGGTCTAGTTGGCTTTGGGCATGAGCAACATCCAGAACAATGTCTCCTGTCATCTTTGGCTTAAGGAGAGGGCAGAACTTCTCTGTTTTCACTGCAGGGTGTACCTCTGTTCTGCTACTGTGACCCTGGACTTTTTTTTTCTCAGTACTGGGGATTAAACCCAGGGCCTTAACAAATACTAGGCAAGCACTCTACCACTGAGCTATATCCCCAGCCCTTTTTAAATTTTGAGACAGGCTTTCTCATCAAGTTGCCTAGGCTGGCCTTGAACTTGCCATCCTTCTGCCTCAGCCTCCTGAGTGGCCAGGATTACAGGTGTGTGCCACTGCACTGAGCAATAGTGGGCACTTCCTGGAAGTTAGTTGAAGAATAATCCTCACTGCAAGTCTGAGTGGGGCTGGCAGGGCTTTGTATAGAGATAGAGGCAAAAGGGGCTCCCTGTGAGATGGTGAACGCCTGCCCCAAGTGTGCAGGCTGACTGGAGTTGCTGTGGAGGGGATAGGTGGGCCACGTGGAATTGGACAGTTGTTTCTAAGGCTGGGAGTGACCTGGATTCTTGTCTGTAGGTCCAGGAGGCAAGATGGCAGCTGGGTCAAAAGGGCATGAAGAGTGGGTAGGCAGTGCATACCTGTTTTTGGAGTCCTCGCTAGACAAGGTGGTCCTGTCAGATGCCTACACAGACCCCCAGAAGAAGGTGGCAGTATACAGGGCTCTGCGGACTGCATTGGCAGGTGCGTGGCTGGTGGTATGGGAGAGGAAGAGGTGGCCTAGGCCTTTGTGGACTGAACTGGGGTCGAGGCTCCATCTCCTGAACTGGGAAAAGATGAGGGATAATTGGGGAGTGGGGTTGGGTAGGGGAGGAAGAGCCCTGTGTGTAGGGTCAGCCTTCTCTGCTTACTGCATGCATGTCCTCGAGTGTAGACATGTGTACCTATGTCTAAAAAATATGATCTACTATTTCTGCACTAATCTCTCCCTGCTCTATGCACCCCCTTGCCCACCCGCCTGACCATACAGCTCACTCCTTTCTACTAATTGCACATTTCTCTCTCCTCTTTTCCTCTCTCACTGCAGCACCCCTTGCCCGAGTCCCCTCCCCAGTACCTACCTTTCCAGGTCCCCCTTTCCCACCCCAGGGCAGAGGCTGCAGAAGGCTGAAGCCAGTTGGGGGATTCTACTTCAACCTCAGCAACGAGGATCCCTCTCTTTCCAGGGGAGAGGGAGCCTCACTAGGGGGAGGCTGAAGACCTGAGGCCTCCACCCCACCCCTGTGTTTCCCAGACAGCTTGGTGACTCAGGGCCAAGGTCCCTTTTCTGTGTTGTAAAGGGCCACCCTTTGGCCCACCCTAATTTGAAGTTTTAGAGATGGACTAGGTTATACCCACTCCGTAGTAGATTCTGGCCTGCTTTCTGGGTTGTTGCTCTTTGCGTCCCAATTTTGTTTCCCAGATGGGTACTCTGGGTAATCCTGCACCCCAGGGGATGGGGACAGGGGTTTGATCACAGGCTTCAACCTTCCTTTGGCTGCTTGGAGAACGGCCCCGCTAGGGGACCGCCTGGCGCCTGACTGCTCGCCTCTGCAGAGAGCTCCGAGAGCCCCGACGTGCTACAGATACTCAAGATTCACCTCAGCGACCCACAGCTGGTAGTACAACTGCGTTTCTGCGGGCGCCAGTCCTGCGGTCGCTTCCTCCGCGCCTACCGCGAGGGGGCGCTGCGCACCGAGCTGCAGGGGTGCTTGGCGGAAGCGCTGGCCCAGCCCTCAGTGCCCCTGCAGCTGGAGCTGCGCGCCGGCGCCGAGCGACTGGACGATTGGCTGATTGATGAAGAGCGCTGTGTGAATAGCATTTTAGCCCAGAAGGTGCAGAGGACTGGGGTCAGGATGGGGTAGGGTGGGGATTCGCCGTTATGAGCCCCATTGACCGCGCATTCCCTCCCCCAGCCGGACCGGCTCCGGGATGAAGAACTCGCTGAGCTGGAGGATGCGCTCAGCAAGCTGACGTTTGGCTCAGCGAGCCAGGGTGGCGACGCGAGGGTCACTCCAGCCCCCTCGCAGTCCCTGGGTTCCTCTCCGTTGGAGGAGAAGCCGCCACCGCAGGCCGGCCAGACCTTTCTGTTCCAAGGTCACCCCATAGGTGAGGCGCACTTGCAGAGTTAGGGTCCCCAGGTCGGGCTGGCCCAGAAGTCGCCAGGCAGGCATGGGAGGGTACAGGCTCTGGGGTGCCCTGCGCCCACCCACCTCTCCACTCCCTCCGCAGTGAATCGGCCGCTCAACCTGCAGGACCAGCAGACATTCGCACGCTCAGTGGGCCTCAAGTGGCGCAGGGTGGGGCGTTCCCTGCAGCGCGACTGTCGGGCACTCAGGGACCCGGTGCTTGACTCGCTGGCCTATGAGTACGAGCGCGAGGGGCTGTACGAGCAGGCCTTCCAGTTGCTGCGGCGCTTCGTGCAGGCTGAGGGGCGCCGTGCCACATTGCAGCGCCTGGTGGAGGCTCTTGAGGAGAATGAACTCACCAGTCTGGCAGAAGACCTGCTGGGGCTGGCGGATCCCAACAGTGGCCTGGCTTAGGCCGGGTGCCGAGGGAGGGGTGGTCAGCCATGAGTCCAGCCACGGTCTGGAGCGACTGGTTGGAACTAGTCCCATCTACTACTGCTGCTACTGCTGACGCCTCCCCCTTCCATGTAAGGGTCTCTGAAACCATCGTAACACCCCTACTTAACTGAGCAGCTGGGAGTAGAGTCGACTGCCTTCCCAACGTATCAGACAAGCACCGCCCCTCTCAGCCTACAGGGTACACTGTGGTGATTCTGCCCCAGAGTCTTTGATGGTAACAGAACGTGAATGTCTTCTTTTCTGGCTGGCCCTTACCTCTTCATTCATAGAACAATGATATATTAAGCACCTGGAACTTCTATGTCCTAGGCATCACCCCAAGTGCTGCAAAAAGTGTGGTGAGCAAGTACATGAATCCTATCTACCCCCAGCTCACACTCAGCAATGGTAATAAAGTGTAACATTTTTGCACAGTGAGCAATGGGAGTGCAGAGGCCTGTTCCAGTCTGGTGGTAAGCTCCAGGAGTAGGTGAGTGTGAGCAGGGTGGAGGAGTGGGGTGGGGCGGACACGGCTGGGACAGTGGCTGCAGAGGTGGAGGAAAGGTACTGAACAGCAAGAGCTGTTTAGGAGGAAAAAATAACAGCCTGGCGACCATGGACCAGGGACGGGGTTAGAGACAACCTGGTTTCTGCCTTTGCCAGTAGGACAGAGGCCTGGGGTAGGCCCTGTTTGCTCTGTTCCCAGGAACGATGATCCTGCAGGGCTAAAGATTCATGAATGGGTAGGTGGGAGTGGATGGGCTGGCCCAGGGGTAGGTCCCAAAAGACACCTACTAGAAAAGGAGCTGCCCAAAGAGGAAGGAGGAAAACCAGGAGATCTGGAAGCTAGGGCATATCCACTGCTGTAATGGAGGCTGACTATCAGTCAAGACTGAAGAGCACCCTTTGGAGTCAGAGCCAGAGGAGGAAGTGGGAAGGGAGGCAGTGGAGAAAGCGAGAGGAGTTGATTGCTCAGTGAATAGGGAAGAGTAAGGCTTGGGATGAAGAGTTTGCTTTTTAAGGGAGAAGGAGCAGACAGCCCCCAGAAAGAGGATGGTGGTAGGTAGCACCACTGGTGTTAGTAGCCTATTCTCAGACCATGGAATGGAGTTGTCTACTCCCGTCTCTAGCTGTTGGGCCAGGACCCAGAAACCTTGAGTGCAGGAAGATAAAGCTGTGGGAATTGGCCTTCAGTCTCCAGGGTTCCTCTCTGCCCACTTGGGTCACAGCTCAAAACTTTGCCTGTGGGAGCCTTCCCAAGTCCAGGTTGGGCAGGATTTTAGTGACACAGGTATGGTTCTTTCTACCTGAAGGAGGCTATGTGGGGGTCAGGGGACTCAAAAGTGGATCTGGGCCTGGACTCAGGCCTATTAGCATTTGGGGAGACAGGACTGCAGTGTTGCCTGGGAAGTTAACACAGACAGGGTTGGCCCTGGGTTCTGTATCTTCAGTGGACAGATGAGAGGCAAGGAAGCAGAGAGGGAAGGCTCCTGGACTGAATTCCAGAAGACCTCGGGGGTGGTACAGTACTTTCTGGCAAGTTGCTTAACTCCTTGAGAAGCAGTTTTCCCATCTGGGCACAAGAAATGAGAGCTGCTGGCAGGTTTGTTTTAAGAAGTGGATGAGTTGTCTTCGTGTAGGGGTGTGTGTATGCGTCCTGGGCGTCGGGTATGGCGAGCCACAAGTAAGAGGCAGTCATGTGTCCCAGAGGCAGTTTATGGCCCTGCCCGTGGAACCAGGGCTGCATTGAGGAGAGGTGCTCCGAAGAATGAGCCGGGATAGTGGCCAGGTCGACGCTTAAGACCCTTCGGCCTAGGGATTTGGGACCGGCCAGCTCTTGGGCTCCTGGCACCCCAGGCCCCGCCCCAACTCCGCAGAGACAGCAGTGAAGTGTATACAGAGACGAGGATGCTTCCCAAGCCTCAGAAAGGTGGATTTGTGGAGTCAGCCAGCACCATGACCAGGCTTTCCCCACCTACAGTAGCCCGGTGAAGCATCCTCTAAGGAATTAATTAGTCCCTACTTGGAATTGGTGCTCCCGGCGCCGGGGCGGAGCTGAGCTCCAGAGGTCCCGGCTCGCACAGCTGGAGGGTCACGTGGCATGGCCCCGGCCCCCTTCCTGCCAGCGCTGCATTTGGCTCAGGCCCCGTCCATGGCCGCCCTAGGGACCCTGAGCTGAGCCCTAGAGGCTCCGGCATACGGGGGTCGCGCTGCTCCTGAGGGTCTTGCGTGAGTGTCGGGATCCCAGAGACCCAGACCAGGAGTGGGGCGGGGAAAGGTATAAGGGACTCAGCCTCAGCGCGGGGAAGCGGGAAGGAGTAGGACGGAGGTTCCGGGTTTTCCTGTCGGGCCTTGGGGACTCTTCCTGGGCAGGTGGGAGCTGGGTACGAAGGGGTGGCTTCTCGGCCTCTTCGCCTGCTCGTCCCTGCAGTGCATAGGCCCCGAAGGGGATGAACGTCCAGTAGCTGGAGACCCTCTGGGCTTGGCCTCTCGCCCCCTCCTCTTGGAGGGGGCCACCACTTCTACCACCTCGGGAGGCCCTGCTTGCAACCCTTGAAAGGGAAGGCCGGCGCCAGCTACGCGGACATGAGGAGGAGGCTGCGCCTACGCCGGGACGCGTCGCTCACGCTGCTTCTCGGCGCCGCCCTCGCCCTCCTACTCTACGCTCAGCGCGATGGCCCGGCCCCAACCTCGAGCGCGCCGCGAGAGCGAGGGCAGCTGGCACGGAGGCCAACGCTGGGGCCCCGCGCGTTCCAGGTACCGGATGCAGGCGCAGCCCCACCGGCCTATGAAGAGGACACGCCCGCACCCCCCACGCCCACGGGCCCTTTTGACTTCCGCCGCTATTTGCGCGCCAAGGACCAGCGGCGCTTCCCGCTGCTCATTAACCAGCCGCATAAGTGCCGGGGCGACGGCGCACCTGGCGGCACACCCGACCTGCTCATCGCTGTCAAGTCAGTAGCTGCTGACTTCGAGCGGCGACAAGCCGTGCGCCAGACGTGGGGCTCTGAGGGTCGCGTGCAGGGGGCGCTCGTGCGCCGCGTCTTCTTGCTGGGCGTGCCCAGGGGCCCAGGCACCGAGGATGCAGACGCAGAGGGGGCGGGCATGCGGGCGCACTGGCGCTCCCTGCTGCATGCTGAGAGCCGTGCCTACGGGGACATCTTGCTCTGGGCCTTTGACGACACTTTTTTCAACCTAACGCTCAAGGAGATTCACTTTCTGGCCTGGGCCTCAGCCTTTTGCCCTGACGTGCACTTCGTTTTTAAGGGCGACTCCGATGTGTTCGTGCACGTGGGGAACTTGCTGGAGTTCCTGGCCCCGCGGGATCCAACACAGGACCTGCTTGCAGGTGATGTGATTGTGCAGGCGCGGCCAATTCGAGCGCGGGGTAGCAAGTACTACATCCCGGAGGCAGTGTATGGCCTGCCTGCCTATCCAGTCTACGCAGGCGGCGGTGGCTTTGTTCTTTCGGGAGCCACGCTGCGTCGCCTGGCCAGTGCCTGCAAGCAGGTTGAGCTCTTTCCCATCGACGATGTCTTTCTGGGCATGTGTCTGCAGCGCCTTCGGCTTACACCTGAGCCTCACCCAGCTTTCCGTACCTTTGGCATATCCCAGCCTTCAGCTGCACCTCATCTGCACACCTTCGACCCTTGCTTCTACCGTGAGCTGGTTGTAGTGCACGGGCTCTCTGCTGCCGACATCTGGCTTATGTGGCGCCTGTTGCATGGGCCATCTGGGCCGGTCTGTGCACACCCACAACCTGTTGCTGCAGGCCCCTTCCAGTGGGACTCTTAGCTACTCATCAATGCCATAACTCAGTCTTAGATAATCTGCTTCTCACCGGCTCCTCGTTGAATTCCAAGTCTTGTCCCTTTCTTTAAATCTTTCCCCTGAACTCTTTCCTGGAGCCAGTCCTTCCAGGGCCCGGGTCTGACTGGAAGACCAAGGACACAGTCACAGGGACAACTCTGTCACGGTCCTACTTCATCCTCCTGCACCCTCACTGTTGTGTCAGTGTCCTCTTAACACCCCGGCACCCCAGCTAGGGAGCCCTTCTAAGACTGCTCCACTATACATTTTTCCTACATTCTTCAACTACCCCCTTCAAAAAGCCAACACCTCCACACTTATTTTAGTACAAACATCCCAGCAACAGCACATGGCAGGCTGGTGCTGAGGCATAGGTGCTTTATTGGAGAGAATGTGGGCAAGCCATGAGGAAGGTTCCCCTATTCCAAGAGGATGGGGACAATCCTACCTACCCCTGACAATGAGATGTGCAGGGTCTCTGGCCAGACCGTGGTCAAAATGGGAAGACAGTCACAAAGGCATGAGAGTGCCACAAAAGCCTGGCTGTAGGCCCAGGAACCATACAGGCAAGCACCTGGGGCAGGTCCCTTGCACATTCATCATGAACTATACAGAATGAGGCTGTACATGAGTTAATTACAAAAGAGTCATATTTACAAAAATCTGTACACACGTTTGAAAAACTCACAAAATTGTCATCTATGTATCACAAGTTGCTAGACCAAAATATTAAAAATGGGATAAAAGTATACATTTCTCTTCTCAATTCTTTTCAAAAGGATTAATATTTTTAAAGCACATGTATGCTACTTTCCATTATATGAAGAGATCAAGCAGCCCAGCATGCCTTGAGCCCCCAGAGGCCACGAGCCATGAAAGGCCCAGCCAGGGGACAGTGGCCAAGGGCGGGGGCAGGGAGCTGGCCCACAGGGCAGAACAGAGTGCTAAAACACAACAAAAGGAAGATGTCTTTGGCTAAAACTTTGGCATTAAATAAAAGAGGCAAACAGAATGGAAACATAAGTCCTGCCAGCAAGGTTGGGCAGAACAGGGGCAAGGCGACCTTGAAAGCTGACTCCAGAGCAGTGGAAACTAGGCCGGAGCGCATACCTGGATGGTAGAAAGCTGTGTTCCACCAGGTGGGTGTGCCTCCTGGGCTTGGTAGGAAACGTGCACAAAAGGAACAGGGAAAGGCAGGTGGGCCACCTTGACCACAGCCAGCTCAAGTAACTAAAGTAGGTGTAGTGCAAATGTTGCAACCGAGTACTATGGACAGACTACCTGCTTGCCTTAAGGGTCACATGGCAATGTAGGGCCAAAGGCAGGACTTTGTCCTCATCCGGGGTGCCCGTATCAATCACAGAAAGAGCCCCAAGTTTTCCCAATGTGTGTGGAACAGGGGTTGACATGTCCTGCCGCCTTCTGTGTTAGTCCACAGCTCCTGGGTCCAGGTATCAAGGCTCAAAGTTTGTGCTTCTCTTTGCAGTCCGTGTTCCCTGCTGGCAGCAGCAGGCTTAGGACGGACGGACAGAGGAGTATCTGAGTGCCTTGTCCCATGGCAGAGCACCCAGACTGTGCCTACCTTTGAACATTCCAACAGCCCTTCAACGCTGGCAAGGTGCCTGAGAAAACCCACAGGATGGCACAGAGACCCACTGAGCAGGATGTGACCCACAGTTCCTTGGGCAGAGGGGCACACATGGTGATGTCCCTAGGGGAGCTCTGCTGTTCTCAGGTGGGCACCAGGCCTGGGGGGGCCATACAGGGTCACAGAGGCAATGTGGTTGTTCTGCATGATCTGGTGTAAGAAGAGGACAATGGGTCAAGGATGGGTGGTAGATGTAGGCAGAGCTTATGTTCTAGAGGGCTGTGGGAGGCTGGAGGCTTGCTCGCAATACACCTACACACAAGGCCTGGGCTCCTGACCCCTCAAGTTTCCCTACTTCACGTTGGGGGATCTGTGCCCAAAGGTTTGCCTGTTCTTATGGAATGACACAGCCTTATCATACCCATTTGTCTAGTCCCTCTGGAACTGGTAAGGGCCTGCAGAAAGTGTGGCATCCAGATGGAAAATAGGGGCTACTCATTGTTCTCCCGAGCCATCAGGACCTTGAGAGCCACTTACCCACTGTGTATTCAGTCACATGGTTCAAAAGGGTCCCCAGTATCCCCTGACTCTGTCTCATTTGTCCTGAGGTTTCCCCTTTCCTGTTATATCCATTTTCAGATACAAATATGAGATCCCTTTTACCTCTCATCTTGAAGGCTACAGATTGCTTCAGTTCCCATCACCCCAGATTTTCCTAACATCACTTCTGAACCCCACTGTTAAGTGTGGGGAGGCTAAGTATGCAGACAAGGTTGCTGATCTGCCCACCTTTGAAGTTAGGCCCTCCCCAATATCCAAAATCACTTGCCAGAACCCTGCCATAACCTCCAACCGCTCAGTGGCTTCTTTTTTGAGCTAAGATTCTAGGACTTACCTCAAAGATCATCCGCTGAAGACCAAAGCAAAACGTGGAGCCAAATGGGTTGGTATTATTTGGGGATGAGGACCTGAGGCCACAGAAGGCAGAGTTAGAGGGGCAGACAAAAGGCAAAGCCAGAAGGGCATCCGGTCCCTTTGGGGATGTGGGCTACTGGTCAGTTGTCTCACATGATTGCTAGTATATAACTGTCTACCACACAGCCTTCATGGCCCCAACTCAGAATCTTGCACAGTCCAACGTGGCACAGAAAATTACTGTTGAACTGAATGGGAGTGGTGAGAAGTCAGGAGGGCCCTTCTAAGTGAGAGGGACTCTCAGGGCAGCATGGCAGCCAGGATTAGAGCTGCAGGTAGCAGCTTTGATGGGAAAAAAAAGTCCAGGATATCCAGTCAAGACTGCTTCCCTTTCTGAATAACTAAGAGTGAGAGGGGCCCCACACCTAGAGGTAGGGGGATGGGAAATACACCAGAGGGGCAACTTATCTGTTACAGGTAAATGGAATAGTTAGTCCAGTCCTAATGTGTAGGGTAGGCTAAGAAGTATGTTTTGGGAATATCAGACGTATGTTTTGGGAATATCAGAAGTGTCTGTCATTTCTAAGCAATACACTGGCAAGGTTCCTTGAGCCTTCTGGGCTTCAGAGAGCAGGATGGAGGGGAGGTAGTCAGAGATGACAATTGCCCACTCACCTGTGCAGTATAACAGGCTTCTCCACAGGGTGGCCCAAAAGCTCATGGATATTGTCCCACTGTAAGAAGGATAGGGCACTGCAGGGGTTAGTAGGGATCTAAACACACCTGTGCCCAATGGCTAGCCCAGAGGACATGGCCCCAGAACAGGGGTAGGCTCAAGCCCATCTTATTGTCTGGCTGTCAGGTAGGAAAATAAGAGCTCACCTTGCTATAGGTTGTGCAAGTTTCTGTCTGACCATCTTCATTTTCTGAAAAGAGAACACAGGGGGCAGGCTGGTAGCTGGCCAACCCATCTGTGACCCCAGCCCTGGGCAGAATTCAGACTTAGCCACTGTTTGCCCTGGGATTTGCAGAGAACACAGACAGGCTGTTAAGAGCTCTTGGGGTATAAAGGATGGAGGGGTAAAGAAGAGTAGTCAGGTGTGAGCTACACCAGCTGGCAGTGGATGGTAGGGACCGATGATGGGTTGGGGGCACTGGATGACCATCTGTAGATAATAAATGCTCCCCTCCAGAGGCAATAATCCCCGTTTTTGGTCACGGGCAAAGGCCATGAAGGCCTCCAGACCAAGAAAAATGAGGTCTCCAGAACAAGGGGCTAATCCCAGAAGAGCTGAGCCTGCCTAAGGGCAGAGACAACTGGGCAAAGGCTCCACTAACCTAACCACTACCAACCTCTTTGCTCCATCTTTCCCCCTTCTCAGAATGGAAAAGTGATTCCAAAACCCCTTCCTTCCTCTGAGGGCACTCCCTACTCACCTTTCTTTATGGCTAGTGGGATCTTGAACTCACAGCGGTGATAACTAGAAAGAAGGCAGAGGAAAGTAAAGGCTGGGTCACCAGTGAGTCCTGACCTCTTCTGTATGCCAACCCTACACCCCAGAAAAATTAGAATGATACACACTTGCCAAAAGTCCTGGTTCTGTGCCCCTGACATAGCGTTCACTGGGGAAGGCCAGATTTAGGCACTGAACTCAGAAAAGGGTCTGTCTAAGCAGCCTATCACCTTGGATAACATATCAAAGTTTCCTGATCTTATTTACATATTTGTAAGTGGGTACAAGTAAGAGAGATGTAAAGCACTGGACATTGATGCAGAAACATAGCAGGCAATCAGTAAAGGTTCATTTCCTGTAAAACAGCAAGAATTCAGGTAGAGGCCACAGCTCAGTGGCAGAACATTAAAAAAAAAAAAAGAATTCAAATAGAGATAAATTAGTGAATACCCAAAACTATAAATTCTTTTTCCTGAACGTTTTCAGCCCAAAGCTCTCTTCTCAGAGGTACAAGTTTAGGGTTAGGGTGTACTCACATGTTAAAATTATAATGCCCAGGATAATTGGTATGGAGAACAAACTTCTTCACTTTGTGTGTATTTGCATCAAAGAGGATATCCTGGGATAGAAAACAGATGTTCAAGTAGGCAGAGTTACTGGGGCAGGGCAGGGACCTTTCCAACTTTTTGAATGTCATGACCTGCCAGACCCTCCTGGCTTCCATTACACTCTTTATGGAAGTTGGTAACCCCTGGAACTGAAGTTCTACCTGACTTCTCACCAGGACTTGGTCTTGGACTTGATGCTATCCACTGAACATGTCCTCCTGCCGACACCTTCCCAGCCTCTACCAGCTGGGACCTGGGACCTCAGAGTTACCTCTAAATTCTACCTGTTCATGACCCCACAGCAGCTCCCCCACAACTCCTGGTTGTGGTCTTTCCCAGGTAGGAAAACACAGTGTCTTTTTCTTTCTGGAATCTACCCTTTCCTAATTCAGGATATTAGGCCACGGAAGGCTCAAAGCTAACTTAGAAAACCATGGTCCTGGCCGGCTCTGCCCTGGGTACTTCTTGCTGGTACACTGGTTGATACAACCATTTCTCACATATGCATCCTACCCATCAGCTGGACTGTGAGCACTAATGGCAGCCGCCATCTCCATCCATGCCTTTGGTCCATGGTACAGGGCTGCAGCAATGTTTCTGGGCCAATCCTCTAAAGATAACACGTTCCTCTCGGAAAAGAAGTACAGACAAACCAGGGAACCCAGTATTTCTTGGCATTTTCAGTGAGGCATAGGTCTGCTGTGGGGTAAACACTGTCAAGCAAAGACACCTGAGGCTAGGTTTCTTAATTCCCAGCATGGTTATAGCTACACAGGTATGCTCCCCCATCCCAGTGGAAAAGAAATGCTTCTCTAAGGCATCACAACTTACCACTCCGAGAGTGAAGTAGTTAAAAAAGTAGTCATTGCACTTGGATGGAATTTGCTTATGAGGGGAAGGAGAATGAATTTTCATCTGTTGGGAAAAAATAACAACATATTAAAATCCAACCCCTAATACAGTTCTATTTTTTTTTTAACTTTTCCTAATACGGTTCTTAAAGAGCCAGGCATGGTAGTGCAAACCTATAATCCCAGCACTCAGGAGGCTGAGGGAGGACTGCCATGAATTTGAGGCCAGCCTTTAATACATAGCAAGATCCTGTCTCAAACATCCTAAACAATGTTAAAAAAAAAAAAAAAGTGTGGGGAGTTTCAGCTCTTGGTTGAGTCCAGGAGAAAAGGAAGGCAGATATGGCTAACTATGGTCTGGGTTTTATACAGGCAGGGTCATTTGACCAACAGGGGTCAATAAAAAAAGCTTTCAATTCAGTTCACCACCAACTTTAAGCAGAATAGGTTCTACGGGAAAACAGCAGAGTTTACATTTACTGTTTTTTTGAGACAAGGTCTTGCTATGTTGTTCAGCCTCCTGAGTGTTGGGACTACAGGTGTACACCACCATGCTTGGCTTATATTTACTGTTGATGAACGAAAGAGGGAGAGATGAAGGGAGGGACTGCCTATCCACTCTATAAAAACATTTCTCGTACCTTGTCTTCTGACTTATAGAAGACCTTATGTGGAGAGCCAAGCATACTAAGAACATCTTGGCAGGAATCACCAAAATACACAGAACGTTCAAATACCCGCATCTTGGCATCTGCTAAAAGGCCAGGTCCGCAACCTGCAAAAAACAAGAGAAAACTGGGCATGGTGGCACATGCCTGTTATCTCAGCACTCAGAAGGCTGAGGCAGGAAGACTGCTGCAAGTTCAAGGCCAGCCTGTGCTACACAGTGAATTCAAGGCCAGCCTGAACTAATAGCAAGAACCTGTCTCAAACAACAACAACAACAACGACGACAACAACAAAAACAAAACAAAAAAACAAGAGAGAGGTTGTTCTCTGGTTTGGATGAGGACTGGAGACACAGCAGACCATGGCCCTGGAGGGCCCAGAGAAGCTACTGGCTGCATACAGCATTATCAGGTTGAGAACAGGGGAAAGACTGTATGGAAGTGGAACTATCAGGCAACTGGAGCTTAAGTAAGACTCTAATAAGAGAGATCACTATCTACTTGAAAATACTTCCCAGGACTTCTTCAGTCCCCTCAAAGTCATATGAACCTTCAACCATTCACCAAGCACTTTTTTAACTTTGTATTTTTTATTAGTACATATTTGTCATACATATTGATCACATTCATCATAGGGAATTTGTACATAATATATCTTGATTCTTTTTTCCCCATTCCCTTCCCCTCCCCCTTCAACCCCTCTTTTGTTTCCCATTTACAAAAGCTTTGTTTTCATTTTTTCTCTCTTTTTTCCCCCCTTTTCCCTTTCTTCCCTTCCCTCTCCCCCTTCCCTTCTTCCCCTTTCCATCTGAACAAGTTCTTCCTACTTCCCAATATCTACACTCCATTATGCTCCTTGTTCACCCTTTTGGTTTCTCACATAAGAGAAACACTGACATATTTAAACTTGTGTGTCTGATGTATTTCACTTAAGATTATGGTCTTGAGGTGCACCCATTTTCCTGCAAATACGTCAGGTTTATCCTTTACCAAGTATTTCTTTACTGTCTTCATGGCCTAGGACACTGTGCTAGATGCTGAGAAAATACTGGTGAGTCAAACTGCAGCCCCTGTCAAAAGCTCTGCAACTGGAGCTAATTGTGTGGTGGTGAAGATCACAATCTGATCATCACACTGCTGTGTTAAGATCAGCAGCAGCAGCAGCAGCAGCAGCAGCAGCTGGTGTCATGGATGAGAAGACGCAAGGATTTGTATTAAGAGTTACTTCTTAGACATAAACCCAACCAAAAATTGAACCTACAAGGTCACTCTACAGGGGAGACATGGTGAAGCTGGCCATGATACACACCTATAATCTCACCACTCTGGGAGGCTGAGGCTGGAGGATTGCAAGTTCGAACCTAGCCTGGGAAACTTAGCAAGACTCTGTCTCAAAATAAAATATAAAAAAGGATGGGGATGTATTTCAGAGTGAAGGCTCTGGGTTTAATCCCCTGTATTACAAAGAAAAAAAGATGCTTTGCCCAAAATGAAAAAAAAAAGTCACGAATCAATAGAACAGCAATTCCTAACTACCACGATAAACACTAATATCACTTTTACACAAGGCCTTACGGTTGTCAAATCTTTTGCATGTGTAAACCATCAATCTCTTATATGTAGATGACATCAGAGAATCAAACTCTGAAATAACTAGGGATAGAACTCTCCAAATAACTCAAGTCTATTCTTAGCACATGTACACTGAGTGACAAATAAAGACTGTGTTTAAATTAACTAGGTACTAGAAAAGCACAATCATCAACCTTTATCCATAAATCCTGCAGTGTAGGCAAGTCAGACTGAGCCACAAAAGGCATAAAAAGTCTTTGCAATCAGGGTCCAAAGTCTCCAGGGTCTACATTTCTCCAGGTACCAGATAACTGTGAATGTATGGATGATGCTGAAGGGGCCATTCACGGTTGAGTCTTCTCTTGTCTCACTTTGCTTGAAGTCTACCCAGAAAAAATTACCCTTGGTTTTGGAAGACTTGTTCGTGAAGTGTCTGGTTTACCATATACGCAAATGCTTTGTAATTAAAAAATTTACAAATTGGATAGTGCTGGGTATAGTGGCACATGCCTGTAATCCCAGCACTTGGGAAGCTGAGGCAGGAGGATTGCGAGTTTGAGGCCAGCCTGAACTACACAGCAAGTTCAAAGCTGGCCTGAACTATATAGCAAGACCCTGTCTAAAAAGAAAAAAAGTTTTAACCATAAGTATCTGCATCATTTGTCTTCTATCAAGTATCTGTCAATGGACTGAATGCTTATGTTCCCCTAAAAGTCATTTGCTGAAATCTGAATTCCTCAATGTGATGGTATTAGGAGGCAGGACCTTTAGGAGATGATTAGGTTATAAGAACAGAGACCTGATTAGGATTAGTGCCCTTGTAAAAAGATCTCAGAGAATGAGGTCCTTCCAACACATGAAGACACAGTGGAACATCTATGAACCAGAAAGTGGGCCTTGATCAGATACTAAGTCTGCCAGACCCTTTTTCTTAGAATTTCTAGACTCTTAGAGCTATTAGAAAGTTTTATTTACAAGTCCCCCAGTTTATGGTATTTTGTTACTGCAGCCTGAATGAACCAAGAGATATCGCTAAGCTTATAGGATTTTAGAATGCCTCTACAGGTATATGATGGGGAATCTACCCACCTCAAACCCAGTAACTGACCTGCAGCAAGTAGGCGAAGTCGTAAACCTGAGGGTCCAGTTCCATCACGAAGAACATCTACACTCTCAGCATACACATTGCCCAGAAAACAGCTCAGGGGCATCATGGGAGCCCTGGGGGCAAGCACAGGATGAGTAGGGTATTGGTTCTCTCTCCTTGGTAGCCCATGGCCTTAGCATGATGCTTTATACTTACTTGGTATCTTGTAGGCTGTTTCCGCTATAGATGTACATTCGTTTTACAGTTGCTCCATGGGGTATCTGGAGAGAAGCTAGACCATGGGCAAAATTGGGCTGCAAACACATGACAAGTTTTACTAAGGGCACATTTTAGGTCATATGACTCAGACCCTTGGTCAATTAACTCATGTTAACAATGTGAGTGCATCTTTAAAGCAACAGGTGCCAAGCATGGTGGCAAATGCCTATAATCTCAACACCTGGGAAGCTGAGGCAGGAAGATCACTATGAGTTTGAGGCCAGCCTGGGCTACATAGTTAGTTCAAGGACAGCCTGAACTACCTAGTGAGATCCTGTCTCAAAAAACCAAGGGGAAAAAAAAAAAAAGGCAATAGGTAATTGAAAATCTAAGGGATGAAAGCTCCAAACTCTTGCCTGCTGAAAAAACTGAGTCATTAGAAGCTTTAAAGTAAGGCATGATTGGATTTATCTCTGAAAAGTGAGCCTGAATGCCCTCTGCATTGGGCAGTAGCCTCTTCCCGGGAATGCTGGCCTGAGCCTTGTTGTCCTGTCTACTCCACCCACTCTACCATCCCTGACTCTCAATGAGCCCAGGGACAAGGAAATCAGAGGCTGCCTGTCTATCCAGTCCTCCACCCCTCACAATGACTGCTACAGACCCATACCACATGGGCAACAAATACCAGGAAACAGGAAGGGCTAACCTCATACTTGGGAGCTTCAGTCCATGAGTCTAACTGAAAAGAGAAAGACAGTCCTCTGAAGTTGAGGTGAAAGAGCTGTTCAGCGGAGTTGTACACTATGGGGGTAAGAGAGAAGAAAATGACACAGCTAATTGGCATCTGGGGTAATGAAAATAAACCAGTACGGCAGGGAGTAATAACTGGCAACACCTTCCTTATGTCTTGTTTCTGAACTGATTTACTAGGTTAAAAACATGAGGGAGGGGCTCTCCTTCACACACCCAAGCACTAACCCCACAATCCTGAAGTATGGCAGATGGTACCACCTGTCAGCATATGGCTATGGGCTGCCACTAATGACCAGGGGAATCAGATGAACTTGACTTACCTCCAGGATGGGTTGCGCCAAAAGACTGGTCAATCTGCTCAATGGTGGGAGCTATAGCCTGAGAATTGAAGTGCACTCCACTGAAAAACAAATATATGTATTTTTAGTAAGTTTTTAAATAAGAGAAAATGAGGTGAGAAGGTCAACTCTCATGAAGCTGATATACATAGAGGCAGATTCTCTGGGGCTTCCCAAGACATCACTAACTCTGAATAAGGGGACAGGGAAGACACACTTTGAGGCATAAAGGCTCTGAGGTATAAAGGCTCTAGCAAAACTAAAAGATCACCAGAACCCGCAGGAGCCAGGGCTGTTATACATTTGCTTGTCCACTCCTCTATCAGCAAATGCTGCCTGAGCTTACCCTGTGAATCTCTGTCATGCTCTTGTAAAGGAAGTTTACTAAAAGGAGTATTCTAGATGCTAGTGTAGCACCTTCCCATAGTATGGGCTCAAGTATCTATGATCTGTACAGGTTGGTGGTAGCAAATCTATAGCATGTGTGTGATTTTTCTTTTAAAACAAAAGATGTGAATGTATGAGTTGTTCTTCCTAAACTAAAACCTCAGTATTCAGTGAGGTTTTGGGTTGCAGTTTGGGCACTCGGTCTCTAAAAGGTTTGCCATCATTTTCATGCTAAAAGAATAATTTTGTTCTGGGGTTGAGGATTTAGCTCAGTCGTTAGAATGCTTGCCTGGCAAGTGCAAGGCCCTGAGTTTGATCCCCAGCACTCAAAAAAAAAAAAGAACAAACAAACAAAACACCAAAAAACCCCCCAAAAACAAAAAAAACACAACATGAAAAGAGGTGCCAAAGAGAGGCTATGCAAGGGAGGGCAGTTATGACTCAGAAGATTGCCGTATCACCTCTGAGCTGAGGTCTTGCTTTGTTCAGAAGGTTAAATTAGACAACAAATATGTGAAGTATTTAAAACACAGTATATTTGTCACGAGGTTAATTTCCCCAGGAAACCGAGCAGGCTAGGAGGTTGCCTCAGGAAATCTCAGCATCAGACTATAATCCATGCGCTGCTGCTGATGGAATCCTTTACTAACTTAATGAAGACAGTAGACAAAGCCTGTCTGTACCAAGTATGACCTATACAAGCGGAAGGGTAACTTACCAATATTTTAACTTTACTTTAGTCAAGTCATATACTTCAATCACCTAAAAAAAAAAATCAAATGTTAAGAGTTGCTAATGCTTGAAAAAGCTGATTAAGATGACAGACTGAAAAAGATTAAAAATAAATTTATAAGGGCTAGGGGTGTAGCTCAGTGGTAGAATATACATGCAATATCTTGGGTTCCATCTCCAACAACAACCACCACAACAACAAAAACAAAAAAAATCACACAAAAACAGCTGGATATAGTGGCCCATGCCTACTCTTGAGGGTGAGGCAGAATTTCAAGTTCAAGGCCAGCCTGTGATGTTGCTCAGTGGTAAAGCATGTTCTTAGCATGGATGAAGCTCTGACACCAACCCCAGTATCAAAAAGAAAAAGAAAAAGAAAAAAAATCTCTGAAGCACTGAACATTACCTTTTGTTCTCATTTTAAAATTAGGGGTAAGACAGCTGGGTGTGCTGGTGCACACCTGTGGTCTCAGCACTTAGGAGGCTGAGGAAGGAGGATTGTCACGAGTTTGAGGCCAGCCTGGTACACAGTGAGTTCAAGGCCAGCCTCAATTACACAGTGAGACTCTGCTTCAAAAAGCCAAAAAAGAAAAAAATAATAATAATTAATAATAATAAAAAAGTAAAATTAGGGGAAAGAAAAAGCTGGGACGCTATTTTGATCCTATCTGAAGGAAGACTTACTCCCTCTGCTGGGCCCACATGGCACTTAAATGAACCCTTTCCTCCATATTTGCATAAACTGTTCACTAGTATCAGTAAGTCCCTTGACTGACTCCTCAGTTTGCAGGGGGAACATGCTCAATGCATGTCAGGCAAGTCTATGTAGTATGAAGCTAGTTAAGGGTAAGATGAAGCTTGGAAGCATGAAAAGTGGTGCTGGGAAGAGTAGAGCTGTACAAGGAAGGGAGAATAGCTGTGATTCAGAAGACAGGTATGGTCCCCTTCAGAATGCCTGGGTTAAATGAGACATGGTGGCACATGCCTGTAATCCCAGTACTCTGGAGGCCGAGACAGGAGGATCCCTGTGAGTTCGAGGCCAGCCTGCACTACAAAGCAAGACCTTATCTCAAAAAACAAAAACAAAAACAACGAAGAATGTCTGGGTTATGGCAGTGTACCATGCCAAACTGGTATGTCATTTCACTGAGGTCAAGGCCTCATGTTGGCAGGGCCACCATTTTTAGTCAGAAGTCCTGCTTGCAGAAGGCACAAGTATACTTCCCCTCTGACTCTTACTGCTACAGCTAGCCAGGTATCCCCCAAAGGGATCATGGTCTCCAAAAGGGAGCCTTTCCACTGAGCAGCTCATTCATGATAGGATGCTGAGAACTGGGAAGTACTCAAGTCTTCTGGAAAGGCTACTTCATAACCTAACCAGGAAAATGGCTCTGGTATGCCACTATGTGAAGACACATTCATTCAACCTCATGACTCTGAGGCAAGAGTCTGGTGTCACATGACTAAACTGTGAAGCCAAGGCATTTGAAAACAGTATATTAAAAACATCCTGTGCTGAAACAGGTATTAGCAAACTGTACTCATATTCCAATTAAGACATCCTACACACTGGCAGGTTGTTTACATTCTACAGTCAACTCTTGGTGGTATTATCTCCAAGCCCCAGCATTGTGGAACAGCATTTTCCATTTTCTACCTTCTAAATTACACTGTTTGACACAAGAAATGAAGTAAAACAAAACAAGATACATGAGCTTGATTAAAATCAGTCAGTCTTATTCTGTAGTTAGGGCCCACTCTTAGTACTTTTCAGCCTTTTTTGGTTTGTTTGTTTTGTTTTTTTTTGAGACAATGTCTCACTACATAGTTCAGGCTGGCCTCAAACTTGCAGCGATCCTCCTGCCTCAGCCTCATGAGCGTTGGGATTACAGGCACACGCCACAACTCCCAGCTACTTCTTAACCTTTTTCAACGACTCCCATCTCATGCTATCTTCCCTCTTTTTAGGCAAACAGGCACAGCTTCAGCTTCCTACATTGTGGTGGTCTCTGAACCACAGGTTCACACCCACTTAAGAATTTCTGAAACATCTTACAATATCATATATTAATTGGCTCTAGAAAGACTGGCTCAGCTGGACATGAAACTTGTTGTCATTTATAGTTACCTTAAGTCTCTGATTGAAAGCATCAAACAGTAGTTTGATCCCGTCCTGAGTCAGGTTAAGGATGAGGTCATGACTTAGAGGAGACTATAAAACAAAAATAAAACACATTCTGAACAACTAATTTATTCACCAGCACCAGCATATACTGAAAGCCTTATAATACTAATGCAATGCACACGGGATACCTAAGAGTAGGCAGTACCTCTCTCTCCAAACTAACGAGCTTTGGAAGTCAGAAAAACTAGCATGAATGCATAGTGTCTTCTACTTCTAGCCTGGTAGCTCCTGCTTCATAATATTGGCTGAGAAGAGCCTCTCCCTTTCAGGCTCAAGTACAAATATCTAGCAGAAAGGGACAGAATCATGTGAGTACATAAGCCATTTTCTTCTGAGGCTCCAGGGTCTACATCTGTCATATCAGTTTACTGCCACCAAACCTACAGAACATTCAGTTAGGAACACATGTCATATGAAAAGGCCAAGGATCTAAACTCAGCAGATGCTGCTCATGCCTGTCAGTGGAAACCATATCCATACCTAGGCTCTCTGTACATGCTTCAGGGAACACACTTATTCTGTGAATGTTTCCAGCCAAATTCCAAGATCTGATTATACATAAAACAGCACTCTTACTCCTTTCTTCCCTCCCTCATCCTATATCACATGTGCTTCTTTCTGAAAAGCCTACGATCTAAGGAGTTACATTTCTACACTTGCCCCTTCTGAGCCTAGGGAGAGAGGAGTAGCAGTATGGGCAGTGAAGAGTGTCTTGATGACCTTACTTGACTCTTAAAACTTTTCTGAACTCTGGTTTCTACACAATACCATACACACTGTAAGGTCAGAAAGGCCAAGCACAAGCCAGGTGTACAGGCACATGTCTGTAATCCCAGCACTCTGGGAGGCTGACAGGAAAATTCCAAGTTTAAGCCTGCCCTGGGCAACTCAGTGATTTAGTGACACCCTGTCTCAAAATAAAAAATAAAAAGGGTTGTGGATGTAGCTCAGTAAGAAGGCCCTGGGTTTGATCTCTAGTACTGCCCCCACCAGACCAAGCACAGACATGGCACACAGAACTTTTCCCTCCCTCTGTTCCTGCTTCTGATTCAATGCAATCAGTTCAGAATCAAATGTCTGAAGACTCACTGCCCGGACCCAGGCTGCCTAGAAGTAAAAGGAAAAACATTACCATTTAAAATCCTACCCTTGTTGAAACTAGTACACAATGGTTCAAAAGGTTTAGAGAAGTTTTTTCAAATCAAGCTTCTTGAAGTAGACAAATGACAGAGGTATAGCTGTCAGAGACAGGCAGGGCTAGAAGGTCAGGTGTCACTGCTGGTGGGCCTCACAAGGGAAATTTCCTTTTCTTTTCTTTTTTTGAGACAGGGTCTTATGGGGAAAGTTTTCTCTAAGAGCTTTCAGAGATAAATTCAGACTGTGTGCTCCCCTCTATCCCAATAATCTTCACAACATAACAGATCCAGATGGTACCATCATGCTTGGCAAAAGCTAGAAGAATGTTATCATTTTCCAGCAGGTCTAACCATTAAGTCTCAAGCAAGATAATACAATAGTGAACCCTGATCTTGGGTTACCCATTCTCAATCCAGAACACAAGGTTCCATTTTGGAGAATGCCATTCCATGGAATTAAACAAGATGAAGCAAGATTTTTCTTTCAGGACTTTTCCTTGAAGGAGGAATGCTGGGAGGATCTGGATTTTCTGACACTCTCGCACGATCTGATTATGTTTTTCATCAGCATTGTTATAATTCAGGACATAACTAAGTACTTTTTGAAAGCAAGCAAATCACTTTTGCAATCAATGTGTGAAATCTGTGTGATATAAATATATCCCTAATAACATATTTATATCTAAGGATATAAATATATTAATAAATATATATTTATATTTAAGGATATAAATATATTATATTCCTAGAACCAAAATACACATGAATTATGTGATGTTTAAGCAGGCTCTTCCAGTAACCCAGCTGTCCCCAATACAAGACAGTTCAGTGAAGCTACCTGCTAGTAGTTGTTAACATTTTTTCTCCTATAAGAAAAATGGGATCTAGCTGAGCATGTGGCACATGCTTGTAATCCCAGCCCTGGGAGGCTGAGGCAGGAGATCTTGTGTCGGAGCCCAGCCTGACTACCTAGAGTTCAAAGCAGCCTGGACTACAAAGCAAACCCTACCTGAAACAAAAAAACCCCAAAAAACAAAAACAAAACAAAAATTAAACAAGACAGGATCTAGTCAATGTGCACATTCAATTTCTAAAGTATAACCTGTATAGATACATGAAGATATTTCCAAAGCTTTTAAAAGAGGCAAATGTGTTCTGTACTTGGTCGGAAGCAAAGTAAGGGAAGAAAGCACCTAGAAGAGTATACGACCCATATTTAAGGAACACCACACCACACCCCTGAAAGATCATCTTTTTGAACCTTGTCAAAAGATTATTCTATTAATAACATACTGATTTTACAGGAAAAAATCAGACTGGTTATTAATTTGCCACAACCAAGAAATGGGAAGAGTAGGGCTCTGAATTTAGGTCTAAACTCCAAAACCTGCTTTCTAACTGGTTACAGAGACTTAGAAGATACTGAGGAGAATAAGCTTAATGCCAACACCCCAGTAAATACTGGAATGACAGACGATGAAGGTAGTGATGTAAGAAAGAAATTTCATTTTTACAAATTGTTGAAGAAAGAGTAATGCCCACTTTCAAAAGCATCCAAACTTGAGCACCTGAATCTAATTCAACTTAATGTATACATGGACACAAGCTCAAGAAGCAGGCCCATTTCCCGTTTGGATGGCTGCTATCTGTCATGAAGGCTGCTATCCCTCATGGTCTAAAGTAAAGTCACACTGTGTTACGAATGATCTGACAGCAGAGACAAAGAGCCACCACAGAAAACAAAAACACAACAACAACAACAACAAAAAACACACAAAAGTGCTTCAAAGGCAAGTGCTGTAGAAAACCAGACAGTCCTTCAGGAGCCTCCCCCCAAGAATCCACTTTTTTTTTTTTTTTTGCTGCACTAGAGATTGAACCCAGGGCCTTTGTAATGAGATAGGGTCTTGCTAAGTTGCTCAGGCTGGGCTTGGATTTGGAACCCTCTTGCCTCGCCTTTCAGAGTGCTGGGATTACAGACACACTCCTACACACCCAGCAAAGTCCCTGTCTTCAAGAAAAAGTAGGTAGGTCAAGCATAGATAAAAAATATGTCTAGTTCTTACTGCTACTCTAAAGCTGGCAGCACTAGATAATCAAGACCAAAAGTTTTAGAATCTAGGAGTTAACATATGTGGTAAATGACCAGTCCTGAAAATGGTCCCATTGGAACACAGCAATTCCTGTCAATCGGCCTCTCCCTGGTCACTTCTGGGGATGACTAACTAACCAGGGATGCTACCTCAGTAAACAGATTGGCCACCACTCACCTGTTCACTGTAGAGAACCTGGACATTTTTGATGATTCGACAGTGCTTCTGAAGAATAGCCACTGCCTGGGCCAGAGGCATTCCTGAAATAGAGCAAGGACACCTGTGTGGTTACTTGGACTACCCAGGTGCTGACACCAACCACTGACCTGAAGGCCTTCAGATAGGGTGGGCCACAAAAGCCTACAGATATATGAGCAAATCAAAGTTCAGTGAACGGTGAGAGCTGGAATAAAGTTAAACACTAAGAGAATAAGGCTGCCCAAGGGGAGGCAGTAAACACAGAAAATAGCTTCTAAGAAAGAGGAATATCCATATTGATCCTGAGCTAACAAAGAGCTCAGAGAAGGCAAAGTCAGCACGTACTAAAGAAGAGGCCGAGAAAAGCCCTGTTTGCAAGACTCTGGATTCTAGTCCTCACTCTGCCACGGATGACCCGTAACCTTGGGCAAGTCCCTTCTTCTCAGGCTTGCTTTGTCTCAGAAGCTCTAAAAATAGGTCTATTAAACCACATGACCTATAAAGGTCCAATTAAAAAGTTTAAAATCAGCTAGGTGTGCTGCCACATGCCTGTAATCCCAGCACTCTGGGAAACTGAGGCAGGAGGGTCACAAGTTCAAGTCCAGGTTAAAGAAGTTAGCAAGACCTTGTATCTGAGAAACTAAGGCCCAGGGGTGTTACTCAGTGCAAAGGCCCTGGGTTCAATTCCCACAAAAGAAAAAGGAAAGGTTCAAAATTACACATCTACCAGAATCAATTTTTTTTTTTTTTTTTTGGAGACAGGGTTTTGCTATGTAGTTCAGGCTGGCCTCAAACTCACTATGTAGCCCAGCCCGTCCTCTAGCTCGTGGCAATCCTCCTGCCTCAGCCTCCCAAGTACTGAGATTACAGGCATGCACCACCACACCCAGCTCTGGATTCTTATTTTATTTTATTTTTTTTAAGACAGAGTCTCACTATGTAGTTCAGGCCAGCCTTGAACTCACTATGTAGCCCAGGCTGACCTCGAACTCGCAACAATTTTCCTGTCTTAGCCTCCCAAGTGCTGGGATTACAGGTGTGCGCTACCATGTTTAGCTGGATTCTTACTTTAAAACCGACAAATTTCATGGCTTATTATAAACAGATTTAAGTATGGTTCCAGTTTAAGTAATCCAAATCCCAATAACATCTCAAACATTCTAGGGACTTATCAACATCACCAAAAAATTTGTTTTCAGAATTCTCTCTCTGTCTCTTTTATCGTTTATGGTACTGGGAATAGAATCCAGGAGTGTTATGGCATTGAGCTATATCCCTGTTACAGTACTGGGGATTAAACCCAGGAAGTACAGTGCTACATCCCTAGTACCCTCACTCCTTTTTAATTTTCAGATAAGGTCATACTAAATTGCTCAGGCTAGTCTCATTTTTTTTTTCTTTTATTTCAACTTCACAGGAAAAAGTTTTAATTAGAAAGTAAAAAAATGGTAAAGGACTTTAGCTTGAGGATCTCACAAAGATAAGGCTGGCCCTTAAGAAAGGAGAGTTGTTGGGAAGTTTTAGGAGGCTGAGGTGGGAGGATCACTGTGAATGTAGGCCAGCCCGGGCTACACAATGAGTTCAAGGCCAGCCTGAATTATATAGCAAGACCCTGTATCAAAAAAACCAAACCAAACAAACAGACAAACACAAAAAGGAGAATAAGAAAAACTGGAAAGAGTTCAGGCTGAGTAGCTGGAGGGGGCACATTCTCATAAAGAGGGTTAGACTGGCCCCATCTCAAACTCTTGGTCCTCCTGCCTCAGCTTCCCAAGTAGTTGGGATTACAAGTGATTACAAGTGTGTCCTACAGTGCTTGGCTCCACTGTATCTTTTTTTTTTTTCCAGCTGTAGTCCCCAGTATAGCCACATCCCCAGTCCTTTTTTAAAATTTTGAGACAGGGTCTCAAGTTGACCAGGGTGGGGGAAAACCTGTGATCCGCCTGCTTTGCTGGGCCTGGGCGAAAACCTGTGATCCGCCTGCTTTGCTGGGCCTGGGGACACACAGAGGTGAATCCTGGACAATCTGAAAATAAGACTCAGTTAGGCATGGTGGTGCCAAGAACAGGCCCAGTCAGCACCACATGTAGTGGATAAATCTTGAAAAAAACACATTCTGAAGCTGGGAAGCTGAGGCAGGAGGATCACAGTGAGTTCGAGGCCAGCATGAGCTACACAGAGAGACCCTGCCCACGGAGAGACAAAACATAACAAAAAAAACCCAACAATAAAAAACAAAAACAAAACTTGCAGTCCATCTACATTTAGGCCATAATGCGATCCAACTCTCATTTGAGCAGCCGATGTTGAGTTTGAATGAAGTTGAAGCAGCCTACACCTCTTCTATAGTATCAAAATAAAATGAACTAAGTGCAAGGCCCTGAGTTCGATCCCCAGCAGCCTCATATAAATAAATAAATAAAACTAACTATTCCTGTAATCCGTTCATACCACTAGCTAAGGTCTTTGTGGCATAAGACCATGTCTTATGCAATTTCCAATGTTTATGAACATATCTCACAGAGGAATATACTATCTTTGCAGAGTGAGCCTTCACTCTGCTAAACAAGGTAATCTCAGAAAAGACTGGGATTTTATCCAGTGGCCCTTCAAACTGATCTTCTTTATATATTTTTAAGACTAAAAATAACTGAGACATGCAGACAATATATTCTGTAAGTCTCACTGAAAGCATTACTTCAATTTTGCACTGCTTGTATTCCACCACAGTCTAACCATCATAACATTCAGAGATTCCTCTTGGCCTAAATTTTCCTGTCCCTGTGTTGTTGGCATTTTCCTAATCTCCCAACATTATATAAAGGCCAGGAAGGCAGCCACACACCAGATGTATCTCCCTACTGGGATGCTAGGAAGATGACTGCAAGGGCCAGATACATATGCATTTGCACAGATTCCATTAAGAAACCTGGTGACAAAAACTGAGCCCATCCTCAGAAGAGCAGAGAAGTGGTAGAAGGAAATTTTGTCCAGCTATGGTACCTGTTTATCTATCTCCTCTCTGAACCTAATTTTTACCTAGCAAATTGAGAAAATACCTACCTTACAGTGTTGTGGTCTGACTGGGTCTCTAGCCTAGGAATATAATTCTAAAGCAGATTCATTTCCCAGACCTATCCCTACCTAAAAGCTCCAACAGCATTTTGGATGTGTTGGGAGTGGGGGAGGAGATTATGGAGCAGAAAAGAATGACACTATTTAAAAATGCAAATTTTAAGACCCACAAGGAATCATGAAGGGTTAGGTTCTCTCTATAAGTTTTCTCCAAAGTTTAATTCTGGACCAATCCATAAATGCCCTTCTATTTTTGGTTGCTATTAATATAGTCTGAAAGAACTACCCAAACTCTTGATTCTTGGAACTGGCGGTTAGAATTTGGGATTAGGTTGTCAAAACAGTTACCAGAGGAGGCCTTCCTCTCCCACTTGGTTTTCTGGAAATCCTGATCTCAAGCTTAGTGACCATTTTAGACCAAGTGACTCTGAGTGCTTGTACCACAAAGAGATCCACAATGTGGTCACATCAATAACACAGTTAGAAGGTATGGCTATGGGTTCTTACCTAGACGTGGGAGGTCCTGGTGTGGGCAGAAGCTGTCTAGAGAAGGGGAGTAAAGTGTTAAATAAACCAGGCGTGGTGCACACCTGTAATTCTAGCACTTGGGAGGCTGAGGCAGGAGGATTGCCTCAAGTTCGAGGCCAGCCTGGGCTATACAGTGTGTTCAAGCCAGCCCTAACTACATAGTGAGACCCTGCCTCAAAAAAACAAAAAACAACAACAATAAAAAAAAAGTAGAAGCAAAGCAATATTAGCATGATACTACTAGCCTCTCAACCAAGGTTCTGGTACTTCCCAAGAATGTATAACATTTCATATCAGCTAAAATTGTGAGGAACTCCATAAGAGTGGTCTAAGTTTTTTTTTTCTCCCCTTTTTCTGAGACAGGGTCTCATCATGTAGTTCAAGCTAGCCTTGAACTTAATATGTAACCTGGCTAGAGTGATCTAAATTTTGAGAAAAGCTGGCTAAGACTCCTCAATAAAACTGACTCCTACAACTTGCAAATGGTACCAACACAGACCACTAGCAGGGTCCTACCAGCAATCTGTGATGCAGGTTTCTCCAATACGCTTTCTCCACAGATAAGTCTTCCACATTCAAGGATAAGCCATGATCCAGTGGAGCAGTTGACTCAGTTTTGTAGCCCACACTACAGTGACAAAAGTTCACTCAGCAAACAAGCAGCACCAATGCCTGCTTCCCGCCCCCTTTTCTTGGCATCGGAACATAAAAGTAAACACAACAGGATCACTAAATGCAAACATCTTTGTAATAAAAGTAGTCATGTTGGGGATAAGAGTGTGGTGGGAGATAAATGGGCTAACTAACCAAAAGTGACCAAACTGCATTTTCTGCAAACTGTAGGTTATTTCCCCTTAATTCTTATTGTACTCAACCTGTAACTCTCACAGCAGAGGGCTGGATTTAGAATTACATTGCTATACATAAGACTACATTTCAAAAGAAAGAAACAAGTTGGAAGTTGTCTTAACATGCATAGACTCAGCTGGACATGGTGTTGCTCACCTGTACTCTCAGCCTTGGGAGGCAGAGGCAGGAGGACTGCCATGAGCTCAAGGCCAGCCTGAACTACATAGCAAGACCCTGCCTCAAACAAACAAACAAAAACAAAAACCAAAAAACATGTTCAATTCCCCTTGACCAGATCCCCTTTGTCTGATTACAGATCAGAATGTAGGTCTCCCAAACAGGGAAATCCACATCACCAAAAAGCAAAGAAAAATAGATCAGAGACCATGGTGGTGTTAACAGATGCCAGCCACTTCTGTTATTCTGTACAGTGGGAACAGGAATAACCACAGTAGATTCGCAGACCCCAATGAGGGTTAGTGTAGATAATTACGTTCAAAAGAGCAAGGTCGGCCATGAAGTGTTTGGGGTGTGCAAGCTCTTAGTATCATTACTATTAGTACTACAGTCCCACCGCCCCAGGAGCCACCCTGCTGAAGCCTGAGGCGAGGGTGTCTTTGTCCCACAAAGCGACTGACAGGCGTATCTGGTCAGTTGGAGCAGGTATCCAATGCCTGGAGCCCAAATTGCAGAGGGGACGAAAAGGCGAGGAGCCGCGGGCGCGGGGGCACGAGGGACAGAGCCCACAGGCGGGCGGCCTAGATAAAAGACCAGAGCCGGGCGCGGTGGCACACTCCAGTCATCCCACCACTCGGGAGACCGAAGCAGGAGGATCACGAGATCGAGGCCAGCCTAGGCCACACAGCGAGTTCGCGGCCAGCCTGGACTATACAAGACCCTGTCTCAAAACAAAAACAAAAGAAGACGAAAAGTAAACATCAATGAACTGGGCCCTGACGAGGGACCCCATACTCACCCAGCGTGAATTCCCATTGCTCATTTCCCAGAGAGCGTTCAGGAACCACCTCCAGGTCCAGCATTGGTTCGGCTCGCCGGGCCCGGGCGGCCTCCCTGTGGTAGGGCAGATGGGACCAGACCTGAGGAGACAACGCAGCGGATGACGCGCCGCCCTCGCTGGCTGTTGACAACCCTGTCACCCACCCCGACACCGCCCCCGGGCCGGGTGGCAGTACCAGCCAAACGCCACACCTCACCTCGCTTTACCTCACCAGCAGCAGTCGGCGAAGGAGACCGCAGCAGCGAGGGCAACTGCAGCAAAAGCGGCGTGCCTGGCCGTAAAGTGCGGCGTGGGCAGGGAGAGGGCGGGTTTCCAGCGTCGGGGGCGGGGCCACAGGCGGAGTCGCGCACGCGCAAACTCGCGGTCAGGCGGCTTTGCGGTGGAGGCCGGGGCTAAGGCTAGACTGTGCCATCCGGGAAGGCTGCTGTTCTGCGAGCGAGGAGGTCCAGACGTCGTGAGCCCCCACATCTGCACACCGCCTCACACACGTTTCACACGGCTACAGAAGGAAGGCTACACCACACACCGCGCACACTAGACAGCTACACAACACCCATCTGCCGTCTACACACATGTCCTGCTCGCGTTCATCGCGTGCAGAAGGGCTCACTGAAGCCCACAGGGAGGAAGGACGCCGAGTCCCGGGGCCCCACGGGCCGCAGCGCCTCACCAGACAGGAATGGACTCCCGCCGCACCCCACCCAGTCGTCCCTGAGCAGGGATCGAACTGAAAAAGAACAGAGTGTACTAGAGTGCGTGTCGGGGATGGGGGAAGAGTGGGAAAGGATCGATGGAGAGAGGACGGGGTAAAGGGGCGGGCCCGGGCTAGGCCTCTATTCAGACTGCATTCAGAGGTGCGTCGCCACCCGGCGGTCCAGATCCAGAGACCGCCTCCAGCAGGTCCGACTCCCAACACCTCATGTTTTGACCAAACCCTTGGTGCGCTCAGTGTCTCCGTTTACTCATCTACCACGGGAGAGGGACTCCTCTAGCATGTTCAGCCTGAGCTTTTGGCCGGCCTACCCTGGGTCAATCTGAAACTTAAAAGGCAGACGAGACCTCTTCTGATGCCAAGCTTTCAATCATAGCCAGTCTGCAAATTCTCATAGCCACCCTGAGAAGGTAACGTACCCCATTTTAGAAGCAAATGAGTCCCAGAGAAGATAGACCTTGCCCAGGGTTCCTTGGTCTTAGGCAGCAGAGCCCAAGTTCTTTCCATTACAGTAGTCCCTTTAGTAAGGTTTTCAGTGGAGCAGAGTGACATGCTAAATTCTCAAACTGGCGTGACAGTGTAACATGAGCAACTCCATCAGAACTGGAAGTCACTACTACTGGCATTAAAACAGTAGGATGTCCACTGCAGCATTATATGCCAGAATAACAGAACTAGGTCACTGGATACCCAGCATAGTAGTGGCTAAATTAACCCTGATGTGTGTAATAAGATGTTTAATGTCAAAGGAGCTCTGAGAAAAAAAGCTATGTGTAGAAGTGTGCATAGAATTTTTTCCTCTGTAAAAACAGAAAGATTGGCCATATCATATTTCTGAAAAGATAAAAAAATTATCAATAATACCTAATATGGAGCCAAGTGTGGTGGCACAAACCTGTTATCCCAGCTATTAGGAAGGCTAAAGCAGGAGGATCTCAAGTTTAAAGCCAGCCTGGGCTACACAGCAAAACCAAAACAGCTACAAAAATAAACTGTATCATAAACCCAAGATGGGGGGCAGGGCAGGAGGCAAGAATCAGGGGTTTTGTTTTGTTTGCAAGCCTTCGTACGGAACTACATTACATCCTCAGTCCCTGGACCCCTTCCCTTTTAAAATCTTGTGACAAGGTCTTGCTAAATCACCTAATTATCAGGTTGGGCTCAGGCTTGTGATCTTCCTGACTCAGCTTCCTAGAGCACTGGTATTACAGAGGAACACTTAACCCTACCAGGTCAAGCATCTCTTACTACTAGCCTCTCCAGAGGAAAAATTAAAAAAAAATTTTTAGATGGGATCTCACTATGTTGTCTAGGCTGATCTTGAAATTGTGATCCTCCTGCCTCAGTCTCCCATGTAGCTGGGCCACCAGGGCACACATTAAGATGTGTCTAGCTACTGGAACAGAAACAGACCTATTAATGAATGGAATAGAATGGAGGAGGCACAAACAACCCCAAGCATCTTCAGCTATTTTATTTTTGACAAGGGGGCCAATAATTTATGCTAGAAAAGATATTCTTTTTAACGAATGGTTCTTGAAAAACGTGTTAGCCACATACAGAATAATCTTGATCCATATATCCCACCCTGTACTAAAATTTTTTTTTTTTTTGTGCCAGGGATTGAACTCAGATCCTTGCACTTGCTAGGCAAATGCTCTAACCACTGAGATAAATCCCCAGCCCCACTGCATTAAAATCAAATCGAAATGGATAAAAGACTTAAGAGTTCCTGCAAATAGGTGCCGGGGTGGGGGAGTAAAAAAAGAGTTCCTGCAAATAACCTCTATCGAACAAGAATACCAAGATTCAATAAAATTAGTTTATATCAAATTAAAACTTCTGCACAACAAAGAAATCAATAGCATGAAAAGACAATGTGAAAAAAATTTTACCAGTTGCTCCTTGGAGAACTAATATTTTACACAGATAAAAACTAAAAACAGGGGTTGAGGATTTAGCTCAAGTGATAGAGCACTTGCCTAGCAAGTGCAAGGCCCTGAGTTCAATCTCCAGCACCCCCCCAAAAAAAAACCAAAAACAAAAAAACAAAAAATTCAAAACAGGGGCTGGGGATTTAGCTCAGTGGTTAGAGTGCTTATCTTGCAAGCACGAGGCCCTGAGTTCAATACCCAGCACCAAAAAAAAAAAAAAAAAAAAAAAAAAAAAAAAAAAAAAAAAAAAAAAAAAAAAAAAAAAAAAAAAAAAAAAAAATCAAAACAGTAATATCCCTAACAAAATCAATAAAAGAAAAATTGAAATGAAGTTTTACTTCTCAAATAATACAAATGGCCCATAAATGAATGAAAAAATAATCATCTTTGGTCATTAAAGTAAATCAAAACAATACTGAGATTCCACCTTACATTAGTAGGAATGACCATAATCAAGGACTCAAAAAACAACAAATGCTGGTGAGGATGTGGGGAAAAAGGAACATTCTACACCGTTGGTAAGAATGTAAAGTAGAACAAATAACTTTGGAAACTGGTATGGAGATTCCTCAAAAAACTAACCCTAGACATTCCATTTACCCCAGGTATATCTTTCCTGGGTATCTTTCCAAAAGATGTAAAGTCATCATACTACAGTGATACATGCACACCCATGTTCACAGCAGGACAACTCCCAATAGTTAAGTCATGGAAGTGGCCCATATGCCTATTAATGGATGGATAAAGAAAATGTAGTATTTTTACACAATATAATGGAGTACTATTCAGCCCTTAAGAAGTATAAATTTGAGTTATTTGTAGGAAAATGGATGGATCTTGAGACCATAATCATACGTGAAATATTCAGTCACAAAAGGTTAAGTAAGCTGGGCACACACTTGTAATCTCAGCACTCAGGGGGCTGAGGTAGAATTGCTGTAAGTTCAAGGCCAGCCTGGGTTACATAGTGAGTTCAAGGCCAGGCTGACCTACATAATGAGCCCCTGTCTTAAAAGAACAACAATAACAAAACAAACTCCAAAAGGTTAAATAATGCATGGTTCCTCTGAGATCCAAAATATAAAATAATTTAAAGGGCAAAATGAAAGAGCCACATTAAGAAACAGGGAGGTAAACTGCAGACCTGAAAAGGGGAAATGGGGCAGAGGCCACAGGAGGGAAAGGGCACACGGGGAGTAAAAGTGATCAAGATGCAATTTGTATATGTATCGATCCCCCAAGCTGAATGCAAACACTATGTACCACAAATATATACTAATAATTTTTTAAATGAAAAAAAAGTGTTTAGGAAAGAATGGTTAGTTGGGCGGCTGGACTATACAACTTTTAAAAAAATTTTTTTTACCAAGAACATGTATTGTTACTTTGTATACATAATGATCACATTCAGCATGTTTTTTGTACCTGTACATGATATATCTTGGTGTGGACCATACAATTTGAGAAGGGGATGTGAAAAACTCCTAAGGTTGGTGAGGAGTAATCTTAAGTCAATTAATGGTGTCTAAATTGAACTCAAGTCCCACAGGTTGGGACTAGTCCTGTTGAAGAAACATTCAGAGGACTTTATTTCTAGCCAGGTGGCACATGCCCATAGGCTCAGCTACTTAGGAGGCAGAGGCAGGAGGATTCCAAGTTCAAGTCCAGCCTGGGCAGCTTATCTAGTATGACCCTGAGACAGGTGGCAAAGCTAGCTGGGGAAATAGGTGTGACTTGGTAATTACAAAATGCCAGGACACATGCACAGGACAGTTCTCAGAACTCTTGATTTTGCCTCAGCCTCCCTAGCGCTGGGATTACAGGCATGTGCCACCATGCCCATCTTGAAAATTTGAATTCCAGTTCTGCCATTTAGTAACTATTACTAGAATGCTGGAATTGTGTCCCACAGTGACAAAAAATGAGACCATGGGTAGAGGAGGTAGAGTGTAAGCAAATTTATTTAAAAGGTATAAAGGCAAGAAAGTAAAAGATACAAAGGCAAGTAAAGTTCTTGCTAGCCTGATGGGATTCTGCGGTAACATACCCATGAGGGCTCTTTGTCTCAGGGATTTTGAATGGTTTTAGACGGGAGCTCTGGCCATTTTGTAACAACATAATGTCTATCCTATAGGAGACTACATACTTTTTAGGGTCCAATCTATGTAGCATTCACACGACATCTGTGCAGGGCCCATGCCAATGGGTTGAGCCCATGGGTTGCCTGATCACACTCTGGGGGTGGAGGCCAGTCCCAGACAGCGGCAGATTTTTCTAAGATACCTGGAGGCTTATGACTCAGCAGACTCCATTTTGGGGCCGCTGTCCTTATAATAGAATCTTAACTCTTGTCTCACTAATTCCTGTTACATAGCTTTTTGTTTTGGGTAAATTACTTAACTTCTCCATGCTTTAGTTTCCTCATCTATAAAATGATCACTTACCTCACAGACTACTTAGGAGGTCGGCACTTACAAACGTCTAGTTTACCATATAAGCAAATGCTTTTTAACTAAAAAATTTAAAAATTGGGTAGTGCTGAGCATGGTGGTACACACCTGTAATCCCCAGCACTCAGGAAGCTGAGACAGGAGGATCGCCATGCGTTTGAGGTCAGCCTGGGTTACATAGTGAGTTCAAGGCCAGTCTCAACTACACAATGAGACCATGTCTCAAAACCCCAAAAAGGATAGCGATGAAATCTTGATGGACTTCATTGGCAGAATTTAACTGGATATGGGAAATGAGAGAATGGGAATCAAGAATAAAGACAGGGCTTTCCAGCTTAGGTAGCTGGATGGTGGTGTCACTCAGGAAAGTGGCTAGGAGAGCTGTCATTGGAGGCAGGAAGGGTGCCAGTTCTCTGGTAAACCCGTCATGGACCCTAAATAGTCTCGCTCACGTTACACTGCTGTTACTGACCAGTCACTTCTTTCTTCTCCTTTCTGAATGGAAGTGCTTCCTGAAGTTCTCCTTTCCCTATTACACTCCTTTATATATCAATCCCCACATATTAGCTGTGTAGACGATAGATACCCAGATTGCAGAATTCTACCTCAATGTCTGACCAACTCAGCTTCTCTTTCACGGCATTTTTCATGTTGTTTTTGGTTGAGACAGGGTCTTGCTATGTAGTTCAGGCTGGTCTTGAACTCAGTAAGTAGCCCAGAGGTTGGCCTCGAACTCTTGGGTGATGCTCCTGCCTCAGCTTCCCAAGTGCTGGGATTACAGGTGTGTGACACCATGCCTCGCCTTTCACAGTATTTTTAAGGAAAATATTTGATTTTTACAGTACTGTGACTTGAACCCAAGGGCTTCACAAAGCTACATCTCGAGCCCTTTTTAAAAAAATTTGAGACAGGGTTTCACTAAATTGCTGAAACTTGTGATCTCCCTGCCTCATCCTCCTAGAGTACTGGGATTACAGGTGCGTACCACAACACCTGACTAGAGGATTATTTTTTGCGGTAGTGGAGGCTGTGAACCTAGGATCTTTGCATTGAAACACAGGCCCAGCTCTCCTGTCCCTTTCAAATTTGAGACAGGGTCTTGCTAAATCAATAAATTGCCCAGGCTAAGTTCAAACTTTTGATCCTCCCAGCATGCTGGGATTGTAAGTGTGTACCAAAACACCCAGCTACCACCTCAGTTTTTATAATAAGCAAAAAACTCAGCCGGATGTACTGGTGTGCATTTGTAATCCAGCTACTTGGAGGCTGAGGCAGGAGGATCTCTGGGCTGAGGTCAGTTTGGGCAACACAGTGAGATCTTCTCCAAAAAAAAAAAAAAAAAGGTAAAAGTAAAAAATTCACTTCATCAGTTGTACTGGCCACAGTTCATTTGTCCAATGGTCATACTACCATACTGGGCAATGCATATATAGATGATGATTTTTAATCAAATGTTTTATGTCAGTGGTGGTGAAGCTATGGCACGTATTTTAAAACAAAAGATGTTAATACATGAGTTGTTTTTTCTAAACTAAAACCTCAATATTCAGGTTTAATTGCAGTGTCGGCACTTCACGATAAACAAGTGGGTTTGGGTTGGTTTGGGCATTCGTCTCTAAAAGGTTCACCATCATTGCTGTACATCTTCTTTCATCTTCTCCCACTTCCTGTTTCTGAAATCCGGATATTAAACCAATGATGACCTTAACTCTAAATTGCTGAAATTCTTTTAATCAAAAGCTGAGAGGTAAATAATACAATGACCTATTTGTTTTAAAGTGCCCTATATTTAAACATACTAAGCTGCAATTTCCAATGACCCTACCCAACAATTTTTTAACCTTGGAATGTTTCTGAAGTATCATATGTGTATGTATGATGGTGGTGCAAGAAAAGGAACTGATGTTATACAAGGGAAACCTACCTGCAAAAGACTGCAACCTCCCGTTTAAAAAATGTTTGGACGGGTGGGGACTCAGCTCAGTGGTAGAGTGCTAGCCTAGCAAGTGCAAGGTCCTGAGTTCGATACCCAGCACCCTCTGCCAAAAAAGTTTGGAAGATTAATACACCAAAGTTGTCTTGTAAATGCTCTCTCTCACACACACACACACACACACACACACACATACACACGGTAATATGGCCATGGTAGCTTTAAATATATGCCCACAAATTCTTTAACATTCTGCCCTTCAAGACATGAAGCTCTGCAGGTTGTGGTAGCACAAACCTGTGATCCCAGCACTTGGAGGCTGAGGCAGGAGGACCACAGCTAGTTTGAGGCCAGCCTGGGCTATGACAGTGAATTCAAGGTCAGCCTGAACTAAAAACTGAGATCCTGTCTCAAAACAAAGAAACAAAATAAAAATGTAAAAGAGATGAAGCTTAGCTAGGTGGTGGCACATACCTAAAATCCTGTCTCAATTTCAAAATGTAAAAGGAGGGGGGTTGGGCACACAGCTCAGTGAGAAAGTCGGGTAGCAGGGAGGGGAGATGAGGAGAGGGTGAAACTGGAACATGTAATCCCAGCATTTAGGGGCTGAGGCAGGAGGATTTCTGTGAATTCCGGGCCAATCTGGGTTACATAGTGAGTTCAAGGCCAGCCTGAACAGCTTAGTGAGTGAGACCCTGTCTCAATCCCCACCCCCACACACAGACAGAAGAAGGGAGATAAAGCTTAATATTCTTTCCCTATGTGTAGGACCAATCTAGTGACTCCAATTCTAAGGCAGAGTATGGAAACCCAAAATTAGCTTATTTAACTCTAGTTCCATGTTAGACATCTGCTTTCTTCCATCACTTGTTGGGGGGGAAGCCAGCTGCCATGCTGTGAATTGCCTTATGAAGAAACTCATACCACACAGAACTGTAGCACGTTTCTAACACCTAGCAAGGAACCAAGGCCTTCTAACAGGTTGTAAGGAACACAGGCTGATGGCCACTGACAGAACGGGCATGGAAGGTGATTCTTCATCCAGTCAGGCTTTCAGATGACTGTGGCCTGGGATGACTCTAACCTCATGAGACTCTGAACCAGAACTACTGAGCCTAGCTACTTCCAGATTTCTGATCTACAGAAGCTCTTGAGATAGTATTTTGTTTCTTTTAAACTGCCAAGTTTACGGGTCATGCATTATGCATGGAGCATAGATTAAGGCTTATAGTTTGAAAAGTTCCTCACTGCTTCAAGAAGCATAAATCAAGTAAGATTTTTAACCAGGCAGCTCAGAACTAGCATATCGTAATACATGTTTCTAGAAGTGATGTACTTACTCAAATCATGCTGTTACTGCTCAAATTAATTTTGAAATTAACATCCAGAGTATGACTCGTACTTGGAATTTCTGTCATGGTACCCACTCAGAATTTAAAAATATTTTTGTCATCTGTAGTAAGTCTGGTGGTAAATAAATAAATTTGTTCAGTATGGTGGATCAAGTTTAAGGCTTACTCCTAAAGTAAAAGGTTTAACTCTCTGGTGTAGAAACATGCCAGGACACGTCCTAAGAGTATCTGATATAATGTCAACATAATAAAAGTAAGTATATATTCCTAAAACAAATAGCTTGCAAGATGGTACTACTTCGGGGCCAGGCGTGGTAGGACATGCCTCTAGTCCCAGCATTTAGGAGGCTAAAGCAGGAGAACTGGGAGTTTGAGGCCAGCCTGGGCTACACAGTGAGAACTCTCAAAAAGAAAAAGAAGAAAATAAGGTGGGACAAATTTGTATATAAAATTATAAATATTCTTCCTTTCCCTCAAGGTCACTGCTTTATGGTCACACATCATAGGATAGGTAAATCAAGCTAGGTTTTGAAAACCATTATATACACTAGGAAATGATACTCTATCTTGCAATTGCTACATTTAAGAAAAAGGTCTTCTTAGCAGAAGTGAGACCACTAGGTGTCACTGTTGTTGCTGTCATTTTTGCAAAGTAAAATGAAAGGTTCAGAAATAACTTGCATGTCATATTAGGTCAATAAAAAAGCAAGATCCTGTTTTCACTACATAGAAGTTTATTGTAAAAGTAAATTAAACATACAAACACACAGTATGGCTAATGGTGGCAAAGCAACTGGGTAGGCTTAAGGCAAGTTTTAATGGAGATGAATTTAGAAAAGATGATGCAATGATGTAATTTTGTTTAAATACAGATTATGAAAAATATCAAATTGCATCAATAACTTAAAAAAGTAGTTTTCAAAGCCTTCACTACTGGAGAAAAAGGGCTTATGATCTTAATGCCAGCATTAAGACAGACAGAAGCAGTGCAGTGCTAAATGACAGGAAAAATTCGATATTTACAGAAGGATGGCAACAGGAACACTTGATCTAATTTACTGGTGGACCGAAAGCCCTTAGTGAGAAGCAATAGAGAAAAATGTACCATCATGTTATTTAAAAAAAAAAATTAAGTGCAGAAGTCAAAAACCAAGGAGCTCAGTGATTAAAGTAACCTTAAAACACCACTGTAAGGATCACTTGAAAGGTGATTCCCTCAGGGGAAATTAGGGCACTGAGTGTGTAAACATGTGAGGTGAACAACAAATACCAACCAAATTCATTCATAGCACATAGTTACACAAGGTCCGCATGGTCTTTTATGATGCATTACTGTTTATAACAATTTAAACACACTCCTTACCATGCATGACTTCAAATATATAAACAAATATTTTTATTCTGAGATACAGGATATTCGTTTATGAATATAAGACCTATATACAATGAAAGTCACACCTCCTTCATCAAGTATATTTATATGCTTTTTAAATGCAATGACCTTATTCAGACTTCATTTTCTGAATTAACTGTGTCAGTTTTTTGTACTATTTAAAATAATGCCATTCTATTATGATAAAATACATTTTTGCAAAAATTCAGAAATGTAGTAACATTTAATGAGTATGACCATGAAAAGTATTGGTAATGATGTGCCAAATGCTTTAGCACTTTTTTCCAGTCTTGTATTAAAAAACAAACGAACAGAAAACAAAGTTGCACTCAATTTGACAATAAGCCTATTTAAAAAATACTCCCACACTAATTCATCTCAAAAGGTGCTATATTAATAGTCCTTTTTCAAAATACCATATATACTTGTGAATGTTTTTCCAAGAACAGTTAATGGAAGAAAATGTATCCTCTGCACAGATGAACATTTTCTCTCTAAGACTAATCTTTCATCGCCCAGTATTGTTTTTACAAAAGCATGCAATATAAAATACATACATAAGCAGCTATTTTAAACATGATTTTAATACAGTATCACCTTTGTAGCTGATTCATCACTGTCTCCAGTTTAATAAGCTGTTATACACATGAAGAAGCTCCAGTATCCCTTTTCTGACTGACTTTTAAAAAAATCCCTGAATAAAACAGAAGCCAGCCTGCGACTTCTTTAGGCATTTCAGTAGAATATTATCATTTATGGAGAATGTCTCCACCCAAACTCATGATTACAGAACAGAATCTAAAACACCTCGGGGAGAGTTAGAGAGTCAACACCAATTTAAAAATTTTATATTTAAAAAGGAAAGAAAGGGTACTGATTATTAGCATTTAAAAGGATACTGCAACTTTTAACCACTGTAAACTGTTAGAAGGCTATGGCAGACAGCTCTATGCTACTAGGTTCTTAGTTTGTAAATAATGCAAACACATCAACAGTTTTAAATGCGGCAGACTACAAAAACACAAAAGGAAAGTGAGAAAAAACAAAATCAAGAATGCCTATCTAAAAAGAAGCTGCACAGCCAACTAATCTAAAGTATATAAAAAAAAATTAGAGCAATTGATTAAAGAAAACCCTCTGGTATAAATTTTAATTTCTTGTTTTTAAATGACACGAACTTTTAAATTAAAATGGAAGGAAAAAGAGCTTTACAAGTAGATAGTATCAACTAAAATAATGCCAACAAGGTAAGCTTGCATAGAAAAAAATTCAAATTATTACTGGCTACGTGCTATAAAAAATAGAAATGCAGGTATTATAATCATAGTGCAAACCAAGGCAGTTTGTGATGTCTTTTACTGCCTTAGGTTGAGAAATAGATGGTAGTACCTCCAGTTATCACAGTTTCTGGTCTTATAATGAATTACTTCTGCCAGCTAGAAGCAAATGTTTGTAAAGATGGGCGGCACATCTGCTGTGCTACTATTAACGAAGTTTGAGATCATCGCTACCACCTAAATTAGAACCAGGACTAGGGTCTTGCTGTCTTCTTGCCTGCAACAACAAAACAATAATTTAGGGTTAGAAAGCAGTTTTGAACAGTTGAAAATCAAAATGCTGTATATATAAAATATAAGACAAAGTACCATGTAAGTTCACAACCAAGCACTTCTCAACCAATGTCTTCACAAGTCATAGACAAAAGAACAATTAAAATTATACATATTTTGCTGGTTTCCTTAAAAATCAAGGATAAATATAATTTTACATTAAAGTATTATAAATATGTATTATATATAAAAGAACAAAAATATCTATGTTTTCAGTTTCGGAACTAGAGGGTTTAATGTTAACGCAGCACAGCCAATCACAGAAGCAAATTTTTCCTTTTAATAACAGTATTTATTGAACATTAACTATAGACTAGGCCCTATTCTAAATACTCTCCATAAATGAATTAATTTAACCCCGCTCAATAATTTAAGACGCAGGTGCCATTATTTCCCTGTTTTATATGTAAGAAATGGAGTCACATAAGTACATAATCTATAATTATACAACTGAAAAATGTAATTTAGAATTACTATGGATAAAATACTGTTTCATAAGTAAAAACAGATATTTGGTGTGCTTATAATACCCTGAAATATCCTTATAACAGTATTTAACAATTAAGAGGCTTGATTATAAACACTCAGGATTTCAAGGTTCATAGTAGAATGAATATCCTTTAAACTATCTAGGGCAAATTACTTTATAGAAAACAACTAAAACTGTGCATGACACTCTGCTAATACAAACAAACCTTTTACATGACACAGTGTCCCTCTGGCCTACACAATGCCTTCTTTCAGTCTCTATTATAAATTTGAATGGGTTTTCCCGTAATCTCTTAATGCCTCCAAATGCTGGTCAAGCAGAAGCATCTGTGTGTATCCAGAATATGCCACTTCACCTGTTGTTTAGGCAAAAAGTCTTGAGGTTACCCTTAACATGTCTTTCTTTCTCTCAGACCCAGAAGTGAACTCTGACGGCTCAATCTTTCAATATATCCTTAAAATGACCATTTCTGAATACCTCTACCACCCTCACTCTAGTCCAAGCCACTCTCAAGGTTCACCTGGATGTTCTTGTTTTTAGTCATATGCCAGAAACTGAGGTTAACTGCAATTATCTACCTTTAGCTAAATGGAATTGTGTATTAATAGCACTAACCGATTCTCCATTGTCTGTATCATTTTTGGAAACAAACTTGGCACAAATCACATGCTGATTTTTTGGGGGGGGAGGTGATAGGGATGCAACGCAAGATCTTCCCATATGATGATTTAAAATTTTTTTTTTCTTTTTTCACCTGAGACTGGGTCTCACTATACAGCCTAGGCCATCACTGAATTTGCTATGGAGCCCAGGGTGGCCTGGAACTTTTGATTCTCCTGGCTCAGCCTCCTGAATGCTGGGATTACAGGTACATGCCACCACACCTGGCTCACATTCTGATTCTTTTTTTTTTTTTTGTGCCGGGGATCGAACTCAGGGCCTTGCACTTGTTAGGCAAGCACTCTAACCACTGAGCTGAACCCCCAGCCCCACATTCTGATTCTTTTTTCTTTTTTTTTACATTCTGATTCTTAAGATCTAAAACAAAAACAAAATGGATCTAAAACAGCTATTAGACAGTAAATATGATTGACCTTCAAAACAAAAGTCTCAACAAGTCACATTTGTACTGTGATATCAGGTTTTCATTTTTAGTTTTTGGTTCTGGGAATCAAACCCGATGCTGTGTGCATGTTAAGCATGTTCTCTACCACTGAGCTACAACCCCAGGCCTAAAGTCAAATTTAATCAGAAGCTACAGCTATATTATCATTTATGTTATTTAGCAAAAATAACAGTTGCCTTACTTTTAAATAAATAAAATCCTACACTAATTTCTTCTTTCTTATAAATTCTGACGTATTTCTCTAACACATCTTAACTACCTTTGCTAACAGATTGCACACTGACCAAATTTTAGCACATTCCTTCCAATTAAATATGAACTCAGGTTAAAGTTATTCCCCATGGCCCTAGACTAAAAGAGCTATGGATGTACATGATCAGAAAAACAATTTATGTTCCATACACAATCAATGCTTAGCATGATATAAGGACAGATCAATTCCGTAGAATCAGAGATGGTGATATAAGCATCTAGTTTCAGTCAATGAAGGTTAGAAAGGGGGTGAGCAATGAAGAAACACTGAGAGAAAACAATCCCCATTATATATTTATAAATCACTATTAACCTACTAATAATACTCTGTGAAAAGAATAGTTCTGCTTTTGTCTTGGATAAGAGTAATTTTCAAATTACATTAATAATGGGATGGCTCCAAATGGGTGACAAAGAACAGTCACCAACACCTGGAGTTTTCATTACTGGTTATAGCTGTGCAGAAATAACTGTGGTTTATTTGTTTAAAATATTACATTTGTAGCTGAGTGTGTACTCTGGGAGGATGAGGCAGAAGGAATGCAAATTGGACCCCAGCTTGGACAATATAGGGAGATGCTGTCTCAAAATAAAAAATACAAAGGACTGGGAATGTAGTTCAGTGAAAAGGCCCAGGGTTAAATCTCTATTAGAGAAGGGGGGATAAAAATCATGGAGAGCAGGAGTAAAAATGTTTTGTTATTTATTTGTGCGTGTAGTTTCTATCTGCCTTGTGATGACAAGAATGAGAAGCCAGGCATGTTTATGCATGCCTATATCCCCAGAACTCTACGAAGCTGGGGCAAGAGGAGCCCAAATTCCAGCCCAGAATGGAAAACCTAGGGAGACCCTGTCTCAAAAAAAGATAAGAAGAGAATGAGGATGACAAGATGGAATGGAAAAACAGGTAGAGTCAAGAATAGGAACAAAAACAGGAGAGGAAGCCTGATGAGTATGAATGGGAACAGAAGAGGGATGACTGAG
Source organism: Hystrix cristata (assembly GCA_004026905.1). NCBI lineage: Eukaryota > Metazoa > Chordata > Mammalia > Rodentia > Hystricidae > Hystrix > Hystrix cristata. The sequence continues at coordinate 337,546 of PVJO010000027.1, forward strand.
AGCCAGGGACTGGAAGGAAAATGTGCTAGGAAGATGTACAGGTTGTCATAAGAAGGAGACAAATACAGAAACAGACTTAGGTTCAGTGAAAAATAGCTTCCACAGAACAGAAACTCCACAACTGGATGACCTGCCTTGAGATTCCTATTCTGGCAGTTTCTTATGTACAGTTATTTTAGTAGGAATTTCTCTGTTGTTAATAAGCCAGACTAAATAGGGGCTGGGGATTTAGCTCAGTGATTAGAGTGCTTGCCTTGCAAGCACAAGGGCCTGAGTTCGATCCCCGGCACCACAAAAAAAAAAAAAAAAAAAAAAAAAAAAAGCCAGACTAAATGATGGCATAGAGGTTCCCTTTATCTACATAAAACATCAAGTCCAGAGTTTCCTTCTCCCTGGTTACAATCCACATAGGCACTCAATTCTAACCTTTTATTAACATTACAGTTTATATCTCCTATGTAGCAAGTAAACCGACTCTCTTCCTCTCATTAGAGCAGCAGTCAGAGGCCGTATCCTCTTATTCTCAGTGTTCATTCCCATCTTCCCATCTACTGTGTTTTCCCAAAAAAAAAATCCCAGGAGGGCCCAGTATAGGCACATTCTGATGTTGATATTATTCTTAACAAAAGAATGAATGGTGGTACAGTTAAGTGATTTGAAAATTCAAGTCTTTGGGAATTTAAAATAAAGACTGAGTTTTTTCTGTTTTTTTTTATTTTATTTTTTGGACCACACAGAATGGAAACATGGAAAACACAAATACAAAAACCACATATAGCTTTTTGCCTGTTTTTATTTCCAAATGGTTTTCCACATAAAAATTCTCCTATGATTTGCTGAATTGTATTAAGACCACATATAGTAAAATATGCAACAATCATGTATTCACTGTAACATTAAAAATAACCATTTATGCACAAGGCACTGAATTCGGCCCCTAGCACCAGAAAAAAATTTTTTTTTTACTCGCTAACACTTCATAATCTAACCAAAAGAAAGGAACTTTCTAGAAAATGGCAGAGGAAATCTCTTTCAGCACCTTTGTCTCCTTGTAGCTGAATTAAATGTCAACAGTACTATGTTACTGTTTAGGTCAAGAGGCCAAGCAAATTGAAGGTAGTCTCTAGAAACAGTGTACTAAGCTGGGGGTAGTGGTGCACAACTGTAATCACAGCCCTCAAGATACTGAGGCAGGAGGATCACCAAAAAAGAAAAAAGAAAAAGTACATAGTACTATCAGACAACAGAGTCATCTTTCCAATTCATCTATGACTAGAGAAATAAGTCTATCCCCTATTAACTGCAATCCTCTGTCACAAGAGCCAAAAGAAAGACATTTGATTACAGACTTGCAGATATCCCACAGGAAATATACCAATATTTTCCAATTGAGGAAGGATTCTCAGGCAGAAAAGGCACTGGGATACTCCTACACAACAATGACACCAATGGGAAGCACTGTTTGTGATTTTCTTTTTCAGTACTCAGGACTGAATCCAGGGCTTTTACACTGAGCTACTGTACATCCCTAGCCTCTTCCCATCTCCCTCCCTTTTTTTGTAGTACTGGGGACTGAACTCATGAATTTCACACTGAGTTATATCTCCAGTCTTTTTTTTTTTTTCTTTTTTTTTTTTTAATTTGAGACAGGGTCTCACTAAGTTGCTAAATTGCTCAGGCTGAACTTGAACTTTTGCTCCTTCTACCTTTAGCCTTCCAGAGCGCTGGGGTTACAGGTGTGTACCACCAGCGCTGGTTTCAAAATCCTTTTTGGTTGTTTCTAACAGCCAAACTAATTAATCAACCAACCAATCTAAGTAAATAGACTACAATCTAAAATAGCTTGGCAAATGACATCTTTGATCTTCACAGTCTAAAAAGTTAGGATATACTTATTTTACTGCCACTCCAGAAATGTTATAAGCCAAGTATACAGAAAGGGGGATAAAGACCCTAGCTTCCAACTGTGCACCAGACATTGAGAGAGGCAGCAACCTGTGAGTAGGTTTTACAGAAGAGACTCAGAGCTAGAAGCAGTGGCACACATCTGTAATCCCAGCACTGAGGAGGATGAGGCAGGAGAATTGGCAACCTGGGCTATATAGTGAGTTCAAGGCCAGCCTGAACTACATAGGGTGATCCTATCTCAAAAACAAAACGAAACAAAAAAGCAACACATCAGATGAGCCTCTGGTGGATAAGCAACTTTCTCCATCTCAACAAAGTAATGGAGCTAGCCTGAAAACCAGGCAATCTATTACAAACCTTATCGTCATTCTACAACATTGGGTCCTTAACCGGTTCCCTGAAATCATTCTGGAGACTCCAGAATAATCCCCACCTCTGCTTCACCCAAAGCAGTGCCTGTGTTATATTTTATAAACTGGGGCTCTGCAAAAAATTTCAAATTAAGGAAGGTTTTCACATTTCAAAAAATAGCCTATGTGGGGGTTGGGTATTTGGCTCAGTGGGAGAGTGCCTGCTTAGCAAGTGCAAGGCTCTGAGTTCCATCCCCCGCACCCGCTCCCAAACAAAGCCTATGTTAGACAGCCTATGTTGCTATGTTGTACAAATAGCAAGTTTTAGAATCTTCTCTGTTTATTATCTTGTGTTAATACTCAGAGTAAAATTTTGCATGTGATACAAAATTCATGACGGATATACAGTGCACAGTAACAACCCTCCATTTTGCTCCCCAGATACCTAGGCTTCCCCTTCCAGTTTCCAGTTTCAGTTTCTCATGTATCCTACCAAAAAGCAACAGCAATTTTCATTTGTTTATTTTTAGACAGAGTCTCACTATGTAGTGCAGGCTAACAGGCCTGGACTTGAACTCACAGCGTTCCTCTTGTCTCACCCTCCCATGTGCTGGATTACAGGTGTGTGCCACCATGCCCGACAACTAATGCATTTTTAAACCAATATATTCCTTTTAAAAATACCCACAGGTATGTTATACGTAGCATTCTGTATCTTTTGAATAACATTTGATTGTATATCAATGATTTAACAGAGCTTCATCAGGGTTACTAAATGTTTCTTCATTTCACAATAAGCTTTCATTGGCCAATTTAATGATAATCTTCCATCACCTCTGAAAGTCAAAGAAAATATTGTACTAGTAAAATAGCCTTTTCCTGAAAAAAAGAAAGAAAATGCTAAACCGTACTACGAATGATGGATAGAAAAGTATCAAAATTTTATAGATGGTAACATACTCAAGTTTTATAACTGATTTCAGGTTAAAAGACATTGTGAAAATCGAAACTTCTTGAGCGGCCAACCCACTAGAGTTCTGCTTCCCACAGTCAGAACCTTAATTTTACACATACTTTAAATGCTCATGAGCAGCACCATTAAATTTAGTACAGCAGGGCTAGAAGTCTCAGAGGTTATCCAAACAGTGGCAAAAAAAAAATTCCCTAAGCCTCTGTGCTGCCAGAATCTCAGGCTACCAAAGATCATTTACTGGGCTCCTGCCACCCACGAGTTACCACTGTTCCCTGGCCCTCAACTCCAGCCAGGCATCAGGACCACCCACTGGAAGCAATATTATTCTTTTCTGCCTCAGCTTTTTCTATTCCAGACAAAATGGTTTCTAACCTCTCCTGGCAGATTTTATTTTTCAGTTTGATCATCTTTACCAGTGGTATGGAAACTAATTTCTAACTGCTAGGCTATATTTGTGGAGACCTCCTAGTTAGGAAACTGTGGTTTAAATTCTCATTTTTTTCTTTCATTAACCAACTATTTGAAGAGAGCAAGTCAATTTTTCTGGGATCCTCATCAACTGTAATAAGAATAATAGGTTAGATAGTTCTTGAATCCACAAAGATGTTTGAACTGCAGAAGGGAAACATTTTCCTCTGCTGTTCTTTTAGAAACAAGGAGGCAAACTGCAAGAAAATAAGCTGACATTAGGAAGTATTTCTGGATAAGAAACCACCAGAAAAAAAGCAAAAAAAAGCAACCAAGGAAGCAGAATGTGTATACAAAGTGCTAAAGATGCAAACCCTGAAGTCCTGCACATCATTGCTAGTGTGTGTTCTGTAGACAGATTCCAGCCCAATCTTCTAGATGACAGCTTTCTACAATGTTTCAAATTACTGCTGTAGGGAACTACAGGGTCTTAAATCATTGATGAAAATGTAACTGTTTTCTCTGTGCTCTAGGTCTAATGTAGGGAAAGAGCTCTGATATATTTCAGAGAACTAAAAGGATGTTCTTGTTAGCCAGATAATTCAATTAACTGGAACTGGCACTATGGTAGAGCCTTTAGCGCTGAAGAAGTACATTACAGCTATTATTTAATGTAGGCATACATACACTGAGCACCATGCTAAGAGCTTTACAAGCATTTCCCATTTAATTCTTCCAATGAGTTCTATGAGAAAACTGTGGCTTAAGAGATTGATAAGTGATGGAGCAGGAATATGAACTAGACTTGACTGCAAAGCTCATGCTCTCAATCACTGGCAAAAAAATGAATAGAAACTATCTATCTAAACAACAAATTATTTGACACCTCTGTCAACAGAATGTATTTTTGTTCATAGACACACATAAATGCACACCACGATGTTTAAGTAACGACACTGTAATAATCAAACTTAATTTGAAACTGACAATTGGTAGTCAATTAATATCTAATTTTCAAAGCAAAACATATATAAAACATCCTAAATAACAGTTTCATTGTCAGTTATTCTTCAAGTAATATTCACTTAAGGCCACCTTAGCTTGTTCCAGAATGAGTGGTCATGTTCTCTGACTTGGCAAGCTCCCTTCGGGCCTTTTCATAATCTGCTTTCCTGCCCAGAAAGCTTTCCCCAGCTATCCAGCTGGCAAACCACTCTTCCTTCAAACTCCTGCCAAGTGTATTCTCTAGTGAAATCTCCCAAGCAGAGGCAGACTTAAGTACCCCTTTCTCTACATGGCCATTGTCCCCCTTTGAGCCTTCATTATATATGGTGGCTGCTAAAAGGACATTACAATTTCCTGTGTACACATTCATTTTCCCTCAAAACTGACAGATGCTCAAAGAAAGAAGCCATGTATTTTGTTTGTTTTTGTTTCTGAGACTCACTATGTAGTCCAGGCTGGCCTCAAATTCATGGTGATCCTCCAGCCTCAATCTCCTGAGCACTGGGATTGCAATTGTGTGCCACTATACCCAGTCCAGAAACCTTGCATTTTTATATCTATATTTCCAGGCCATAATGCAGAAGCCAGGACAACATACTGGGGCTTATTACTTTAGTTCTTAATATAAGCCAACAAATTATAAACTTCCAGTTTTTGCAGAGACCATTAATAAGTATTATCTATTTTATCCCACAGGCTGTCCTGTAATTCTAGTATACAGACAGGCAGGATAGAAGCTGTTTTTGTAAGATGCACTTATTTATTTATTTATTTATATTTTTTGGATGCTGGGGATCAAACTCAGGGCCTTGTGCTTGCAAAGCAAGAACTCTAACCACTGAGCTAAATCTCCAGCCCTAGGAAGATGTACACTTAACAACTAAACACAATATAAAAACATTGTGATAGATAATGTGGGAGACACAAAAATCAGGGGTTCGATCTCATGTGATCTCAATAAAATAAGGATAGTCATATTTGTAACTGTTTCAACCTAGTGTTCATTACTAATACCAAGAGAAATAAGAAGTGCTATGGAAACTACAAAGTGGAAGGGCTAAATACAATTAAGAAGACTGGGGAAGGGACTGAAATACTTAAGTTGCACCTTGATGAACAGGTAGAGAAGTACATTCTATATATCAAGGTATAGATAGCATGATCGAAAAGGTCAGAAGTATAAGGTAAAGAATTTTAGTATATGTGCTGCCAAAGTGAGCACAATATAAGGTAATAAATATGGAGTATTTTGCTTTTGAATGCTCCCTACTCATTGAGTAGCTATCTATCATCTCTCTTTTCCCCTTTTTTCTCCATCTTCAAATAAATGGTCTTCTCTTAGTTTAAATATATATATGTTTAAAAACTTGAATTTTACAAATACACAGTGAAAGAAAATGGCATGGAAGCCTGATCACAAGAACTGTAAAAGCTTCAAGAGAGGGGAAAAAAAGGATATTACATCTATCCCTCCTGTATTATTCTCCTAGCTAAAAAGCATTCCTGGGGACATTCTCAGTTGTTATCAGCCCATTAGGTAAATTAATTTATTGACAAAAGGATCTATCAATCATTAAAAGATAATGAATTTTATCTAATACATTAACCACTGAATAGGCTTAATTTTAAATTTATTGTAAACAGATATATTCATAACAACACAAAAGGAAATAATAACAATAACTTTGTGTCACATATTCTAACAGTGCTTTCAAATATATTTATTCATTTAACCCTCACAATAACCCACAAAATAGTCATAATTATTACCCTATTTTATAGATGAGGAAACTCAGCCACAAAAAGGTGAAGCTGTACAAGGTAACAAAGTAAATGGCATAGCCAGACTCAGAACTCTCAGTGTTGCTCAAGCCTGGGTTCTTAATCATTGTATCTGTGTACACATGTACACATACTTCTATGTTAATATGAGTAAGTGTATACATAACTTTGTCTTTAAAAAAATATTCTGAATTATGTAATACTGAAGTTTAAATTTTTAAAATTTTTAAATTGTGAAGTACAAACCATAAAAATTTACCATTTTAACAAGTTTTAAGTGTCCAGTTCAATAGTGTTATATTTAAATTATTATATGACTACTCTCTACATTTTTCATCTTGCAAAACTAAAACTCTATATCCATTAAGTAGTCACTCCCATTGCACATGGAAACCACCATTCTACACTCTGTACCAAAGAAATATGACTGACTGCCTTTGGTACACATTTTTTTGGTGGCATTGGGGGTGGCACCCAGGGCCTTGGCATTGAGCTATATACCCAGCCTTTTCATATTTTGAGACAGGGTCTTGCTACATCGCTAAGTTGCCCAATTTGGGCTCCAAATGTGATCCTCTTGTCTTAGCATCCCAGAGTGCTGGGATTACAAGCATGTGCCACCGTGCCTCGCTCTAACACAAATTAAAGAAAATTTTTTTGTTAAATTTGTATATATTTTTTGAGGTACTGGGGATTGAATCCAAGGGTGCTCAACTACTACACTAATACTTGGCAGTTTTGGGGACTGAACCCAGGGCCTTCACACTGATTTTACATTCCCAGCCCCCTTTAAATACACATATATTTTTATTGTGAGACAAGGTGTGACTAAGTCATTAAGTTGCCCAGTCTGTGATCAAAACTGTGATCCTCCTGTCTCAGTCTCCCAGAGTGTTGGGATTATAGGTACATACCCCCACATAAAAGATTATACTTTTAAAAGAATCAGTATTGCTCAATGGTTTGTATATTCTTTAAATATTAATCTTTAAAGTAGGGTACAATTTTATGTAGAAAAAAATTAAATGTATATGTTAATTAAAAGATGTCAAATTTAGTCTGGCTACTTGGAAGGCTGAGGCAGGAGGACTGCCATTTGAGACCAACCTGGGCAACTTAGCAAGACCCTGTCTCAAAAATAAAATAAAGGGGGTTGGAGAATTAGATCAAGTGGTAGAGCACTTGCCTGGGAAGCACAAGACCCTGAGTTTGATCCCCAGCAGTCCCCCAAAATAAAATAAAAAATAAAGAGGGAAAGGGTATAGCTAGAGATAGAATTTTTGCCTAGCATATAAAGTCCCTGGGTCCGATCTCCAGTTATACAAAAATAAGATATCAAATTTAAAAACTGAGCAATATTAAATTTCAGTGTCTAAGACTGAATTTAGGGTAATAAAGTAGTCTGGATCTATTAAATTTTCTTCTAACTACATAAGTGATGGAAAGTGATATTATTTCAAAATCAAGATAAATAGTCACAGAAAAATGCAAAGTAATATTATTCCCAAGGGCTTTTAATAATGTTCCAGCTGGGTGTGGCAGTAGATGCCTGTAATCCCAGCACTCGGGAGGCTGAGGCAGGAGAATGGCTGCAAATTGGAGGCCAGCCTGTACTATACAATGAGTTCAAGGCCAGCCAGAACTACACAGCAAGACCCTATTTCCAAAAAAAAAAAATTCTAAATAATGTTTCAGTAATTTTCAATGTTAACAAAAGGTAACTTTTACAACTAATCTGAAAAAATAATTAAGAGAAAAAGAGATAAGATATTTGGATCAATGAATTAAAAGAAAATATACGTTGTAGTAAATGACTTTTATAGAAACCAATAAAAGAGGAATTCATGTACAACCTTAAAATTGGAACCTTAAATTTAGAGCAATTGAATAAATACAAACCAAGCAAGTACCATTTTTTAGCGTGCAAGACAAAATTAATTAAAAGACATTATGCACAAACATCACAAACACAGCCTGAGAGTTTGGGGGAAAGTACTAACCAGTTACTGCCAGCAGCTGTGAAACTCTCACCTCCATTTCCTCCCGGTGAGACCTGTCTCTATCTTCAAATTCACGTGTTCTTCTCCGAGCCTCTTCGAAGGCCTGTTGTGCTAATGCATCCTCCTGCTGTCAGAATACATAAAATACCTATTTTAATTTTGATTTATAATAACATTTTACATTTGGGGGTGTTTTATTTTTTGAGGGAAACAGCAGTATTTAAAACTATTACCCCCCCAAACCCTGAAAACTAAAAATCTAGGTGTGCTTTTAAAAGGCACATAGTACAAAAAAAAAAAAAGAGACATAGTAGTCATGTTCTATTATATTCTATTTTTTATTTTTATTTATTTTTTTAATGTTCTATTATATTCTAACTAAAAACCTTCTTCTCTTTTCTCCTTACCTCATCCTACTCACCAATGTAAAATCCTGACCAAGTCAATACGTAAACCACAGAAGTACAGAAAAAAAAATTTGACAAACACGTCTATCAGTTGGGATAAGAAAGGCTTACTCTACTATACAAAAGCTATGAACATTAAAGAGAAGATCAACAGAACTGACTAGGTGGATGCTACAAACTTGTAGATAACAAAAAACAAAATTCTAAGAGTCAGGGGAAGAAATTTGTGACAATCCTTTCCCTGTTAGTTACGAGGATCCACACATGAAGGAACCCAGATGTTGGCAAACTCATTTTGTCTAAAAAGGCAACTAGTTTTTAAACTTTTGCCTCTGCTCTTCATTAATCTCAGCTGGTGCCACCATTCATTCATTTCTACTAGCAATTTGAGCCATCTTTGGCATTTTACTCTCTTCTTGTTTCCAGAGAGTCAATTAACCTTTGAGTCTCATGCACTGACTGTCTATATTTTTGGGCTTTTTAGTCTCCTCTTCATTTCTATAAACATTTTCATTGTTCTGAATTCTAAGAGCTCTTTCCTAAATGAATAAAAAGTTTCCTTTGGGGTCTCTTTCTACCTCCACTGTTAACCCACCCACCCACCGCACCTATCAGTGTCTATCTTCTGAAACATAATCTGATCACAAATCCTCCTACTCCTGCCAATTTTTTTTAAAAAAAGTTCCCTCACTGTGTATTGCACACTACCACTAGCTATATTTTCAGCTTTTTTTGAGACAGGATCTCACTAAATTGCTAAGGCTGACCTCAACCTTGTGATCCTGACTTAGCCTCTTGAGAAGGTGGGATTATAGGCATGAAGCACAGTGCCTGGCTCGCAGTCACTTACTTATGAACATGTACTAGGATTTTCAATAGTACCCTTGAAGACACTAAAAGATCCAAAAAAATACCAAAAACATCAATATTCACTTTCCTAGAATCACTGCACAAAGGGGTGGCCATGTGATTTAGTGCTAGTCAATGAGATTATAAGCACAAATCACTTAATGGGGCTTCTAAAACAGTCAAAGAGACATTCCACCATCCCTCTTTCCTGAGAAATGCTGCAACACCCAGAGATACAGCAGCCATCCTGCAATCATAATGAGGATGTAGTCACGTGCTAGGTCTGGCACAGCAGGAAAATGAAAAGACAGGGCTTCTGATTATCAGAATATTTAATTATCAGACCAGGCCTGGACTGTGTATTGCTGGATATTCGGCTCTTATACACTAAGGGCAGTTTAGTGCTTAGTAGGGTTTTTTTTTAATACTTACTTTTCAATGATACAATGCCTATAACCTAAACAGAATTGAAAGATGTAATCAAATTGCCATTCTTGCCTTGCATGTGGGTCCAATCCCAGCATCATAAAAATACAAAACAAAACCCAAACCAAACAAAAGCAAAAATGAAAACAAAGCAAAAAGAACATTCTTACATGTGATTACTAGTGTTAGCACCCAGAGTGTCACATCTTTAAGCCTCAGTAAACTCATAAGTAAATGGTCATACTGATACTTAGAAAAATGCTATTAAGGTTAAATTAAACAACAGATAAAAAGTACTTAGGAAGCATAATACCTGACAGCATTCAATAAGTGCTATTACTTACAAGCATTTATGGATACATAAAATTCACACACTTGACTATAACATCACTATACATACCTACTGTATTCTCAGAATGTACAACACAAGCCAGAGGTATCTGCCAAAGAATGCTGTCTCCGGCTCCCAAGGGCCCTGTATATTTTAGTTTGGTACCAAAAGGGACCTACCTGTTGATAACTTCTTTTCTGTGCATCTACTTACTCACTTTTTCTACAAATATTTACTTTATCTTTCTTTTTTTGTGACAGGGTCTACCTATATACCCCAGGCTGGCCTTCAACCAGCAGTGACCCTCCTGGCTCAGGCTCCCAAACTCTGGGATTACAGGTATGCAACACCATGCCCAGTTTCACAAATATTTATTGAGCCTTTATAATGTCCAAGTCACTACGTTTGGTACCATGGGTATGATATAAAGGAATAAATGGAGCTACTGGTTCAGTGAGGCAGATGGAAAATAAAATTAACAAATCAATGAAACATCAACCGTGATTAAGTACAATAAAGGAAAATGAGAGATTAAAACGAGGGCATATAACAATGAGATACGATCTAATTCCCTAGAAAAGTTATTAGCCATGGATATGTATTCTAGCAATGGCCATGGATTTTTTTTTTTCCCCTAAAAGAATAAAAAGTATTAGTAACTGTGGCAGCACAACAAGCCAGGAGAGATCTGATAGTCTTCTACTTTCTCGTTCCAACTTGTCATGGTAACAAGCGAGATATATGTATAGTGAACAGAATTTTAAAAAAAAAATTTTTTTTAGTGAACAGAATTTGCACTTTAACAAATGGTAAAAATCAGAAAGATGACAGGCAATTAATTACCAGTGTTATCCTGATCTTTCCTATTCTAACACAAGTAATATCTTTCTTTCAAGGACAGCCTTTGCTGCTTCAACTACATGCTACCTACGAAATAGATTAATATCTAGGGACAACTACCTACCCATCCTGAAGTGATGACAGGCGGGGCTTCCAATACTCTAGTCCCCACCATCTACTTGTACTAGTCTGCTGCACCATGCTCTATATCACAACCTGCACAAAGCAGCAGGTGGAGTCAACATAAATCATAGTTGGGTATCTGTGAAATCCATGTGGGGAACTAAAGGTTTAATAATCCTATCATTAAGACCACAGTGACTGTACCTTTTTGTATTGGCTGACCACATGCACTCACGCACTGCACGCACACACATACCCCAAAACAAAACACATTTTCTACTCTATGGAGATCAGAGTATCACTTCTCACATGAAAACCAAAAGAAATCTGCTGAAGTATCAGTATTTACTTCAAAAGCAACAATTTAACATGTGCAGCTGCAAATGGTACATTTAACCCATCACGGTGGAATGTAACTTTAAATTCAAATCAAATGACTCAAGTTAATTTTATCCACATTCTTATGCATATACAAAAAGCAAAGCTGTTTATACACTAGCTTCATCAACAGAAAAACCTTCCAGCTAAAGGACACCCATTTTGCATCAGATACTTCAAATATAAAATCTGTTAATGCTAGTAATTTTCTATTTTTCTAATCCGATCATGAAACCAAATAAAGGTTCTTGGGGTTTTTTTTTGTTGTTGTTTTTTCTTTTTTCGTTTGTGCTAGGGATCGAACTCAGGGCCTTGTGCTTACTAGGCAAATGCTCTACCACTTGAGCTAAATCCCCAACCCCAAATAAAGTTTTTGAAAGTCATTACATTGAAATGAAACATCTTTCTGAAATTTCCAAAGTAACATCAATTAAAAAGTACAACAATGAAGATTAAAATTATTGACTCTTATGTTGATAATACAACTACAAATGTTAGTGAACACTGTATAAAAAACAACATTCTCACTGAATCAAAAAACAAAAATAGAATTTACTTGGAACTAGTTCTGGTATACATGTAATTCAACACTTTATCCAAAGCAATTAGACATTCTACTAATCATTTATGGTTTATAGTTATATAACCTACAAATACCTTTATACACAAAGTAACTCAACTACAGAATTTTTGTGACAAAAGTGATGCGGAATAAAAAAACTCATCATGACAGTACGTGTTCTCTACGGATTTTTAGAAAATTTCAGTCTTTGAAGAGCTACTATGAAACCAACCTAGTTCTTACAATGGCACTGATCTTTTCCTATTAAATGAGTATGTATTAGCTACGATTTATTCAAATTAGGTGGAAATTTATTAAAGAATTTGATGATGAAATGCCAAGGTTTCAGTTTTTTAAACTTTTAGAGAATTGCATTATTGAAAACCAAAGGTGGCCAAGGATGGTGGGTGGATCACGCCTATAATCCCAGCACTTGAGAGGTTGAGGCAGGAGGATTGCCACAGGTTCTAGGCTGGCCTGGGCTACACAGTTCAAGGCCAGGATGAATACATAGCAAGACACTGTCTCAAAATAAAAGAAAACCAAAGGTGTAGAAGAACACACTGAAATTTACACTTACAAATTTAAGAAACTAAAACTATCAAAATACAATCAGTAAATACAATTTAGAGTGTCTATAATTAACATAGAAATATTTTCATTTGTAGGAAAACTTTCTGACAAACGACCTACTCAAAATATATAAAGAATTGCATTTCAGAAAGAAAATGTTTTCATGAAGAGAAAACACAGCCCAATAGAAAAATGGATGAAAGACTTTAAGTTGGCACTTAACAACTTCTCTTATCAGAGGAATGATTAAAATCACAGTAAGATATTACCACACACCTATCAGCATGGTTAAAATGAAATAGACAAATATCAGACATTGGTAAGGATGTGGAACAACAACTGGTGTTATGTAAAACTGGCATAAAATTCAGGAAAATGGCTTTAATATTTTTAATGGCTTTAAATATTAATGCTGCTCATAAGTGAGCAGTTCTACTCTACAGCATGAATACAACAAGAATGAATAGAGTATACACAGCTCTCACATGTACTAGTATATCTGAAGTAACATTTATAACGGCCAGAAGTTGGAAACTGATGAAATAGGTATTAACAGTAGAATTTAGAGCCAGGCACTCTGGCGCATGCCTGTAATCTCAGTTACTCCAGAGGCTAAGTGAAGAGGATTGTGAATTCAAGGTCAGCCTGGGAAATATAACAGGATCTCATCTCAAAACCAAACCCAACTCAACCCAATCCAACCTAACCCAACCTAACCCAGTAGAATTTACATAGTCCATGATCACACAAAGAAAAAAATGAAATGAAAAACAGAACACACATACCAGTGGGCATGAATTTAACAAATACATCGAGGGCACAAACAGAACATGGTATATGAATCTGTTTATAAAAATGTGCAAAACCAGGCAAAAACAAACATGTCTGTTAGACATGAGGACTGCAATACATCCTACAGAGGAACAGTGCTAGTTACTGGAATGGAGCAAGATGAGGCTGTGGCACAGTGTCACTTTTGTCTTTATTGAGAGAATGAAGAACTACAAGACACTGTACTGACCTTGTATGATATCCAACACCTTGTAAATTCATGTTACTTTTTCTAGTAGTTTGTAGATCATTTCAGATTTTCTAAATATATGCACATTCTGTAAATAAAGACAGCTTCATGCCTTTCTCTCCAACTCTGATATCTTTTCATTTGGGGAGAAGGATCTTTTGATGGAGCTCTATTTTCTTTTTTTTCCCCTGTGGTAATGGGGCTTGAACCCAGGGCCTTTACACTATGCTACACTGCCAGTTCTTTTTTTTTTGAGATGGGGTCTCACTAAGTTGACAAATTACCTAGGCTGGGCTGGAACTTCAGATCCTCCTGCTTCAGGCTCCCAGAGTGCTGGAATAACAGGTATGCAACACTGTTATTCAACACCTGGCTTGCTATTTTTCTGAAAGAGTTGAGATTCTTCACTATTTTCAAAATCAGGGTAGCAAGGATTCTTTCAAATTTGAAGGCAGGCACAGAGGCACACATTTATAATCCCAGTACTTCGGGAGGCTGACACAGGAGGTCTCCAAGTTCAAGTCCTACTTGGACAACTAAGGGAGAAGCTGACTCAAAAGAAAAAATAAAAATAAAAAAAAGAAAAAATATGGAGGAATACAGGAGTAGCTCAAAGAAGAGCACTTGCCTGCTGTGTGCAAGACCCTGGGTCTGAGCCCTTGCACCAAAAGTGGTGAGGTGGGAATGTAGCTCAGTGGCAGAGCAATCACGGATCTGAGTCCTAGTACCATCAACAATAAATAAATAACTAGATAAAATAAATTTAAAAATTAAACTTTGAACCTTAATTTTTTTACTAGGAGGGTGGGTTTATTTAATTTATGGTTCTGGGGATTGAACCCAAGGCCTTTGCATTATGCCATAGACCACCACTTCTTTATTTTGAGAATAGGTCTTGCTAAACTGTTGAGTATTTTATTTTTTGATACCTTTCATTTTTGTGTTATTTGGGATTGAATATTGGACCTCACACAAGCTAGGCAAGTGCTTTACCACTGGGCTATCCCCAGACCTCTTACTTTTAAGATTTTTAAATGGGGTCTTGTTAAATCGCCCAGGCTGGCCTAGAGCATTAGATCCTCTTGTTTTTAGCCTCCTAATCATAATTACAGCAGTGTGCTACCACATCTGGCTTTTTTGGATCTCTTGATAAGAAAATTCTTACATCTCTACATATGGATACAAATATGGGAAAAGATGACAAAGAAACAACAGAGAGCTCCTTTTTATTCTGATCACTATTTAACTTTATTAAGATTAATGTTAATTAAAAGACAGTAACACCTGGTAACAGTCAGGTGCTTTTACATTTTCTTCCAACATTTTGAGTATGTCCTCAATTACTCCATGATCTCAAAAAAGAAGCTTGGGGGTTGGGGATCTAGCTCAAGCAGTAGAGTGCTTGCCTGGCAAGCGCGAGGCCCTGAGTTCAATTCCCAGCAACACCCCCCAAAAAAGCCAGCTGTTAATCTCATCTGACTTCCTTGTATATGAAGAGTCCTTGGAGCTCGTGTAATTCTCTCTGTCCTTCAATAGCTTAATTATTAAAAAAAAAAAAAAGCAGCAGCAAGATATATCATGTACAGGTACAAATCCCCTATGATGAATGTTATCACTATGTACATCTAAAATGTACCATTAAAATAAAATTTAAAATAATAGTTTAATTATGATTCGTCTAGGTATGGATTTGTTTCTCTTATTTGGAGTCCACTGAGTTTACTGCACAATGTAGATTAATATTTGACACTGAATTTGGAAATAGTTAAACCATTCTTTTTTCTCCCAAACTCCACCTTATTCTTTTTATTATCAGTACATATCAATTACAAAGAATAATGTGTTTCACTACACCTTCACTTTTTTTTTGGTTTGGGTTGTTTGAGACAGAGTCTCCCTATATAGTTCAGGCTGGCCTTAAACTCACTATGCAACCCAGGCTGATCTTCCTGCCTCAGCCTCCCAACTACTAGGATTACAAGCATACTTCACAATACCTGGCTCTCATTATTTCTTTTTCTTTTCTTTCTTTCTTTCTTTCTTTTTTTGTTTTTAGAGACAGAGTCTCACTATGTAGTGCAGGCTGGCCTTGAACTTGAGTTGATCCTCCTGCATCAGCCTCCTGAGTGCTGGGATTACAGGTGTGTGCCAGCACACCTGGCTTCTTATTTCTTCAAATACGATTTTTTTGCTTCTCTCCCTCTTCTCCTTCTAGACTTTCAATATAAGCATATTAGTATGTGTGCTGGTATTCCATAGGTCTCAGAGACTTTATTTTTCTCATTCTTTTTTTCTTTCTGTTCTTTAGGCCAGGTAATTTCTATTAATCTGTCTTCAAATTCACTATTTTTTCTGCCAGTTGATATCTGCTGTTCAGTCTAAAGTTTCCATTTCAGTTATTGTACTTTTCAGCTCTGGAATTTTTATTTAATTCTTTTTTTTTCTAGTTTAGACCTCTTGCCAGGTATAGAGGCTGAAGCAGTTCAAGCCCAGCCAGGGTATCCTGGCTTATTGGGACTTTATCACAATATAAAAAACAAATAGGGCTGAGATGTTTCTCAGGCCAAAGGCTCTGGGTTCAATTCTCAGTACCACAAAAAGCAAAACAACAAACAAACAGAAAAGAAATCTACTGGTTTTCTTTATTTGAAGAGCTGCTATCATCACAAATTCCTTTAATCTTTAAGGGAAAGAATTTTCCTTTAGTTCTTTGAACATATTTAAAGCAACTTCTCTGAAGACTTTGTCTCTCAGAACCAATATTTGGGCCCCTCAAAGATATTTCCCAGGTCTGGGGACATAGCTCATAGCTCAGTGGTAGACCACTTTCCTTGTGTTAACTCCTGCTATTCTGTGTATAAGTCACACTTTCTTGTTTATTTGGATGTTTTATAATTTTTTTTTTTGAAAACTGGAAATTTCAAATAATATACTACAGCAACTCCGAATTCTGGATCCAGCTGTTTGGTGCTTTTTGGTTAGTGTCTTGCATTGACTAATTGCTGAAGTCACTGGTAAGTTGATGTTGCTTTTTCTTTCCTTTTTCTTTTTAAGCCTTGCTTTTTGGAAGGCTACTCCTGTCATGTCAGTGGTTGGTCAGAGGTTTTGTTTAAACACTTTGAGCCAGTAGGCTTCCGTCCTTTGGCACTGCTTCTGTGTATGCCATGACAGAATGCTTTTGAAGTTCAAGGAGTTTACCAGTTACTCGTGCTTAGCCAGGGACTAGGAACTTGCAAGGATTCTCTATGCTCTCTTTTTAGCAGGTATAACCCTGCATATGCACATAGGTTTCTGGACCACATAAATATCATCTTAGCAAGGCCACTTCAGCTAACTCTTTTTCTGGATCTCCCAGATAAAATTCTGGCTGAACAGCAACATTAACTTTGCCAGATTATCAATGAGACCTTTATTGTTTTCAACACTAGCCCTGGGCATGGATTTTTTTCCCAAACTCTGCTCTAAGTCAAGTCAGTCCTCTGACAGGACAGCAGTGGTATGAGCCCGTAGAGCTTAACAAGTGTAAAAACTGAGGGACCACAGAACTGGAGAAGGGATGGCAGCAGCTCTTGACTTTTAGAATGCCACACACAGACTGTCACTGATCCTACTAAAATTCAATAGCTCTGTCTGAATAAAGGCCTCTCAATTTGTATGACTTGGTTACTGTCTAGAGACCTTAAATGAATGCTTTAATTTTTTTAAACAATTTTTGCCCAGTTTATTAATGCTTTTTGAGGCGAGATTTGCTAAGCGCCTTACTTAGGCATTCCAAAAGTGTTGTTGTTCTCACAATATTCTAAAGATCAAGAACAAACACTACTGGACTTTTAAGTCCCCATCGAGCAAACAGGTATAAACCAATGAAATTTAGAACCACTGAAGGTAAAACTTTCCAAAAATAAGGATGAGGACGCAAGGCAAGACTAGGAGCTAAATAAAGCAACTAGGCTCAGCAAAGCCTGGTATCACCCTACCTGAGCGCGCTCTTCATCAAATTCCAGGCAGCCCATACCATCCAGTCTCTGGAGATCGATCCAGCCTTTCCAGATAACACACACTCCATTCAGAATCATGGGAGCCTTTAAATACACCTAAGACAGAAAAGAGGTATGAAAACCATTAAATAGGCATTAGATGCATGAAAATTGAAGGATTTTAAGCTTACTTATTTCAACCCCAGTTTTTGTTTAAAAAAAAGATGAATTATAAAATTAAGATTTACAGGGCTGGGGATTTAGCTCAGTGCTTAAAGTGTTTGCCTCGCAAGCATGAGGCCCTGAGTTTGATTCCCGGTACCAAAAAAAAAAAAAGAAGAAAAAAAAATTAAGATTTACAGAAAGTACACACATACATATAAACAACACCCACTGAACATATCCTATAAATCAATCTGCTGTACTAGAATTTTTTTTTTTTAATGGTCAGAAGTGCTCTACTGAGCCCCTAGAATTTCATTTCTAGTCACAATTCCCCCAGGTTACTTTTTGCGGGGGCGGGGCAGGCTGGATTTGAGCTCACTTATATAGCCCAGGATGGCCTTGAACTCACAATGATCCTCCTGCCTCAGCCTCCCAAGTGCTGGGATTAGAGGCATGTGCCTCCATGCCTGGCGCAGGTTACTTTTAAAAGGAAATTTTATATGATTTGTAAATACTGTGTGTAGTTAGGTAATGTTTTAAATGGGCATCTTTGCTCTTCCAACTGAAGCCAGGACAACCAGATTCTTTGTCTTAATGGTCTGAATCTTGGCTGGAAAGATGTAAAGATGGAAAACAACTGGGAGTCACTATCCTCTGAAGAGAGTATGTCCTGCTTCCCTCAAATTTTGCAGTTAACCAAGACCAGGCTCTTATACCACCCCATCCCCAGTACTGGGGGTTGAACTCGGGACTTTTGCACTGAGCTACATCCCCAGCCTTTTTTAATTTTTTGAGACAGGTTTTTTTCAAAGTCACTAAATTAAAAAAAATAAAAAAGAAAAAGAAAAAAAGGGCTGGGATGTAGCTCAGTGTGAAGGCCCTGGGTTTAATTCCCAATAGCACAAAATAAATAAACAAATATTACTTGTAAGAAAACCAAAAAAACAAAGTCATTAAATTGACCAAGGTGGGCTCAAATTTGGGATCCTCTGGCCTCAGTTCCCCTCCAAGGGCTGGATTACAGGCATGCACCACTATGTCTGACATTTTTTTAGTTTTATAGGCTACTGTATAGATTCTTGACATTAAATTATTTTTTTCTCTTTTTGGGGGAGGACAGGATCTTCTTACTAAATTGCCCAGGCTGGCCTTAAAACTGATTCTCCTGCCTCAGCCTAAGTGCTGCCCCCACATCAAGCTTTCTTTACTTTTTTAAGCCTAAGTTAGTCAGAGTTGATTTTTACTGCTTTCAACCAAAAAACCTCAACTGGTAATACATTTACTGCTACATAACATTAGATAGCATGTAATTTGTCCTTACGTGTCCATAAATGATCCACAGCAATGCACTGCTATGTTTTAGAAGGAACTTAATTCAAATTATTTCAGTCTTTTAAACACAGTACAAAACTTTTAAAGTCACGTGTTTGACTGTATGTAATATCAACCATTTGCCTAAAAAGTGATAAATTAACCCAAAATACAGTTTTTTCAATCCACTACTAAAATTAAGTACTATACAGTAACAAAAAAAAAAGATAAAAACTTAAAAAAAGAAAACAAGTATCTTGAATTCTTAATGGGAATGGGAACACTTCTAGGTAAGAAAATTAGCAGACTTCCTTTATCAATCACATCTAACACCTACAGTACCTTATATACTACAGAATATGTAATTCTCATATTGGCTAAAAACATAATTGTTCTTGCTAGGGTTAGTGGTACACAACTGCACTTGTAATCCCAGTTACTTGAGGGGCTGAGGGAAGGGGATTATTTAAATTCAGGGGTGGGAGACCAGCCTGGGCAACACAGTAAGACCTTGTCCAAAGCAATGCAAAGCAAAGCAAAGCAAAGCAAAACAAATAAGTGTTCTCAAGAAAAATTAAAAATCTACCTAGAGAGAATGATACTAATGTTATCATCTCATTTTGAGGTGAATATTTTATTATGATACAGATAAAAACAGTAAACACCAGCCAGGCATGGTGGTGCACACCTGTAATCCCAGCACTCAGGAGGCAGAGGCAGGAGGATCATTCCAAATTTGAGGCCAGCCTGGGCTACATAGTGAGCTCAAGGCCAGCCTGAACAACAAAGCAAGACACTGTCTCAAAAAACCAAAAAACTATAAACACTAAATCTGTGTTTTCTTTGGATAGTCCCAGTGTTGTGAATTAAAAACCTTTTTATTATCTATATAATTTCAGAAAATTGTTAAGCCAGTTTCTTGTTTTGAGAAAAAAGCTAGAGGCATCATGTTTTTCTTTACAAAATTCAGCAGCTTCCTCACAAAGAATCTTGGATCATTCTTTTAAGGGCTGTCTAGTAAGAAGTAAATACCAATAATTATAAATATGCTAGCCAAATTACTCCTGAGACACCTCTGAAATAAAACCTACAGGATTTATGCCTGTCTACTACATATTTATGTCATTCCCCTCCACTGCTGAACACAATTACTTTCACTAAGGGTTTCAATAAATCATGCTGAATTAATTTCTACTTATACTGGAGTAGAGGGGATAAAACCCAAAAAACCTCCCAAAACACAAGTTTCCATTTCTCCTTCCACTTGGAGCAAAGGAAATAGTCTACAGTTATAGCTCAAACCGTTTAACCACACATTTCCTTCTGTTCTGATAAGTGTTCATTCCCTTCTACATCGTGAATTTAAAACTCCATCAATGTGCGTCTTGTCAAACAAGTGACTATACCAATTAATGTTCAGCACCTCAGTAAACCTAAAAACAATACACTTCCTATTACTATAACTTATCATTCTTTAATTAAAGATTTCCATCTACTCTTGACAGCACACAGTGGGGACATTAATTAATTAAGGTTTTATGAAATAGGGTCTTGCTATGTAGTTCAGGCTGGCCTTGAACTCATTATGTAGCACAGCCTAACCTTGAACTCTCAGTGATCCTCCTGCCTCAGCCTCCCAAGTGCTGATATTACACATGTGTGCCACCACACCCAGATGATGGGGGGATAACACTGTACCTATTAAAGTACCTCATGTTTTTAAAGTCTTTTTATAAATTTTAATTTTTTTGAGACAAGATTTTGCCATGTAGCCCAGGCTAGCCTCAAACTCATGGTTCTCTTGCCCCAGCCTCCCAACTCCTTGGATTATAGGGGTAAGCCATGATGCCCAGCCTTAAATTCTTATACTAATCATGAAGATAACGCATCTAATAACAGAGAAAGACCAACTTCATACCACTTTAATCAGATTTTATATTCTCCAACAGTTTATGTCTTTTAGAACTGAAAATTCCATCTTAGCTTATTCATATTAACATTCATATTAAAAAATTTCCCTTTGAAATTACTAACATTTAAAAAACTTGCTTATTACTTCTTTATAAATGTTTTCTTATGGAAAAGAAAACTACTAATCCATTTTGGGAAATTCTTAAATGGTTTTACAAAATGCCTGTATTTTTTACTAAGATTAATGTCTGGTATCCTAATTAAAAATAACATTTTGATGATTCCTGTGATTTATTTAGATGTTCCCATTCAAATAAATAGAATTTTACACATAGATCCTCTAAGTACATGTTTGGTGCTTTCACGTATTTATACATACCAAGCCTCAAATATGAAGAAAATATAATTCTGTCTCTTCTAACAGTTTGGTATTTTGTAATGTAATTCAATAATGTCATTTAAACACAAAGACATTTTTCACTGAAAATGTTGATGCCTTATTTCAAACTTTGAAAAGAAAAATTGTTAAAATATGACCTAGGAATTAAACCTATTGTGCTAGAACAATAAAATATTTTATACAAAATGGAACCTACAAAGCCTTTTAAATGGACAAACACATGCAGCTAAATCACATGAAAATAAAATACCTTATCTTTCCAAAAGTTAAATATCACTGAATGTGGTTGAGATTTTATAGAAAGTTCAATGTGATTACAAGCCAGGCATGGTGGCTGCAATCCCAGAACTCTGGGAGGCTGAGGTAGGAAGATTACATATTTAAGCCCAGTTTGGGCAACTTAGCAAAACCCTGTCTAAAAGTAAAATGGGCTGGGGCTGTAGCTCAGCGCTAAAGCCTTGTGTTCTATCCCCAGTGCCACACACCCCCCCATAATGACTACAGCCTCACCTTTTTTTTTTTTAGAAAGATAAGTTATAAGTGTAACACAATTTTTAATTAACTCAAGATCCATTAGTATTTTCAATGGCATATCAATCCAGATTTCACATATCACTTTGGTTTCACATTCTGTTGTTTCAAATTCCCTCACTCAAACAAGAGAGGTTCTGCAAAAATGTGTGTACCATCAACTGCAGTATTATTGATTCAACAGAATATTATTTGATAAAAAGGAATGATACAGAAAACATCCAGAATAGGCAAATCTAAAGAGACAGTGGTTGCCAAGGGTTAAGGGGAGGAGGAAGTTGGAGTGATTGCTAAAGAGACTTTGTTTTTTTTTGAGACAGGGTCTTACACTATGTAGTCCAGGCTGGCTTTGAACTCATGGTGCTCCTCCTGCCTCAGCCTTCTAAGTGCTTGGATTATATGCATGCACCACCATGCCTGCAAAAGGGGTAATGTTTTAAAATTCATGACAATGGCTGTACACCTTGAATGTACTAAAAGTCACTGAATTACTTTTAGAATGAATTTTATGACATGTAAATTATATATCAATGAAAATGTTATAAAAATATTTGCAGGCTGGGAGCATAGCTCAGGGACAGAGCACTTGCCTGAGATGTGCAAAGCCCCATCTCCAGTAATGGAAAAAGAAAAAAAAAGAAAAAAAAAAAAGCCAGGTGTGGTTGAGCACACCTATATTCTCAGCATTAAGGGAGGCAGAGGCAAGAGATTTACTGAGTTCAAGGTCAGCCTAGACCAAGGAGCCCAGACGCTGCTGCACACACAAAAAGTTTGCAACAATTTTTATCTGTTACATAAATGACACCTATGAGCATCCAAATGGAGGTTGTGGGTAGGCAGTTGCATCTTGGATTCTACCATTTTGAGAGGAGATCTCAGCTGGTGTTATAAATCTGGTACCCAGCAATGTGGTATTTAATGACAGACTGATGCCCCTGTGGAGTAAGTAGAAGAAAACCGGGGGACCTAGGAAGAATCTGGATGAAGTCCAACTTTTAGAGGTTGGATAGAAGGAAAGAATCCTCAAGAGTGGGCTATCAATAGCCAGTGAGGTTAGAGGAAAACATGTAAGGAACCCAGTGGCTAAAGTTTAAGTTATACGCCCCAAGTGAAAATTTCCCTGATGTTAGCTACATTAGATAAATTAAGTATGTTATGGGATCTTAGATCACTTAACTCAGCACTGCTTTTATTTAAAGCAGAAGTTCTTAATCTGGAGTTCAGAGAACCTATAGGGAAGTTTGGGTTTATAAGTAAGTATCAAGACCAAACGTCACAAAATTCTGTGTAAAAATATATGTTTGATCATACGTGCCTTTTTCTAAGGAAGATGACTGCTTTCACTAGGTTCTCAAAAGGATGTGCAAAGCAAAAAAGATTCAATTATAACAGTGAAAAATGCCATTATTCTATTCCCTTCATAGACACCAAGGTCTCCAAACACAGAGCTTGACAAATGATAAATGTCCTTCACTTAGTGAACTGATCAAACTTTTTAAAGCTAAAAATTAGGAACCTTTTGTTCTGGCATTTAACTGCAAAGGAAGGGTATGAGAAAACCTAATCAACTTTTCATTTATTAACCTGTACAAATAGTTCCTTCTTTGAATGTCTTAGGACTACTTATTCTAAGAATACCTAAACTTGGAATAAGCAGGGGCATTCTCAACTAGCTTTTACTCTACAATACAGACAAGCTGGGCATGGTGATACAGTCTTATAATCTCAGCTAATAGGGAGGCTGAAGCAGGAGGACCCCAAGTTCAAGATCAGTCTAGGCAATTTAGTGGGACCTTGTCTGAAAAAGGTACAAATGAGTGATTTTAAAGATGAAGACAACAATTTCAAGGTAATTAAAAATTGTAGATTTGCAAACAAGACCCTCATGCACGTCAGTGTTGACTCAAAATATTCACAGAAACGAACTGTCAAAGCTACTCACAAAAGCCAAGCAGCAAATAAGTCACCTTTAACCCTCCACCGCTCAGTCAGTGTATGTGCACTGGGGACAGAACCAAGCGCCTTTGCATGGAGTTACATACCCAGCCCTTTTCTTATTTTATTTTTGAGGGTTGAGGATTTAGCTCAGTGGTAGAGCACTTGCCTAGCAAGCATGAGGCCCTGGGTTCGATCCCCAGCACCAAAAACAAAAAACAAAACCAAAAACACACAAAAAAAACACCCTTATTTTATTTTTGAGACAGGGCTTGCTAAGTCACTATGCTGCCTGAACTGGGCTCAAACTTGTGATCCTCCTGCCTCAACCTTTCACAGAGTTAGTATTACAGGTGTAAACCATAGCGCCCAGTTTAAAAAAAAAATCCCTTTCAAATGGAAACGTATTTCATTTCTACATAACACACTCCTAAGAGCTTAAACACTTTTGACTTTATTATCTGAAGTACTGGGAAACCACTAAGAGGAAATGATTATTACTCCTGAGGCTTCCCAATAAATATGAAAGTACTGATTAATAGAAAGATCAGAAAACAGGTAAAATTTATAATTTTTTCTTGTACCTTTCATGTACTAATTTCCACTTGAAAAGATCCACCTAGTTAACAAATGTTTATTACCTTTCAACTACGTGCATGGTATGACTGTAAGAGCAATGGGATAAGATGAATTTTAAAAGAAGATTTGTATCACCCACCCAAAAAGATTCCAACGCACCATGGCACGGCCCATTAATTTAAAAGTTTTTAATGAGAAAGAACTGGATACATTAAAAAGAACTGTAAGAATTAAACCGTATTCACCAATTAAATTTAAGTAGGTAGGACTCATGTAAAGTTACAGAAAGTATCACTGATGCGGAATTTATAAGAAGCTAGATTTAGCAGCTGTGCGATCTCTTCAAAGACCGCAGCACTAATAGAGCTACCTATTAATGTGACTAGTCTAGAAAGTATTATCTGAAAATTATCTATATACATAAAAAAATCAAAAGATTCAACTGGAAAACCAAGGGGAAAAAAATGAATAAAACAGCTGGTCATAAAAACAGAAAAAGCAAAAGCTCTTTCATATTAAAACAGTGAGTAGCAAATAGGATGTAAAAAAGTTTAAATAGCAATTAAGAATAAATAAAACAGCAATAAAAATATTAGGTACTAATTTTAGTAGGAAACATGAAGATTCTATAAGAAAAAAATCCCAACTTTCTGAAAGACTAAAAAAAGATTTTAATAACTAATAAGATGTTATGTTCTTGAATGAGGAGACTATACCTACTAACCTATCTCAAATAAATCTTTATTTTAACAAAATCACAATGAGATGTCAAGATGCTTTCTGGAATCTGAGAAATCAGCTAATGATTCATGTGAAACAATCAGGTTACCTGAGAAAATATTAGAAATAATAATTTCTTGCCCTTTCAGATATTAAAATATAGTACACTACAATCAGTAAATGTAACAAAAAACATCCAAAAATGAAACCAAATATACAAATATGTAATAAATAAAAAAGGCAACACTTAAATCACTGATAAAGGATATTTAACCAGTTGAGTTGGCTAAACCATACTGAATAAATGAGTTTAGAACAAAATTATATGAGGCCAAAAATTAGAAAAAAAAGTTCATTAACAATCAAATATATTAAATTAAAACAAGGTAACTATTTTTAAATAAATTAAAATTGAACTAAAGAAGCAACAAGATATGTCATGTACAGGTACAAATCCCTTACGATGAGTGTTATCACTATGTACATCTAAAATGTACCATTAAAATAAAATAAAATTTAAAAAAATCGAACCGAAAAACTTTTTAAAAAGTCTATTGGCCAGGTAGAGTAGTGCACAACTGTAATCCCAGCACACAGTCTGAGGCAGGAGGAATTGTGAATTTAAGAACCAACTAGGCTACACAATGAGTTCAAGGACAGACTAGAATAAGTAGCAACACCTAGCTTTAAAAAAAAAAAAAGAAAGAAAGAAAAGTCTACCAGGACAAAAATCATATTTTACTACATTGTTAGGAGTGAAGCTGGACATGGTAACACAACCCCATAATCTCAGAACTCTGGGAGGCTGAGGCAGGAGGACAGAAAGTTTGAGCACAACCTGGGCAATTCAGCAAGACCCTGTCTCAAAACAAGGGGTGGGGGCTGCGAATGTAGCTCACTGAGCAAGCCCTAAGCTCAATACCCACCAACCCTCTCCCCACCAAACAAGAGTATAAACTGACTTAGAATTCTGGCAAGGCATTTTGGAGTGTAAGTGTGCATCTCCTTCTGACCCAGCATTTCCATATCATGAATGTATCTTAAAATTTAAAAGATGTACACAAAACATTTGATTATAAGAATGTTCACTTTTAAAGTTAGCAAAAGATTAGAAATAACCCAGATGCCCATGGTTGAGTTGGATAAATACCCAAATCAAACACTTCAGTCTTTAAAAGGATGCTACTTAATATAAGATGATGTTTACAGTACCCATTAGTTGAAAAAGACTGTAAAGTATTAGCTAAAGTAAACCATTAACACTATTACACACAAATACACACAGAGATATACATACTTATGATCTATAAAGTTTCTTTCTTTCTTTTTTTTAGTTTTTGACACAAGGTCTCCCTATGTAGTCCAGGCTGTCCTTGAACTCGTGGAGATCCTCCTGCCTCAGCTTCCTGAGTGCTGGGATTACAGGCATGCACCACCATGCCCAGCTATAAAGTTTCTATGAAAACTGAATTAATGAGTACTAAATCACTGCTTCTAGGAGTGATATAGAGTTAGGTGTCCCTTCCAGTCTAACATCTTCTTTGCCTGATCAATACATAATCTTGTTTTAGGTGTTTTTGTCCAGACCCTTCATTCAAATGTATTGGTGACTCATTAACATTGAACTCACAGCAAATAGCACTATAAATCATGCCTGAGGGGAATTTATCTAACACAAGTATTTTCTCCATAAGCACATCATGGCTTTGTAGCTCTTAAAAATAGTAGGTAACACTTCACCACTATGTTTGGAAGCCATCTTAAACACCAAAATCACCAACAAAAAGCACAAAAATGTAAAAAATATGGCACTAGATAAGAGCTCAAAAAAGGACACTTGTTTACAACATTAAACGTCAAACAAGATGGCAGAGTACTGCCTCTGTCTGACCTCAATTGGGAACACATTCAGAAAGTGACTCATTTTTTGCCACTCTTCACATGTTCACAATGACCACAAATGATCCTCATTATTTGCAGATTCCATCTCGTTGAATTCATCAACTCACTAAAATTTGTAACCCTGAAATCAATAGTCATGGTGCTTTCATAGTGATTCACAAACATGCGGGTGATACATAATTATTTTTTAAAAGGAGTACTAGTATGCTTAACCCCAAGACAGTATGGAAAGAGTAAAAACAAAATGAGCTTTGGAATTAGTAAAACCAGGGTTTAAATTTTAGCTCTACCAAGTATGTCTAATATAAACTACCTTTCTTTATAAGCCTCAGATTCCTTACATGTAAAATCAGGACTAAATAATATTTCCTTCATTGGACAAGTGGATGTGCATAAAATTTAAGAAAAACACACAGCACCACAGAAACTCTGACTGCTTATACATACATTTCCACCAAAGCATTTTACACAGTGATTTTTTTCCAAGGGAAAGAAGCCATTTTTCCCAATGAACAGTTGCTCCTACCCACAAACCAATGAGTCATCAGACAAGTAGTAATACTAGGATGGCCACAGGCACCCAGGAAAACAAGACATTCCACTGAAGAAATACATACCCTGCTGTTTAGTTGTAATCATTTCTGTAGTCTATTTCACAAATGTCTTTAGAAGATATTTGGTTCTGACTCATCCTCCGTTAGCCACATGCTCCTCCCTTCTCATAAACGCTGAGTCAGTCTCTTGACTGCCAGACAATCACTACAGATACTCCATCTCCTTTGCCTTTGAATCATAATTGGGATGCATGTAAATGTAAGAACAGCTTCTTCTATACTTAGTGTAATTTACCAAAGTACTTCAAATTCAGAAGAGAAATGAAAAAACAAACCTAGAGAATAAATCGGAAACTTACGTGTGTTATAAACGGATATGTTAACCACTTCCAATTTTGTCAAGAATATGTAAGATCTTTTCTGCCAATTCATAAAACATGCATTAACAAGAGCTGAGCATGGTGGTGCACGCTGATAATCCCAGGACTCTGGGAGGCTGAGACAAAAGGATCACATGTTAAAGCCCAGAATGGGCAACTCGGCAACTTAACAAGACCCTGTTTTACAAAAACCGTTGGGGATGTAGTTCAGGTTGAAAGCCCTGGATTCAATCCCCAGTACTGCGGAGGAGGAGGGCATTAGCATGTTCCTAATGTGCTATCTACATAATTATTTTAAATTTAAGCTGGGTGTAGTGGTGGATGCATATAAAACTGAGGCAGAAGGATCACGAATTCAAGGCCTGCTTGAACTACATAGCAAGTTTAAGCCCAGCCCAGACTACGTAGTGAGATGCTGTCTCAAAAACAAAACAAAACAAATCCCTATCAATTATATCTACAGATAAAAATACTGCATCCAGGGCTGGGGATTTAGCTCAGTGATTAGAGTGCTTGCCTTGCAAGCACAAGGTCCTGAGTTCGATCCCCGGCACCACCACCAAAAAAAAAAAAATACTGCATCCAATAAATAAGAATAAGCTGTCTAAAAAGAAACTTTTTAGAACAAAAAAATTTAAAAATTAAATACTTGAGAGAAAAATTAAGATTTTATAAGAGGTTTTGAGGACAAAGCATAAGAAATCTTCTGGAAGGGAGACCAAAAATAAAAAGAAACAAAGAATAAGATAATTAACAAGATCGTTCCTGGAGAGAAACACCCAAATGGTACAAAGGAAACTGTCAATTAAATGCAAGAAAATTTTCTTATGAAAGACCGAAGATGCCATATCAAAAAGGACATCAAGTACCTTGCAAAATAAATGAATAAAACTTACAAATGATACTAGGTCACATAAAAGATGAATACCAAAACACGGAGACAAAGACTACAGCTTTACAGGACTGGGGATGAAGCTCAGAGTTGGAGATATAGCTCAGTGGTGCAGTGCTTGCCTAGCATGTGGAGAGGCTTTGAGTTCAATCCCCAGTACCACAGGGGGGGAAAAAAGACACTTATTAGAAATTATCATTTTTGTTATCTGGAACACACAGTGAACATCTATGATGTGGGCAGAATATGTGTGTGTTTGAAAACATTTAAATTCTCTTGATGGTAAATGCTGAATCATACTGATCTGGCTAGCTTTTTGTTTTGTTTTTTTGTTTGAGATGGGGTTTCACTACGTAGTCCAAGCTGACCTTAAACTCTATGTAGCCCATGCTGGGCTCAAACTCACAATCCTCCTGTGTCCTCAGCCTTTCTAAATGCTGAGATTACAGGCATGTGCCACCCATCTGGCTATTGTTCTGTTTTAATCTGGAAATTAACCCTCTTTTACAGTTGAAGTTTTAAAATACAAAAGGGCTCAATTCAGTACTGGCTGCAGATATAAAAAAGGATTTTGTCCACAAAAACAACTTGCTAATCATTTCCAACACTTAGCCCTTTCCTTCTCAGGAACACAGTGTAAAACTGGATCAGAGGCCTGAAATGGCAGTACTGCTAGGAGGAATATTTTAAAAGTACACTTAAAATAGGTAAATTTTAGCTGGGCGTAGTGGTGCATGCCTATAATCCTAGCACTTGGGAGGCTGAGGCAGGAGGATTGCAAGTTTGAGCCCAGCCCAGGCATTTTTGCAACTTAGCAAGACCCTGTCTCAAAATTAAAAATGAAAAGGGCTGGGGATGCAGTTTCAGTGTGAAGACTCTGGGTTAAATCCCCAGTACTGGGGGGAAAACTGATTTCTGGGCAGAGGATGCAGCTCAGTGGTACAGTGCTTCACCAGCATATGCAAGACCCTGGATTGTATTCTTAGCAGTGAAAAAAAAAATTCCTTCAGTTGGTAACATTTCAACAGTTTTTATTCTTGTGGTATTTGAATTAATCACTAAAAAAAATACTAGGGTAGAAAGCAGAAGTGAGGAGGGGAAAAGTTAGGGATGCTCCTCTCAGACATATTACTTCTGCCTTCTCTAATTTGGAATATATAATTCAGATAAGGCCAAGACTGAAATTTTTACCTTTACACTAAAATGTAAACAATACAGTTCAATATGTAATTGTACAGTTCAACATGTAATTGTCAACGGGCGGGGGATTTAGCTCAGTGGTTAGAGTGCTTGCCTAGCAATTGCAAGGCCCTGAGTTCCATCCCTAGCACCAAAGAAAAAAAAGAAAAAGAAAAAAAAAATAATCGTCAACTGCCTCAGAGATGCAATTACCATATATGCAAATCCAAGCCAGGTATGGTAGCACATGCAGGTAATCTCAGCACTCAGGAGGCTAAGTAAGAGGACTGTGAGTCTGAGACCACCCTGGCTCCACAGAGTTCAAGCTATCTTGGAGCATGTAGAGAGACCCTATTTTAAAACAAAACAAAACAAAACAAAACAAAACAAAACCATGTAACTCTAACTAGAAGGTACTATGACATCTTAAAAAAGCCTGCAGCTTCCAGTTCTAAATTTTATGATTCATTTCTTAAAGTATAAATATATTTAAAACATTTTATAAAACCAGATTACTAATTTCAATATGCTAAACTGTCAACTAAGTGTTAGAAAATGTATTTCACATTTTAATTGAATCAAAATATTTAAAATCTAGATGTCACAAGCTAGTCATTTCAATTTCTCTTGGGAAAATCACATTTCAAAGCTTTACCACAGATTTTTTTTCTTTTTGAGACAACATCTCACCATGTTACCCAGGCTGACCTCAAATTTGAGTTCCTCCTGCCTCAGCCTCTTAAATAGCTGGGATTTTAGGCATATCCCATGCCCATCTGAGAGCTTTTATTTTGAATGATCAGGCTATGTAAAAACAAGGAACTTACTGGGCATGAATAGGAATTTCTGAAAGCTAACATCAAGGAGTCCTGTAAACCTACAAATTGCAGATGGTATATAAACAGACATAGTATTTATTTGGGGACAAAGATCTTTCAGGTAAGTAAACAAAAGGTTACAAAAGAAGCAGAATTGAAGGCCTTCGGAAAAGGCTATTTAAAATAAAATTCTGTCCTTATTCATTAAGTTGAATGGTATTTTGCTTTGCTATTCTCTGTTCATGAAATGAATGATAAAAAGATGTTTTGTCTTAAACGAAAAAGTAGTCACAGCTTACTAAAATTTTATCTTTTGTTTTTAAGGGGCGCTGGGAATTGAACTCAGGGCCTAAGTCCCTTATCAAAATTTTAAACAGTATTTACTTTAATAACATTTAATAGCTACTTCTCCATGTCCACTATTAATGTTATTTGAGTATCAATTAAAACCATAAGCCGTAAGTAGAAATGCAAGAACCATAAATAAAATTCAACTTCTTTCTTTCTGAGGCCAATGTAGTAAAACTAGATAGCATATTCGATTTTCATAGAAAAAAAGGTCAACAAATAGTTGCACTGCAAAGTTCTTTTTTATTTTCATTTATGAAATATTTTTGTACTCTTTATACTCACAAACTGGGATCACACAGTAGGCATACATAGTCATTAATTCAAAATCTCAACGAAGCTTTATGAAATACAGATTACATAAAAAAAATTAATCTGACCACTCAAGACTAATAATTTATGGTCAACCATAATCATCTGCATTAGTTTGAAATAAAAAGTAATTGGAAATAGATCCTAAGAGGAAAGATCAAAGGAAGTAGGAGTTGCTGGGTCCATAAAATTTTAACTTAGGAATGATTTAAATTCCATTAAGTTGCTTTTTTCTTGTCTTTTGACAGCTAAATTAGAGGCAAGCAGTTTAAAGAAGAATTAAGAACTTTTTGGCTGCCAGGGTTTAATAATACAGTAGGATGACCACTTGGGAAATACGTAATGTTCCAATGAAATATGGCCTCAAGTAAAGCTTACTGAAAGCGCACTACAGCATCAAAACACCGTGATTCAGTTATGTATAATCTTATCCTACAAAACCATCAAATAACCTAACTCTGGATAGATGTTCATAGTTTAAAACACACTTTTCACATATTCTGGTACATTATTTACTCCTCATGTGAGGTACATGATAAGAGCTGATATTCTGATTTCCTTTTACAGATACGGGAAATGGTTATTATTCTGACTGCACTCTGAAGTTCTCCATACTATAGGGAGATTTTCGGTGGGGGGCGCTGAGGATTGAATTCTGGGCCTTGTGCTTGCTAGGCAAGTGCTCTACTACTTGAGCTAAATCTCCAACCCCTATAAGGTATTATTTTAAATCTCTCCTGAGAAAGACCCTTAAGAGGCAATGCAAATGGCTCACTAGACACATGGGTGCAGAAGTTTCTTTTTTTTTTTTTAATTTTTTTATTATTTTTACCAAGAACATGTATTGGTACACTGTATACATAATGTTCATAATCAACATGGTTATTTTGTACCTGTACATGAAGAAGTTTCAAACATATTTCAAAAGCAGAAAATAAAATTCTGTGCTCTGACTTGATCACACATGAAGTACCTATTTATGGTTACTCATCCATTCACAGACATTCCTTATTAAAAATCCCTGGTTTGAAAACATTCCTGTAACCACATATGCAAAAGAATGAGTAAAAGTATCTAATTTCCATGAATCCACTTTCTTATGCCATTAAAACACTATTTCAAATAAAAGAATATGGAGCTTTTGATTTCCTTTGTTAATGTTCTAAGTTTTTCTAAATTCACTAAATTTAAGTGAGTATTACAGGGGCTGGGGATTTAGCTTAATGATTAGAGTGCTTGCGTTGCAAGCACAAGTCCCTGAGTTCGAGTCCCAGCACCAAAAAAAAAAAAAAAAAAAAAAAAATGAGTATTACAGTAACTGCCCTCTAAAATGGTCCCAATGACCCTGGTCTCCTGGTATTCATACCCATGTATAGTCCCCTCCCTGCTGAGTGTGGGCAAAACTTAGTGAACAGCTTCTACTGAATAGGAAGCAAGTGACATAGAAAACAGACCATAAAAAGCATAGTGACGTTATTCTTTTTCTCTCTATAGCGAAGGACACACACCTAGGAACTGGAGCCCCAAGAGCAGGCTTGGAAATGGGTCTGCTGGCTCTCAGTCATGTCTTCAGAGACTGCCACAGCCAATAGCCTGACTGCAGCCTCAGAAGAGACCATGAGCCACAATACACCCAGATTCCTCTAAAAGGGACATGAAGGAACTTTTTTTGGGAGATGGAAACATTAATTATGGTAGGATCCATATGGGTGCACAAATTTGTTAAAAACTCAAATTATATAACAAAATTGGGTGCATTATATTAAATGTAAATTACACTGTATTTCAATAAAGGTTTTTTTTGTGTGTGTGCTGGGGATGGAACTCAGGGCCTTGTACTTGCTAGGCAAGTGCCCTGCCACTTAGCTAAACTCCCAGCCCCCAATAAAGTTATTTTTAAAAGGCCACTGAATTTTTGAGACAAGCAGATGAAGAGTCATTCACAAAAAGCAATGCCTTAGCGTTAGAAGTTAAGGGTAGGAGGGGGTTGGGGATTTAGCTCAGTGGTACAGTGGAATGCTTGCCTAGCAAGCATAAGGTCCTGCGTTCGATCCCCAGCACCACCGCCCTTCAAAAAATAGAAGTTAAGGTAAAGAAACAAAAGCTGCAATAACAAATTATCAGAAATTCATATGCTCAGCAGGGCATGGTGGCACACACACCTCTAGTTCCACCACTCAGGAGGCTGGGGCAGGAGGACTGTCTGGAGTTCAAGGTCAGCCTGAACTACACAGGAAGAGCCTGTCTCAAACAAACAAACAAACAAACAAAAAAAAAAAAAATCACATGCCCTAGACCAGATAATGAACCTTTTAAAGACTGAGTGCCTAAACTACAACACAAAACCATTTAGGTATTGCAAAGTGCCAACACAGTAATTAAACCTGAATACTGGGGTTTTAGTTTAGAAAACTACATACATTAGTATCTTTCATCTTAAAAAGAAAAACACAGTAACAAAGCTTTCTATGATACAAACAGATTTTTAATGAAAGATAAAAGTTTGCATTTGGAATGCTTTTGTGTGCTATTATTGGATGCTCAGGTGCTGGGGCAATTCTAGGGCAACTTGACTCACATGCCGACAAAGAGGGCTCTGCATGCCCACTGCACCATGTGTGCCATAGTTTGGCCACTACTGCCCCAGACTGACCAAACCTGCTCCCTGCTCTATCTACTACCTCAGATGATGGCAACCTTGTAGTTCTAGTTATTCTACTCAAAAAGCTGGAGTTATTGTTAATTTCTTTCTTATATACCAAGTTCAATCCATAAACAAATCCTGTCTTCTTTATCTCAAAACACATCCCCTCACTACTTCCCACCCTATTCTCTAGCAAGACTGCTGCAACAGCCAAACTGGTCTCCTTGTTTCACTCTCGCCCCTTACAGTCTATTATCAACCAGAAGCAACAGTGATTCTGTCACAACACAACATTCACCTGTTCAAAAACCTGAACCCACTCCCCATTTCTCTCAGAATAAAAATTCACATCATTACAACGGCCTACATCACAGTCAGTCAAACTGGCTCCTTGTTATTGCCCTGATCTCACTTTTTACTCTTTCTGTTTTTCAGTCTAACCAGACACAGGTCCTGCTTGTTATTTCTCAAATATACAGTGCATGCTCCCATCCTGGGCCCTTTACAATGGCTGTTTCCTCTACCTGGAACATCTTTCACCCCAGACACTTGCATCATTTCCAAACTTTCTTCAGGTATTTGCTCATATACGAACTTCCTTACCCAGAATCATACTTAAAACCACAAATTATGAGGATCACTGTGAGTTCAAGGCCAGCCTGAACTACATAGCGAGACCCTGTCTCAAAAACAAAAACAAAAACAAAAAACCCCGAACGAAAATAAAAACCACAATTATTAGCCAGATGTGGTAGCACATGCCTGTAATCCTAGCACTCTGGGAGGCTGAGGCAGTAGATTTGAAAGTTTGAGTCCAGCCTGGAGATGTTACAATGTAGCTAAGTCTCCAAAGGCCCTGTGTTCAATATGCAATACCAGGAGGGGAAAAAAAAGCAAACATCTTTGTGCTCTGATCTGAAAAAAAATAGTCTGCTTTAGTAGGTAACTAAATAGAGAGAAGATGGGAGATTGATACTCATTTGGGATCCAATACAAGAAGGAGAGAAAAATAACTTCTGAGGAAGTTCCTTCAATTTTCTTTGCTTCTAGTCCTACTCCTGCAGAGACAGAAACAAAGTCTAATGGCTACAAAGGACCCCTGAGCTGCATAGATAATAAAATACAAGATAGTACCTTTTCTCTGCATTTATTGGAAAGCCAGGTAGGGCTCATGCCTGTAAATCCAGGTCTTGCGGAGGGCAAGGCAGGAAGAACCCAAGCTTGAATCCAGCCCAGATACCTCAGTGAGATTTCATCTCAAAATAAAAAATACAAAAAAAGACTAGGATTGTAGCTCAGTACAAAGGCCCTGGGTATAGTCATCTGCAGACTAATTAATTGGAATACTATGTCCAAATGGCATGCAATGATTTACTAGTAAGAAGATTATTTTCCCTTTGTTTTTTTTTCTCCAGTACTGGGGATTGAACCCAGGGCCTTCGCAATAAGCCACAACCCCAGATGTTTATTTTTGAGACAGGGTCTCACCAAGTTGCTAAACTGCCCAGAAAGGGCTCAAACTTGTGATCCGCCCACCTTAGCCTCCCAGAGTGTTGAAATTACAGGTATGTACCACCATTCTTGGCTTTTTTCTTTTTTTGCCTTAAATATTACCATTCTTGGAACACAGTCATGCTTAACTTGTTTAAACACTAAACTGGCTCCTTAAACACCACAAACCAATGGTAGAGGTGAGGAGCTATCTTAGAAAACATAAGCCTGCAAAACTGAAAATATTTACTGTTTATCCCTTCACAGAAAAAGAAACTTCTAAAATTGATGCTAATAAACCATCTAACATTTTTGTTAGTTGGTTACAGAACTGAAAACATCTCAATGGCTTAAGTACATAGATAATGTAGTCCATTTTTCATTAATTCAAGCAAAACATATCTTCTAGTGGTATTAACACCCATTTATGAGTTATTAAATACTTAAAGACTTTATAACATTGAGATGTCAATCTTTAGATTTTTTTTTTGTTTTGGTTTGGTTTTTTTTGGTACTGGGGATAGAACTCAGGGCCTTCTGCTTGCAAGGCAAGCACTCTAACCACTGAGCTAAATCCCCAGCCCGAGATGTCAATCTTGAAGTCTAGAAATAGTTTAATATTAAAGCTGAGGGAAAGCAAAGTATTTTTGGTTTATGCTTTTAAGTATCTAAGATATCTACCCATGCTAAACAAACTCTGAAGGAGTGTTTTTTGTTTAGTTTTACAGAATCTCAACAGGGTGCGCGGGCTGGTCTCCAATTCCTGGGCTGAAGGGATCCTGCCTCAGCCTCAAAAGTGCTGGGACTACAGGCATGAGCCACCGCACCTAGCTCTAAGGAAGTGTTCTGAACAAAGAAAAAATAATTTCTTCATTTAGCTATACATACATACAGAAAGACAATAATATTACAAATGACTTCCAAGTTTTTCCTTATATACAAGAATTACCAAGTAGTAAAACGGGAAATTTGCTTTTAAT
Organism: Hystrix cristata; assembly: GCA_004026905.1. Taxonomy (NCBI): domain Eukaryota; kingdom Metazoa; phylum Chordata; class Mammalia; order Rodentia; family Hystricidae; genus Hystrix; species Hystrix cristata. The sequence continues at coordinate 374,511 of PVJO010000027.1, forward strand.
TTTCCAATAAAATGAGATAGTACACAGGAAAGGAAATTACTTGCTTATTATTACTTATTTTTTAAATCCTGTAATCTGTTTTCCCAATTCAAAGATTAGTTCGTAATCCACAAAAGATCAAACCTAATTTCATAAAATTAAACAAAAAATTCCTCATTGTATACATGCAAGATTAGAAACTCTTTCCTTAAAACAGCCTAATACAAGTCTTTTAATTAATTAATTAATGTTTAGACATTTCTTACATTTTACAAATGAAGTGATAGGTTATGTATTTAATATGACACTTAGAAAAGTAGTTTATAAAGGTGATAGAAACATATGGAAACATACTAGAAATAAAAGACTGAGTATACAACGGGATGCAAAGAATATTTTTCTTTAAAAATTTTAGGTCTACTTTTCAATTTCTCAATCAAGAATCAACCAATCGGATATTATTTTTTTTTTTGTTTTGTTTTGTTTTGTTTTTTGTGGTGCCGGGGATCGAACTCAGGCCCTTGTGCTTACAAGGCAAGCACTCTAATCATTGAGCTTAGTCCCCAGCCCCAATCGGATATTATTCATTAAAATTTTACCAAAATAATACATTTAACTTATATCTTAACAAGGCCCTCAGCATAAAATATTTCTACCAATTTTTTCTAACTTTAACCTAAACATCCAATTTAAAACTGTTTCCCCAGAAACTTAACCTTATAATTTTAAAAATTATTTCCAAGTTAAAGTTTTCTAATTATTTACCTCCAAATTGAATCTATTAAAAGCATTAGAAAGTTACCTACAAATTATTCCTAAATACTATGAATTTTTAAGCCTATGGAGCCTTTTCGCACTTTTATCTTAATTTCATCTTTTACCGCACTATACTCTCACATATTTTTAATAAACACACAAAATTTCTCAACACCTAAGGGAATTAAATTTCAAATGTTACAAATAGAAAAGCATACTACTTTCTTTATGGCTAGCTCTTTCTATGATGATTACATACACGAAATTAGTAATGACATAATATAAAAGTTTAACTGTGGTTTAAAAAAACTATTACATCCTTGCATCATGGAATAAAAACAAATCTCATCATTTGCTGGCATAATCAGACTTACGATTGCTAATAACGTAAACCATCAAATAACCTATAATAAAATGATTCACAGTATTTTAAGGTGCAAAGAAATGTTTCCTACCTTGCCTGCTTCTCTTTCTAAGTCGACATACTCCCGGCTAGGTGTTTGTCGCTGTTCTCCCTGCCAGCTGGCCGGAAAAAACTGGAGAGATAGATTGGTTCCTGTGGCCACAAAAGCCTTTTAGAAAAATCAATACAAACAGGATCAGGAGCAGGACATTACATAAATTATGCAGGCAGTCATTTATTTTTACATCAGTTTATGTCTTAAGCCAGGCAGCACTAAGAATACTTAAAAGTAAAAAACATGCACTCATCATTTTTCTTAAGTATTAAGTTACAAACATCTGATTCCATTTTGAGGACATTTGCCATTGGCTGCTTAAATATAAAATCAGACATGGAATCAATACTTTCTTTCAGGTCATTTTTTGCTGACATTAGGATCTTGCACTGCTAATGTCTAACCAGAAGCCACTGTCCTTGCACTTAAAACTTATGCTTTTAAATGTGAAAATCATTGAGATCTAAAGATTCTGAATTTTAAAGCATCCCACAATTTAAACTTGTATGAGACATATGAAGTTTTCTTGATTTCCTTTGCTCAAGGAAACCATGATATGTAGCATATAAAAAATGCAGTTGTAAGTGCATTTTTAAACACATGCTTTAAAGCACATATTAAAAAAATGCACAAGGGATTGTCTCTCCTGTGAAAAGCCATACATGTCTGCCTGCGATGTGATAGTACTACTCTTGAAAAAAATAATCCATTTTCTACAGTTTTACCTTATAAGAAATGAATGCGACCATAACAAAAAGCATTGAGTATTCATCTAATATTTATAAAAGATTCGAATGGCACGGTTTAAAAAAGAATAATCTAAAACCATTTCAATAAAGTATCATTCTACATGGCCCCTGAGAAATTCAACTCTGTATTTCACCCATGTAAAAAACTGAAATAATGCCGGGCATGGTGACATGTGCCTGTAATCCCAGCACTCTGGGAGGCTGAAGTTTGACCCCAGGCTAGGAGCAACTATTTTAAAAGAAAATATAAAAAAAGGCCTGGAAATGTTGCTTAGTGAAGGCCTTCGGTTCAACATCCAGTATCACACAAACACACAAAACCAAATCATTACTCCTCTATTTTACCAAGGGAAATACTGAAAGAAGGAAATAAGTAAAAAGCATACCTGGATTCAATCTCCAGTACCACCAAAAAAAAAAAAAATACTCCTTGTATCAAGGGAAAAACAAAAAGGAAGTAAAAAGCATATTAAAAATTTTTTTCTCATCTAAATGTAAACTCCTAGCCAGGCATGGTGGCACACACCTAATCAGCTCTCTAGGAGGCTGAGGGAGGACTGCAAGTTCCAGCTAGCCTGGGCAACTCAGCAATTTAGTGAAACACTGTCTTTCTGTCTCAAAATAAAAAAGGGCAGGGGATGCAGCTCAGTGTGAAGGCTCTGGGTTCAATCCTTAGTACTGCCCCCCCAACCCCCGCAAGAGTAAACTTTTTTGCTGGAACCAGAAAAGTTTTGTTGGGTTTATTTTGCTAATTAAATTCTCAAGCATCATTTGTTTTGGGGTGTAGGGTCTTCACCTAAAAGCAAGAGATTCACGTTCTGAGCAATTTATTTAAAACTATTAGCTGAGGTTGAGCTGGGCATGGTGGCACATGTCTGTAATCCCAGCCCTTGGGAGGCAGAGGCAGGAGGATCATTGTGAATTCCAGGCCAGCCAGGGCTACATGGTGAGTACAAGGCCAGCCTGAATTATATAGTGGGACTCTGTCTCAAAAAGACTGAAACAAAACAAAACAAACAAACAAAAAACAAAACCATTAGCTGATATAGCTATCCACTAATTCTTCTGATAGTTAATAAGTTTATTCTTCAGAGGCTATACATTTTATTTCCTTTTTTTTTTTTTGCAATAAATAACTCTGTAGACAAGGCTTCTTATTTCTTTCTTTCTTTTTTTTTTTTTTTGGTGCTGGGGATTGAACTCAGGGCCTTGTGCCTGTAAGGCAAGCACTCTAACCACTGAGCTAAATCCCCAACCTCGAAGGCTTCTAATTTCTATTAGTATTATAGGTCTAACTGTCAACCTATCTACTAAATCTCTATACTTCTTTTGAAGGCATTTCTTTTTTTTTTTTTTTTTTGGTACTGGGAATTGAACTCAGGGCCTTGTGCTTGCTAGGCAAGTGCTCTACCACTCGAGCTAAAGCCCCAATCCTGAGGGCATTTCTCTAATAACTGGGATACCCTTTCCTCATGGTAGCTTCTACAAACAGAAACTGGATGTCAATATTACAATAGTAACCTTTAATAAAATCCATGAACTATTAGTATAGGTTTAATCCACTAACACTAGTTCAAATGAAAAGCAGACTTTGGGAGGGAAACCTCAGTTTCCTAACAAATTGGTATTTGTAAAGTACTAAGAACAGTACCAAGTAAAATCTAAGTAAGTATTTACTGAATAACATAAAAGAAATAATTCCTGTTTGTCTATATGAGGTTCTCAATGTTTCCACAGGCCAGCCTCCAACTCTTGGGTTCAAAGGATCCTCCTAACTGGGCGTGGTGACACATGCCTGTAATCCCAACACTTGAAAGACTGAGGCAGGAGAAGCACAAATTTGAGGCTAACCTGTACTATACAGCAAGATCCCTTTTCAAAAAACAACCAAAAAAGAGTCTCCTGCCTCAGCCTCTCTAGTAGCTGGAACTGTAGGTACATGCCCATGCACGTAGCTCAGAAAAAATCATTTTAAAATGAGACAGTCATCATTTTCAGCCTTACATAATGAAATTCTCAGATCAAACTGGTGGCAAATACGAGATTCAGCCCCTAAACAAATGTCCTGTTTCAAAATTCCTAAGGCTTGTTTCTTCAGTACTGTGTTCACTCAGTAGCAAATCCTTCCACTTCCAGTGTGCCCCATCGGCTCTGGGCTGACATTCTTCAGATCTTATTACCTCACCTCCTGTTCCAATGCCAATCTCTAGAGGGATTTCCTGCTTCACTACTTTATACCCATTATCTCATCAAGATTCCTCTCTGAAAGAAAAAGTAGACAAAATAATCATTCTATGTTTGGTTATTTTTGTTTTTGTTTTTAGGGTGCTGGGAATTGAATTTAGGGCCTTGCAGTTGCTAGGCAAGCACTCTACAACTTGAGCTAAATCCCCAAACCCCAAAACTAATCATTCTAGAACAGCATTTTTTTTCTTTTTGAGACAGGGTCTCACTGTGTAGTTCAGGCTGGCCTTGAACTCACTATGTAGCCCAAACTGGCCTCAAACTCACAGCAGTCCTCCTGCCTCAGCCTCCCGAGTGCTGGGATTACAGGCATGTGCTACCTCACCCAGCTAGAACAACATTTCCCCAACTCACCTGACCATGAAACATTTTTACTTTCTTGGTGCCAGGTGAAACCCAGGGTCTTGCCCTTGTAGGCAAGCACCCTACCACTGAGCTACACCCCAGCCTGGGACTTGTTTTTTAGTATAATATCTATACATACACAAGAACAGGGAAAATTCTGTTTGAAAACATTAAAATGGTACACTGGTATGTTGTTTATATGTAAGATTTTCAGGCTGTCCTAACTATATCTTACAGGCTTTATAAATATTTATATATATATATATTTTTATTATTTTTACCAAGAACATGTATTTATAAATTTATAAAATGACATACTTTATGCCAATCTAATACTTTTCTTGGGGGGGGTGTTAGGGATCGAACTCAGGGCCTTACAATTGCTAGGCAAGCGCTCTACTACTGAACTAAATCCCCAACCCTGCCAACCCAATACTTTTTAATATTCAACTGTCAGAACTAAAAATATTTATTAGAAGCCAGGCATGGTAGCACATGGCTATAATTCTACCACCCAGGAGGCTGAGGCAGGAGGACCATCATGCATTCCAGGCCAGCCTGAGCTACAAAGCAAGTTCAAGGCCAGCCTGGACTACACAGTGAAATCCTGTCCCCAAAAAACGAAAACCATGAACAAAAAACAAAAACAAAAACAAAAACAAAACCTCAGAGTAAATATGTATTAGAGTTGGCATGGTGGGACAAGCTGTAATTCCAGCATTTAGGAGGCTGAGTTAGGAGGATCACTGTGAATCCAAAGCCAGCCTGGGCTATAGTGAATTCAAGGTCAGCTTGAACTACACAGCAAGATCCTGTCTCAAAAAAAAAAAAAATGCTTGGGATGTAGTACAGTGTGAAGGCCCTGGGTTCAATACATAGTACCGCAAAAAATAATTTTTACTCTCCCCACAGTAGTCACCATGCCTCATATATGTACTTCTTCTTTTATTAATTACTAGTGTTAACGATATCTCCAACACTATCACTATGATAAAAATTCACAAAAGGAATATGTCAAATTTTACCAAACAGATTCTATTTCTCATCTATAATCACTACTTTATTACATGAAAAGGAGTCTGAATTTTGTAGTGGACAGAAGTGTTACAACCTTTCAATTACTGTATTTCACATTTAAATGTAAAATGAATTTCTTACCAACCTCACTGGCACATTATGGAGATATTCAAAATCAAAAGAACAAAAAGAAAAACAACTGAGGCTGGGGATTTGGCTCAGTGGTTAGAGTGCTTGCCTTGCAAGCTCAAGGCCCTGAGTTCGATCCCTGGCACCAAAAAAAAAAAAAAAAGAAAGAAAAAAAGAAAAACAACTGAGTCAGGAGGATGACTTGCAAGTTTTGAGAACCTTTATATTCTTACTGTATATGACTACTGTCAAAATAGCGGCAAAATAATGTCTTTTCCACAACTAAAGATGCAGAAATCACAGCCTATTTGTAAGCAATAAGACCAATTTCAGGCATTAAATCATGTAACCCCTAAACTCAAATAAATTAAGTATCTCTGATACAAAAAGTATTGTGTAAAATACCTGCATCCAAAGAGGTATATTAGAATACAATCTTCATTCCCTAGCAGTTAAGCATCTTATACTCCTGTTCATCCTGGCCTTGAACTCACTGTGTAGCTCAGGTTGACCTCACACTCACAGTGATCCTCTTGCATCAGCCTCCTGGGTGCTGGGATTATAAGCATGTGTCACCATACCCAGATTCCCAGATTTATCATTTAAATGTGTGTAACAATGAACTAAAAAGAAAACTAGAAAGACAGGGAAATGTGAAATTCCTTCCCAAATAAAAAGTTAACATTACGCCACAAAAGAACACAAGGTGTTGTCTTAAGTGCAAATTTTACAGAATTCATCTACCCTCTTTAACTTTTCATATTTGTTAGAAAACAAATTAAACATAACTTATAAAATTTGTGTGATTAGATATTTGGAAGAGAAGCCCTTGCTAGAATGTCTAACTCATCCTGGAAAGAAATTTATGACAAACACAGAAACCTATAAATGCTTCTATACTCTTATAGCAATACTGTAACACAGCCACTCAAATATACTGCGGCTTGAATTATATCTCCAATTCATAATTACATGCAGAAAGTCTGATATTACAAAGAATACTCAACTGAATACGCTTCACTGGGTTTCCAGAAAACCTCAACTTTCAAAGATAGTGACAGTACCTTGTAGCTCATCTTTTACACTTAACATCAATTACCTCCAGGAAATTCTTTGATCAGATACAACATCTACTCTTTTTTCTTTTTTTTTTCTCTTCTAGTATTGGAGACTGACCTACATCCAAACTGACCTACATCCCCACTCCTTTTTTATTTTGACATAGGGCCTCTTTAAATCACCAGAATGCCCAGACTGGATTTGAACTTGTAATCCTGCATTCTATCTCAGTCTCCCATAGTACTGGGATTACAAGTGTGTGTCACCACACCTGGCTACTATCCACCTTTTGTAAAAGAAAACCCAAAGGATAACACCATCACTGGACAACTGATTCTTTTCTCTACCACTCAGGGACAAAACCAAAAAATACTTTTCTTATACATTTGACTTATGTAACTACTACAAGTACTCAAGAATCCTGGAGGTGGGCTGAAAAGGAAAGAATTTCTTTCATAACATGCTTTTTAATGACCACATATTCTAGGGCTCCAAATAAATTTAACTAGTATCATCAGACTTTCTGTCATACAATTCCAAAAAGCTTTCATTTTGAATATTAAATATTTCTTAAAAAATAAATCTGGAAGCTGGGCGTGATGGCACATGCCTGTAATCCCAGCATTTGGGAGGCCGAGGCAAGAGGATTGCTGAGTTTGAGGCCAGCCTGAATCACACAGTGAGACTCTATCTCAAAAAATTAATTAATTAACTAACTTTAAAAAATCTGGAGGGCCGGGATGTGGCTCAGCGGCACGGCACCTGCCTGGCAAGCGTGAGGCCCTGGGTTTGTTTCCTGGTACCAAAAAAGACTCAAATAAGACCAAAAGAAAGCCCCTTTAAAAAATCTGGAGCCGAGTGTGGAGGTACAGGCTTGTAATCCCAGCACTAGGGAGACTGAGGCAGGAAGACTGCCATGAGTTGGAGGCCGGTCTGGGCTACATAAGAGAATTCAAGGCCAGTCTGGAATATATAGTAAGACCTAATCTCAAAATAAATAAATAATCTGATTTTGGTGATGAAAAGGGAGAATTTTATAATATGTAAATTAAATCTCAGTAAAAGTAAGTAACTGGTTATAAAGTGGGAGGTACATTTTTCAGTGTCTCCCAACTGTTAACTTCAGTTCAAACAGCACCTTAGCTTTATGTCTCAGCCAAATCAATGGGCCAAAGTCACCATGAAGATAATAGGATTCCATTATACAGTGTTTTAACTTTATTTTTAAATAATCAATTTCCTTTCTATAGTTTCTTCCTACTACTGCGTCCTCATTAGCACTTCGATTGTATAAAGTCCACAAGAGGAACTTGGACACATGAATTTTTTTCAACCTAAGGCTTGATGGAGGAGAGGCATCAAATCTATCACCTAAAACAGAGGCCTCAAGATCAACTGTGGCAAATCATGCTATCCTTAGGTAAACTGCAGCACTAACGTTAGAAAAAAAAGACAATAATGATTTCTTTCTGCTTCTCCTGAGGTTTAGTAACATTCTAACAAAACTGCATATCCTTGAGCACCCTCCCACAAGGACAACAGATAATTGGAGTAAAGATACATTCTTAGCTATATTGGGAGGGAGATAGCTTCATATAAAGGTCTGCCAACAAATCTACCTTCTAGGAAACAAACTATCCTGTCGGGTATAATGGCACATGCCTGCAATCCCAGCACTCTAGGAGTCTGAGGCAGGATGATCACAAATTCAAACTCAGCCTGGGGAATGCAGACTAAACCAGACTCTGTCTCAAATCAAAAAATAAAAAGGGCTGAGGATGTCGCCTGGTGCAAAGGCCCTGGTACTCAATCCTGAATACTGCAAAAAAGAATAAAAACTAAAAGAAATAAACTATCTCTGGGCTCGAATGATTTTTCCTAATGGCTGTTTTCTTCCTGTAATTACCCTGAACGCTGATCGGTGTTATAGCCTACCCAAGACCTCTGCTTGTTTACTTTGGCTAGGGTTCTGGATCCACTAGCGGTCAATCTATCCTCCAAGCCGGCTCTGGGAAACAGGAGTCACCGCGAAGGGGCCACAGGAAAGCGTGTCCCCGCGAGGACCTGCACGCCAGCCTCTGGTTTTCGCCTTTTGAATCCCGAGTAGGAAGTGAGACGGCGCCCGCTTAGTTCCGGGAGCCGGGGCGTCCGCGGCGCCGTCCGGAACCCGCCTGGGCCGCGCGGCCCCCGCGCAACAAGTGACCTGGCGCGCGCCTCGGTCCCCGTGTTCGCCCCGCCGACTTACGATCTCGGAGCGGCCGTCGCGGCAGGCATTCTGAAAGCGCATCTGCCGCTCCTCGTGGGGCCGGTCCCTGAAGCCCGTGTACTTAATCTGCAAGGAAGAGACGGCCTGAAATCAGGAGTCAAATCCGCGGCGCCGCCCGCGCGCCCGCCCGCCCCGCGCGGCGCCGATAAGGGCAAGCAGAGTCTGCGGGCGGCGGCCGCCCCGGCGAGATTGCCCCTTCGCTGCGCGCCGGCCCTGCTTCGCGAGGACCGCGCCACCCAAACTTTTCTCCCCCAGGGCCCACTCGGGACGCGCTAAGGCCTCCGCGCCACCCTCCCGCCTCGCCTCACCTCACATTCGCGGCTCAGCTTCCTGAAAAACTCCTCATTCTCGAACTTGCTTCTCTGGTCGGGCACGACGCGCGGCATCTTCCCGCCCTGTGTCCGCGCCCGCCGGCCGGGCTCCGGGCTTGCGCGAGCACCCACTGGCCGGCTCCGCACTGACCGACTGACCGCCCACCCGCAGCGCCTGGACGCCCGCTTCTCTTTGTTTAAGGAGCCCGCCCGCGTGGGCTCTCCCTCTGGCGAGTCTGAGGTGTCACCGCCCGCTCGAGCCCGGCCCACGCCACCGCCGCCTCAGCCGTTGCCTACCGCCCGCGCAGACCCAACTCTAGCCGCCCCCGGCCGCCACCGCCGCCACTTCCTCTCACCGCCCACCTCGCTTGCCTGCCCGCCTCGCCCCGCCCCCGCTGGCCCCACCCCTCCTCGCGCGCCCGCCCGCCTCAAACTCCGGCAAACAAGACGTGCCATTCACAACTCCTTAGCCTGGGGCGCGCATGCGCTACTCGCTGGCTTGCGGGGCGGCTGGGCAGCAAGGAGCCCGGGCTGCTTCCGCGGCGCAGCTCCCTTTCTCTTGTGTGTCCATGGGCCTCTCACTCAGTATAGAGCTGTCCTGTGGGAACCCTCCTGGCCTTTGGCAACCGAGAGCGGCCCCTGCGTGCCTTTTCTTCCGCCCTTCTTTGGCCATCTGGAACTTCTGCACTCCCCAGCCATGCGGGATAACCCTATATCGGTTCTTGAAGACAAGGAACCCGAAAATTCCAGAGGACTTTGCATCCCTGAATTCGCGAGAAGTGTAGACTGTTCGTATCGAAGATCACAGGTGAAAGCAGGCCAGTGCCAACTGCATCGTGGTGAAAAAATGGATGTTGGAGTCAGACAGGCCTTAGATGGAATCCCATGCAGCTTCCCTGCCTGCTGCCTGGAACCTTAGACAAGTACTGAACTGCTACCCTCAGAGCCGTAATTTCCAAATGCAGACACCCATAAGCTCATAGTGTTAGCATTGGACTCTTTATGTAGGTCTAACACAGAATGGGCTCTAAATAAATTTTAAGTTTCTAAAGAACAAGGTAAGCTGGACATGGGGGCGCACACCTGTCATCCCAGTGCTCAGGAGGCTAAGGAAGGAGGATGGCAATTTTGACCTCAGCCACGACAGCTTAAAGACAACTTAGCGACTTAGACCATGTGTCAAAGTGGGTTCAGTCTCCATTGTAATCAAAAAAGGGAGTGTGTGTAAATTATATCTATATATCTATCTTGTATCAGTTCATGTATTTACCCAAACGTGCAGTCAAATCCAAAACAAAACAAAACCTACAAGTTCAAATTTGACACTGGGTTTATGACAGTTGGTTCAAAATAAATCCTGATCGTTAACGTTCCATTTTTTCAAAAACTCAGTCCAAGCTGGTCATAGTGGTACACACCTGTAATATTAGCATTCTGGGAAGCTGAGGCAAGAGACCTGAAATTGTATTCTAGCCTGGGGAATTTAGCAACTTAGCAAGACCCTGTCTCAAAAGGAAAAAAAAAAAATTAAAAGACCGGATGTAGCTCAGTGAGAAAGACCTGGATTCAATCTCCAGTACCACAAAAACAACAACAACAAAAAAACAAAACCCCACCTCAGTCCAAGGATGGCAAATAAGACTGGACTCTGATTGGCACTAGCTGACTGGACTGCAAAGGATTGTGAGGATACACCTAAACTCTCAGGAATTAGTTCCAAGTTCAACTGGTAATGCCTACCTAAGGGCAGAATTTCAGAAAATTTCCCATCCATGTCCAAATCAATCTCATTTTTACAGATGTGGAGCTGAGTCAGGGTAACCAACTGTTTTAGTTTGCCAGGGACTATTCTGGTTTTCATGATGAAAGTCTCATGTCTCTCAAGAAACCATCAGTCTCTCAGTAAACCAGGATGATTGGTCACCCTTACAGAGGACTGCAGAGTGACTGCCCGAGGTTGAGATCTTTCAGCAAAGTCAAACCTATAGACCAGCTGGGCAGGATGGCACGGACATGTGGTCCCAGCTTCTGAGGAGAGTGACACAGGAGCATCACTTGAACCCAGGAGTTAGAGACCAGCATGGACAGCATGGCCAGATTCTGTCTCAAAAAGAAAGAAAGAGTAAGAAGAAAAAGTAAGAAAAGAAAACCTGAGGGCTGGTGGTTTTGCTGGACATACTCCTCTGAATAGCAAACATAGAATCAGCTCCTTCTTAGGCCATGTTCACCTGACCCACACCGAGACTATGTGTACAGATGTGTGTACACAAATAGAAAGGATATAGATATGGATGTCAACAACTGCTATTGGTAGATCAGCTATCTCAAAAACTTCCCCTCAGGCCTCTTTCAGTTGAAAGTGACAGAAACCCAGTTCCAACAAACATATCTGAAAGGGTCTATTTTATGCAAGTAAATCAGAGAAAGGGGCCGATGAACATTATCCAGATAATGCTTTATTTTTCTTTTCCACTTCTCCATTTTTCCTTGTGGCTTAATTCTTTCAGTCTCTCTTGGATCACATGCATTTCTTGGCAAAAGATGGAACCACCCACTTCTCCATCTTCTCATAAAATTACTACAAAGGGCTTTGGCTACTCATCCTTGGCCCATGTTCTCCCTCTGCATAATCTTTATGCCCATCATGATGTGGATATGATACAGTGATATGATTGGTCAACTTACATCATATAAACTCCTATTGGGTTGGAGACCTGTGGTTGGCAGCCTCAGAATCTGATGGTGGAAAGATGGAAAGAGGGAAACGAGTAGTTTTCCCAGAAAAAGAGAGTAGGAGTGCATTATGGGCTCCCTGAAGTTTGTATCAGACGCAGCTGGCAAAAGATGCCATTTGTATTTTGCTACATAAATGTTCTGGTCAAACTTGTAGAAAAAGTCCACATCAGCACAGGCAAAATGCAGAGAAAACCAGCTTTAAAAATCTGCAATTTAAAACTAGGTGTGGTGGCACATGGCTGTAATCCCAGCACTTGGGAGGTTGAGGCAGGAGGATCACCACAGTATTCAAGGCCAGTCTGGACTACACAGTGAGTTCAAGGCTGTGGCAGAACTAAAAGTAGAAGCCTTTATGTGTCTGCTGGCTCTGCTCACATCTTCCAGTCCAGGTTAGAAGAACTTTGGGCACTAGGACAGCACTACCATTGTTTAAATAAGACAGTGATTTTCCTTTGAGTCAACAAGAACTGTAGAAGCCAGAAGGGCTCACTCCTGGAGATTTTGTTGCTATCTTTCGTAGTAGGAAAAAAGGAGTAAAACATATCCTAGGAGTAACCCATGGAATACTATTTAGCACCACCATATTCTATTTATTTATTTATTTGGTGCTGAGGATCGAACCCAGGGCCTTGCACTTACTAGGCAAGTGCTCTAACCACTGAGCTAAGCCCCCAGCCCTACCATATTCTGTTTAGACATTCATATGAAACTTTCCATTTCTGTCTCTAAAAAATGATCCACAAGGAAGCATTGCTGCTTCACAGTGGGTCCTGGAAGGGCCCACAGACTTGCAGCTGATCTTGGCCTTTAGTCCCTAGTAATAATTGCTTCTGCCATGGGAAATGTGAACTAAATAAAACTTGGAAGATCTCTAGTGTGGCCTATATGGGCCAGACAGACGTGCTGAGATTTGGCACAGGAAAGATCAAGGTCAAGGGAGCTGGGCCTTGCATGGGTGGGAGTGCCCCACAGGTCAGAGTACTCTAAGTATCAACTGAATGGGGTTGGAGAATCTTAGGGGAATGGATAGCAAAGCCTGCCAAACGACCCAGAACAGCAACAGCCTTTGGCAACCCCAGGCCACAGGGCAGCCCACATTCAATGTTGTCTGGCAGGGACTACCAGGAAACAAGCCACAGGCTGAGGGAGCTCTCCTTAGTTGACCTCTATATGCTGTGTTTTTGGTGGTGGTTTTAAATTTTTTCATTTATTTAAAAAATAGCATTAAAGGAAATTTTCACCCACATGAGGTACTTTTAGGTCTGTGCCCCTAACAGCATTGGCAGCTCTCTGGTTGGGTATGGATTGATCCAGATAGGATCCTATGGAGGAGCTCACCAAGATTTAGCTCTGTGAAGGCCCATGGATGGAAACCTGGGATGTCTCTTTGCCACCTCCCTCCACTGCCCCGAACCAGACTGAATCCTCTGAAGCTTTGCTACCTAGAACCTTCCTTTCTTAAGTATACACCCAGCGCTGGAGGCCCATGAACTATCTCCTTACCTTCTTGGTGGGTGGCTGTTCTTGCAGAACCCCCAGACTGGGGAGAGAATGCACAATAATGCTGAGCAGGGTGTGGAGAGCTCTCAACATTGTAGCCCAACTATGAAGCTCTGAGCTGAACGCTTTTCTGCCTCTTATCTCAGATACTACACATACCACCTCCTGAGTTTAGTCTTCCTGTCCCCATCAGACAGATGAAGTAGAAACTCTGAAGAGGTAAATAAGGTAAATATGACCATGACAAGACCCTGACCCATAACAGATAAGAAAATGGCTAAGCATTGATATATATCATCTTCATTCATTCCTCATTGCAACCTTGCAAGTTTGACATTTCCCCTCCAGTGCTGGGAGTTGGGCCCAGGGAGCACTGATCTACATCCCTAACCTTTTAAATGTTATTCAAGACAGAGTCTTGATAAGTTTCCCAGGCTGGCCTCAAACTTGTGATCCTCTGCCTTTAGCCTCCCTAGCTGGAATTACAGGTGGTACCACCACACCTGGCAAGTTTGACATCATGGACCTTATCCTCCAGACAAGACTGATGCTCAGAGAAGCCTAGTGAGCCCAGGATTGTGGTCTTAACTATTCTACTCTGCTGGTAGAGTTGGTAAAAGTCCTGCCTGTCTGCTTTGATGAACTATGAACTCATGGATAGTTGTGGCTAAGGTCTCTCCTACTGGAACACCCACCATATCTAGAAGCCATCTTAATACATTGAGTAAAGGGGTCCTATTGTAGGCCTTGTGGTAGGATGTGACTCTTGCCTTAAGAGTCTTGCTCATTCCTTTCCCTAATCCCAACTGTTTGTTCCTCTTTGCCTTGGAAGGTCAAGGCCTAGATATTCTACCTTCCCATGTCCAACAGAAAGGATGGCTTTATCCAGGTCTGGTGGCAGCAACCACCCACATCTGCCTCTCCTCTTGAGGGGGTGGAGTCCTCCCATGCTCAGAGCCTCTGGTCATTTTTCTTTTTAAGGAAATAGTTTCCCTTCAGTTACTGAGGATATATTGTACCATCTTGAAGCTGAAATAGGATCTGGAACCACTTGAGCAGGGTGGAAGAGAAGGGAAATTAGTAACTGGCACCAGTCCTAAAGCCTGGCTCCACTCAGCTTCTAGTTTTTGGAAGCAGATGGGCCTCAATCCATGATGAGAATATCATCTGCCTGAGTGTGGCTGTTTCCTGGGCCCTGATGATTTTTTTTTTTTTGAGATATAGTTCAGGTATTCATAAAATTCACTCTTGGCCCCTAAAAACTTCCCCACTTTCCCACAGGGTTCTCTCCTCTTTAGCTTCTCTGCTGTCCTCCCCCACCAGCTCAGCCATGCCATAGGGAAAGGAAAGCGGAGAGGAGCAAGTTTCCCCAGAATAGCATTTCTCCAATGTTGGGATCAATAAACCCGTCTGCTTAAAAGGAACCAGATGATTTCATCCTTGTAATTACAAGTTTGACGTTTGCAAATCTTGCCCAGGCTCCAAATGAGCTTCTTTGTCATGGGGGTGGGGTGGGTGGCATGGAGGGGTCTGTTTGAGTGCCTGGGGATGGTGACCGAGCCTGGTGTGGTGGGAAGCAGGCCAGGCTGGGGTCAAGAGGCCTGGCTGACCATCTTAGAGAGCTGCTTGGGACACCCCCCCCCCCCCCGCACTCCCCTAGCTTCTGGTGAATGATGTGAAACAGACTAGGCAGGAGGCTAGGGAAAGGCAGCTGCCAGCTCTAACCACACCACCCTCCTGCTTAAGCCCCACCCCCAAGGCTCCCATTTGCCTGTGGCAGAAATACAAAGGCTCTCGGCCTAGGATTCCTGATGAGCCCCCCCACAATCATTACTTCCCTTTCCAATCCTGTCTCCCACCATGTCTCCCCATGGCACCCTGCTCAAATTTTCCACATGCTTCAGGCATAATTTCCTCCCTTTTTTCTGCTAGAAAAATTCATACTTCCTGAAATATGAGTTTGGCGGCCTCTGATTATCCTCCACAGAATGATCCCCTCCACCCAGTACCCACTCATTCTATCATTTTGCTCCATGCTATGTGCCAAGAAGATGGTCAGCCCACCTGTGGCACAGCAGCACTTTGGCTTCTGTGAGAATTTGGCTTCCCACTAATTTGTGTTTATTTTACTACTGTGCAGCCTTCATATGAAGGTCTGTTCCCACACTCTTAAGATTTTTTTTTTCTGGTACAAGGGGTCAAACCCTAGTACATTCTGCCACTGAGCTATAGCCCCAGCCTTCATCCATCTATCTATCTATCTATCTATCTATCTATCTATCTAGCTAGCTATCATTTTGAGACAGGGTCTCACTAAGTTGCTTGGGTGGGATGTAAACTTGTGATCCTCCTGCCTCAGCCTCTCTAAGTGCTAGGATTACAAGCATGCGCCACTGAGCCTGGCAAGATTTAAAAAAAATTTTTTTTAACATTTGCACATTCCTTTGATAGGAAATATAGGAGAAAAGTAGAGGAGTCCCATCATCTTTTTTGTCTTCATTTTTCTGGGTGCTAGGGATTGAACTCAGGGCCTTCCTGCTTAGGTGGGCAAGCACGCTGCCACTTGTGCTAAAGCTCCAACCCCGGTTCCACCGTTTTAAAACAATCACTGATAGCTGGGCCTCATGGAGCAGCACACCTGTTGTCTCAGTTTCTCAGGAAGCTGATGAGGACCGCTTGAGCCTCGGAGGTAAAGACCAGGCTGAACTACAACAATCACAAGGCCAGGCTGAATGACACAATGAAACTCTATCTCAAAAATAACATCAATCAGTCAGTCAGTCAGTCAAATTGTTAATATTTCAATATATTTTCTTTGGCCTCATTCATATATTTTTTCACATATTTATGACATTTTAAATGTGCTGTGTTGAATGTTCTGTTACCATTATCGCCATAACCCTATCGCATAAGTATTTTCCCATAGTACCATTTAATACTCCTAGAATGTCATCTTGTATGTAGCTCCACTGTTGTTTTGCCAGTCCTCCACTGTTGGACACTTAGGTTGTTTCCTGTTATTCACTGCTACAAATAAGGCAACTATGAACACTATGGTGCATAGGCTTCTTCATAAGAGTTCTAGTTGTATTTTTTGTATCAATTTCCAGAAGTAGAAGTAGAACCACTATATCCAAAGGTATGGGCATTGTAATGTTCTTGATACTTGTTGCCAACTTTCGCTTTGGCACTGGCTCTTTTCTCTTCTTGAATCCTAAAAATCTATTCCCTTCTCCTCTCATTTCTCTTCTCAGTGTCTCAGACACAGGAAATACCAACCAAGAATAAAGCAAGACTTACAGATAGAGATCAATTGATCAATAAAAGAGGTTGAATAATTTAACACTTGCTTCTGGCTCATTATTGACTCAGGAATCCAAATGCATCCTCTTTTACCTTCTTTCCTTTTGTGTCCCTGCTGATGACACCTCGACACTCTGCCTTGTTCTTGGATTCTTCTCCAAGTTTTAAACCACCTAGGCAAGCAGGGTTTCTCATTATGCTGTACTATTGCCATGCAAATAGGCAGAAAGAACTACAAGTTCACAGCCTACTCAGCAGCTTCCCTCCCTTCTAGGAATACAAGAGAAACAATAAAGCAGACAATAGTTGTCTTTCTCAAGAGGACATTTCTGAGTGAATGGACAAGGAGTTCAACTCTGGCCTGTTCTAGCCCTGATCAACTTCTGCTGTCTAGCTTGCCTCTCTCCCCTTTACTGACCAAGTTTGACGCATGTACTTTTTTTTTTTTTTAAGATGGGTTCTCGATATGTAGTTCAGACTGACCTTGAACTCACTACGTAGCCCAGGTTGGCTTTGGACTTGCAGCAATCTTCCTGCCTTAGGCTCCCAAGTGCTGGATACAGGCATGTATCATTATGCCCACCCCGTTTATTTTCATCAAGTATAGCTTAGAGGACTCTCTGAGAAGCCTTTCTCCTTCCACTGTTTTTCTTTTCTTTTCTTTTCTTTTTTTTCTTTTTTTTTTTGTAATGCTGGGGAGCAAATCTAGGGGCCTCATGTGTGCTAGACAAACCCTCTATCACTGAACTAGACCTCCAACCCCCCTGAGAAAACGTTCTCAACCATGAAGAGCAGAATGGTGGCCCTACATCATCCCTCATCATTGCCTGCCCTAGAGACTGGACTGAACCTCCTCAAAAGCACCCCACAGTCTTGGTAACTTCCCTACCCCTACCTTATGCTAACTTTATTGCTCCCTCCTGCCCAAGGGGAGCTTTCAGCATTCCTTGCAGTTTAGGTTAGTGTTGGTGACTTAGATGAACAGAGAGTTAGGGTTAGGGCCACCTGCATTCCTTCAGAGAAGGACTTGTAATTCTAGCAGCGGGGAATACTCTCAGCCCCATTCAGGATCTCTTGAGCTGCAGAGAGCTACCTACAAGCCACTCTCTTTCTGGAGCAGTTACATCTAATGATGGACCAAGATCAGAGTACAAAGGGAAAGCAGGCCAAAGCTGATGGGTTATGCTTACTCCAGAGCTGCCTGTGGGATTAACTGAGGCCGTTGATCCTGTAATTTAGCCTGACTTCTCCTGCTTCCTTTCTCTCCCATTAACAGGTTTTGGTTCCCAGGGCAGTTCTTAAAGAGCCTGCAAGCAACTTCCTAGAGGACTCAAAGTGTGACCATGACAAGGAATTATTTCCAAGAAGAGCGTCATCTAGTGTCAACTCTCATATTTTAAGTCCAGCCTGAGCTAGATTTTTCCCCAAGAAGCTCTGGGGAAGCACTTTTATATGTGTTTTAAGATTTTGTTAAACTTCACTTTTTCACTTTTTGTTGTACTGAAGTCGAAACCAGGGCCCTGTGTATGCTGGGCAAGCACTTTACCACTGAGCCACATTCCCTTCTTATTTTATGTTGGAACAGGGTCTTGTTAAGTTGCCCACCCTACCCTGGAATTTAGACTTCTGAAGAGCTGGATTGCAGATATGTGCCACCATGCCCAACTTTATTTTTAAAAGACTTTTAAAAATTATTCTGGAATAGATAACCATTAGGGACAACAATAATCATCTGGTAGGAACTGAGATTCTACATTTGCAAAATTTGGGCACAGTAACAAAGCAATTTTCTAAAAACCCTCTCACTGAACTTCCAAATATCTCCAAGGTAGAGAGGAAAGGAATTAGTGCCTTATTTGGCAATTAATGAAATTGGGACTTAAGTGATAACCAACTTATTCAGGGCACATAGTCAAGTAGACCCAGAGAATGAAAGAGCCCTGAAGTTGAAGAAATCCAGTCCCTTCATTCTTTTTTGTGTCAACATGACAACGGAGAGTTTTAGTGACTGGCCTGAGATCTCAGGGCCACGTAGTTCCTGTTTTCTCATTTATAGATAGAGGACAAAGGCCTGTTCCTACCCATTTTGGTTGAAGGTGACAGAAACTCAGTTGCAACTAGCTTACAGAGGGTAAGGGATATAACTTGCCTAGTACGTATGAGAACCTGTGTTTAAATCCCTAGCACTGCAGCACACCCAACACTCAGGAGGCCGAGGCAGGAGGATTGCTGTGCATTTGAGACTGGTCCAGGCCACATAGGGAGTTCAAGGCCAGCCTGGACTACATAGAGAAACCTCATATACAAACAAACAAACAAACAACTCTAGTACTGAAAAACAAACAAAAAAAGCAAACAAACAAAACTGGCTTACAGAAAAGGAAAATATGTTAGCTCACCTAACTGAAATTTCTAGGCATGTCACTGACTTCAGGTGTGGCCAGATCCAGGTGGTCAAGCACCAACATCAGAAATCTTTTTCTTTCTTTCTTTCTTTCTTTCTTTCTTTCTTTCTTTCTTTCTTTCTTTCTTTCTTTCCTTCTCTTGTTCTGTTTCAGCTTCATTCACCCCCTGACTCACCCACATATGGTTGCCATTCTACCAGTGACATGAGGACTACCCTTTCCAGATTTTCCCACAAAAATCTTTGGATTGACTTTAATGGTCCAAGTTTGGGTTACATGCTCATCCCTGAACTGCGAGTACTGGGACTTGCTGTGGACAGGGTGATATCACAGGAAAAGGAATGACTATCCCACAGGGAAAAACATCAGAAAGTACTCAGGTTGGGATTCAGCACAAAGTTATAAACTCTCAAAGAATGGTAGCTGTGACACTCTTTAAGGTCCTTTCTAACCCTGAAATTCTAGGATCTGTACATCTCTCTATTTTGATACAAATCCAACTGTAAATACTGGCCGTCATGAGAAGCCCTGGATAACAGTTTGGGTTCACACAAGGTCTCACCAAAATCCCATAGAATGAGCTGAGCAGGGACCTGGAGAAGAGCCCGGCAGAGTGCAGCTGGGGAGTCCCTGTAACTGAGAGGGTTACTGCCTGTGGCTGCCTCCTTCCATAGCAGAACCAGCGGCAGCGGCAGTGCCAGAACCAGGCTATGGCCCTGAAAGGGGCTCCCTGAGGCTCCGGAGCCTGCTACGCCCGTGGTCCCTTCAAAAGATCCTGCTTTTTCTGCATCAAATGATCTGCCTGACTGGGAGCTGGCCCAGCTCTGGTTGCTGAAGGCAGTTGTAGATAGGCTGGAGAGGAAAAACCCAGCTGCAAACACCCAATATGGATATTTATGGGTTTGTTAGGTGGGGACCAAGTGATCATCCAATCAGAGCCTCTCTGAGGGATATGTTGGGTGTGAGTGTACATGCGAGTTGCAAGCTCAGAGGTGTCAGTTTCCATCCGAAATCTCATCTACTCCGTAAATTGTGTAAGTGCTGCCCCCTGGAGGTGTGCTGCAACAGCTCTTCTGTCTTCCATGCCTGGATGCTGGGAGGTGGCAAATGACTGCCTGACAGCTTCTCATATTATACCCAATGGTTGTCTGGGTGTAGTTGTAGCCTTCCTCTCCAGAAAGGTATTCTTTACCCAGACATGCTCAGTTTTGTAGATGTGTTGGTTACCTAGAAATCAGGATTTTTCCTGTCAGAGATGATCAGGGAAGCCAACTAAACGTCCAAGATCACAGAGGCAACAGGTGTATTAAAACCCAAGACCCCTCCCACCAACAGCCTGTCCCAGCACTCTAGCATCCTGTGATTGGGAAGCAGGCGCTGAAAGGCCTAGCAACAGAGCCGGAGTTTTGGAATTTTGGGCCTGGAGTCTCCGGAAGGCCTCAGTGGCTATACCAGCTCTTCCCCCAGGCAAGCAAAGCTAGTCTTTAGGCAAGAGACATGAATCACCAACAGGCGCCTCTGCCAGCTGGTGATGGATTTTCCTGCCACTAGTACTAATTTCCTAAAAGGTCTTTTCTTCCACTTTCAGGCTCCCCCTCAAAAGGGTTCTTGCTCCTTAACAGTGGCAGATCCACAATGATCATGAAGTAGCTCCTTTGTGAGAGAATCAATGTGTTCCTCCTCCAGCTCCAATGGCCGGAAGGGCTAGGAGTAAACAGAAGTCCTGGACCAAGGCTACAGGGTGCTAAGGCCAGAGTCCCATCCCACCACAGGGACTGTTCCCAATATACAGAGGCCTGCTTGAGGACGCGTAGAGGAATGGGCTGAGACAGGAACACTGAGCTCCCAAAGTTTTCCTAAGAGAGGCAGGCTGACCCCTGCACTGTGAGCCACCTGATCTTAGCCTTGTAGTTCTTTCAGGGCTGAAGTGGGCCCTAATTTCCAACCCCATGGAGTTTTCCTTACCGTTATAGAGGGCCAATGGTAGGAGGTTAGAGTGCTACCTTGACTAGATTTCCACAGGGTGGGGATGAAGCAACTTCCCCAATAGCACCTGGTCCACCCCTACCCCTAGGCTGTATTCCCTCTTGGGTAAGAGCTGAGGTCCCAGGCCAAGGGAGGTTATGTGAGTTTCTAGGCTTGGCTGGACAGAGGACCCCAAGGCCTTCCTGTAAGTGGCCTTGTGGGTATGGTCAGAGCTGCCTCGGCCCACAGGTCCTAGGAAAACAGGTTATTGGAGTCTCTCAACTCCTGCCTCCTCTCACCTCCTCTGTCCCTACACCCTGGCTGTCTGCTTTACAAACTTGCTTGTTCCATTCCATGAAGGACTGTCCAAGTTCTCAGTACTATGTGACCTCAAAGGTCTTCTGGACTGTACATCTGAGTAGGACATGCTCCTGCTGTGGATCCCCAGTGCCTCAAGGTAAGGTTTGTGCTCCCTTGGGCTCTGGACCCTGTTTCTTTTCTTAGCCTTTCTGTGTGCACCACACCGACACCCAGCTGCTAGGACCAAACAAGCCCATTCCTGCCTCTGGGCCTTTGTTCTAGCTGTGCCCTCTGGCTGACATAGCTTTCCCTCCTTCTCCCACCTCCAGTCCCTCTGCTTTTCCCTACTGGTCCTTTCAAATGCGCCTCCAGGAAGCCTTCCCCAACTTTCCAGCCTAGCCCAAGTCAGGTGTCTCCTCTATGGCCCCACAGCCTTCCAGCTGACCTTTTCTATCACCCTGGGGATAGGGCCTCAGTAATCAGTGGAGACAAGGGATGAAGAACTCATCCCTGCCTACTACCCTCCCTCTGCCTGGTCTGCTCCCAGCACCGCCACCCTTCTCTTTTCATCTGCCTGTCAGCTGTGTGTCTACCAGCTTTTGCACCTTTTCTCTACTCTCTTTCTTGGCCAGTCATTCCATTGTACCTTTCATCTGTCTCTGTTCCTTTTCTCATTCTTTAATTTTATGCAATTGTATCTCATTCCATGAAATACTCAAGGCGGCATCACTGTCATTATGTCCTTTCATTGTTTAGTCTCCATCCCCCAATAGGTCATAGGTGGTCTCTCTTCTATACAGTTAATGACTTTCATACATGAAAAGGGGATTTCTCTATCCTTTAGAGAAGTGATCCTCTCCCCAGAGGAAGTCCAGCCCCACAGGCTGAGAGAGGTCCAGAGTACATGGCTGGCCCCCAGTCCTCCCAAACCCAGGCTGAACCTGAGCAGTAGGGGTAGAGGAGGGCACACAGAAAAGACTACTGCATCCAGGTGTGGTGGCACATGCCTGTAATCTCAGCACTCTGGGCAAGTTCCAGCCCAGCCTGGGCAATTTAGATCCTAGATCCTATCTCAAAAAGAAAGAAAGAAAGAAAGAATCACTGCATCCAGGACTAGTTAGAGTCCTCAGCACCTCAGCACTGCTCATGGCAAGGAGGAATTGCACAGTGGGTAACCTCTTTAGCCAACCCCGTGTGTGGACCTTCCTGGTTTTCGTTGCTTCTTCTAGAACCTTCAGCTCTCCCCATAGCATGTTCTAGGCATAGGCCTACTTTGACCCCAACTCCAGGTCCCAGTTGTCCAGCTTCAGTTGAAAAAGGGTTGAAGGGGTCGTCTGAGGGAAGGGGCAGCTTGAAGTGGTGGTCACTAACTCCCACTGCCTGCTCTTCCAGGCCTCCCTGGACTTCTGGGCTTCTGTTAACTTGGGGTCTCTGTCCACAAAGCGTGTAGGTTCCTGGAGGGCAGGACTGATCTCTTTGGGTCTCCCAAAGCCTGCAGGCCGGTGAGTCAAAGTGTGCAGCACAGGGACACAGGGAGACCGTCCAAGCACTCACTTGTCTGCCAAGAGGGCCTGTGGCCCTGTGCTGCCCACTCACCCTCCTCGCCTCCCCTAGCAGAGGGGCCCAAACCAGCGCCAGCCGTGGGTTGCCAAAGCCTGGCCCTGCCATGGCCTCTAGCAGGGAACCACTCCGGGAGTGGCCCACCCAGCCTCTGAGAGAGGCAGTCAAAACTGCGAGAAGGCAGTAAGTCCCACGCCTACCCGAGCCCGGCCTGCAGCCTCAGTCGCCCGCCAGAGCCTGGGCCCACCCGCCCCTCGCGGGGCGACCGACGCCGGCGCCGAGGCTCGGGTAGACCCGACTCGAGCTCAGAAGGCTTCGCAAAGCCCGCTCGCTCCCACAGCCTGCGGCGGCGACTTTCAGCCCCGGCGCCCTCGCGTCCGCCTGGGCTCTGGCCCGGCGCCAGGCGGCGGAATCCATCACTGTGTTTGGCGGGAGGCCGGCGGCGCGTTCCCCGGGGCTCCCAGGCGGCCGGCGCTGTCTGCCGGGCAGGGAGGGCGCGGCGGGCGGCGGGCGGCGGGCGGCGGGCGGCAGGAGCCCGGGCCGAGGAGACGGCGACCGCGGCGCTGCGGCGGCTGCGGTCAGCCAGGCCGGCGCAGGGGCCGCGTCTCCCGCACTAATTGGCCCTTCCCCAGCAGCCTGGGCGGGTAATTGCTGCTTGGGGTTGGGGGGAACTCTCCGGGGAGGGGAGAGGGCGCCGCTTCTGGAGCGGGAGCCCGGCTCAGCCCAGGTGGGCGGCAGAAGGGCTGTGCGTGCAGTGCCTCCCGGAGCTTGGCGCCCGACGCGGCGCGATCATCCTCGAGGCGGCGCCGGCAGCAGAGGTAAACCGAGGGGAGGAGGAACCCGCAGAAGTGTCTAGGGTTCTTCCCCAAGATCCAGTCATTTCTGAGAACCGCTCTCCGCGGGGTGCGGCTTTTAGGAAAGGCTCTGGGTGGCCGTCGAGGGGGGAGCGGAGTGAGGGCAGGAAGCTAAGGTGAACACAGGACAGAGAGTAGCCTTCCCTGTGCCCTCATTCAGCTGTGCAGCTCAGCAGGAAAAGGGCACCTTCCTGCCCACCCTCACTACCATCCCATCCAGGCCGTCCATTGGAGTTTTGCACGTGTGCGTGAATCTTCTTTATTTCTTTGTTTGGTTTTTGGCTTTTTGAGACAGGGTCTTGCTATGTAGTCCAAGTCGGCCTTGAACTCACTGTGGAGCTGGCCTCAAACTCGGTGATCTTCCTGTCTCAGCCTACTAGGATTACAGGCATCTGCCACCGTACTGGGCTGCCCACTGGACTCCTTCCATGCTCAGATCATAGGGAAGGTCCTAGGGTTTCCCAGAGTCCTTTAAAATTTCCACATATGCCAAATAGCTGGCTGTGGCACTCATGCCATAGGTTCATCACCACTCGCCTAGGGAATGTTAGCTCAGTGACAGAGCTCTTGCCTAGCATGCCCAAGACCCTGGGTTTGATCCCCACTATCATTAAATAAATAAATAAATGTTAATTATTATTATTATTATTTTGGTATTAATGGG
Organism: Hystrix cristata; assembly: GCA_004026905.1. Taxonomy (NCBI): domain Eukaryota; kingdom Metazoa; phylum Chordata; class Mammalia; order Rodentia; family Hystricidae; genus Hystrix; species Hystrix cristata. The sequence continues at coordinate 399,111 of PVJO010000027.1, forward strand.
GATTGAACCCAGAGTCTTTGCGCTAAGCTGCATCTCCAGCCCTTCCTTTTTTGAGACAGGGCCTTGCCGTGTAGTTGAGGCTGGCCGTGAACTCCTTTTGTAGCCCAGGCTGACTTCGAACTTTCTGTGATCCTCCTGCCTCAGCCTCCCAAGTGCTGAGATTACAGGCATGCGCCACCATGCCACCTGGCCCTTCTTAGTTTTTGACACAGGGCCTTGCTAAGTCCTAGGTTGGACTCAAACTTGCAATTTGTCTTCCTAGAGTACTGGGATTATAAGCATGCAACAGCATGTCTAATTTATGTTATGTAGATTTTGCCACCAAAATCTGGGCCTGGTGGTGTGTACCCATAGTCTCACCTACTCAGGAGGTTGAGACAGGAGGCTTGCTTGAGCCCAGTAGTTTGGGGCGAGCCTGGGCAATATAGCAAGGTCCCTGTCTCAGAGAAACACACACGCTGCAGGCCAAGCTTGGATATTCCCAGGTTGAATTGCAGAAGAGGCCAGAGTGTAGCACCAAGGCCTAAATGCATGGACAGTAGGCATGGTGTATGGCTGTCTTGATGCCCTGGGAGGTGTGAGGGTTTGAGGGTTTGAGACACTAAAGAAGGAGGTCAAGTGTTTTGCAGCCCAGACAATATTGCTATGGCCAGCTTCCCAGCCCAGTAAAGGTCAGGTAGAAACGCTTAGTTCCTCCCAGGGATCAAGTTGAGACACCATCCTCTACCCACCATTTTACAGATGGAGAAACTATGGTTCAAAGCAACACATCCTTATTGAAAACTATGTGCATCACTATGTGTGTAGGCTTTGAGGGGCTCTGGAGGAGAAGATCCCAAGCTATCAGAGCTTTGCTTTGTGTCACACATAACCCGCCTAGGGCCTCAAGGCTAATGCGAACAGGCACGAGATTGACCAGGATGGATGATAAACGACATGCCGGGAACAACAGACAGGCAATGGCAGTCTCTGGACTTCCCATAAGAATGGGCTGCAAGTAAATCTTAAAGGGTGGGAGAACTAGGGGTAGGGAGAGAAGGGGTGTTCTGAGACTGGAGGAATTAGGTACACTGTAGTGATGAACAAGCTGGGCCTAATCTGATGTGGACCATGAGACATGGGAGTGTTATAGCACGTGAGGCTGGACAAAATGGTGCAGTGGCCCAAACCACTGGCCTGGAGACAGTCAGGAGGTTCTCCAGGTCCCAGATTGACCCAATTGTATCCATGGCCAGCTTCCCCCATGCCTGGGTGGTGGACAAACCCTCCTGAGTGGCCATTCTCTGAATCAGAATTATTTCTGCTTTTTGGATATCTGAGGCTGGCGCAACCTCTTCCAGAAGGCCATCTTCTTCTCCCTGAGCTTCACACCCACTTTTGTGATAAAATCCAGCTGCAGGTACTTTTCATCCTTGTCGAAGTGTGGCCAGTAGGGCAGCTTCCCATCATTGGGGTTCCTGCCCCAGAGGAAGAAGGAGAGAGGTTTCTTCTCACTTTTCTTTGCTCTGCATCCTCTTACCCCTCCCTCCTGTCCCTTGGGAATTTGGATCCAAAAGGGCTTTAGGGAGATGATGATATTGATATTTATACATTTTTTGGGGGGGGCAGTATTGGGTATTGCATGTAGGGCCTTAACACTGAGCTACATCTCCAGCCCTTTAAAAAAATTTTTTTAAAAAATTTTGAGACAGGGTGCTGCTAAATTGGTAAGTTGCCCAAGGTAGGCTCGAACTTGTGATCTTCCTGCCTTAGCCTTCCAGAAAGTTGAGATTACAGGTCTGTGCCACCAGATCTGTAATCACAGCTGGCTTTAGATAGATCTTTAAGGAAGGCTGGGGGATTTCCAGGCAGAGGGAACAGTATGTACAGAGTTTAGAGATCTGGAAGACAAGGACTTTGGAGGACGCACAAGTATAGCATTATATGAAAACAGGGTATAAATGAAGTGGAGGTATGTGCAAAAGGGATAACATAGGAGAGACCTTGAAGGGCTTTTTGTGCCAAACTAAAGGGCTAAGACTTTATTCTGGAAGCAATGGGGAGCCACAGAGGGTTTTAAACAGGTGAGTAACTTGATGGAATGATATTCTGGAAAGATCCCTCTAGTATCATAGGAGGATAGAAGAGAGAATGTGGAAATGGGAAAATAGTTAAGAGGCAACCAAAGTTCAGTTCAGATATTATCTCTACCGGAATCCTCCTCTGCCACCTGGGCAGGGCCAAACACCTCCTCAGTGCTTTCAAAATCCCCAGTGCTAGCTGGACATGGTGGTGCATGCCTATAATCCCAGCACTCATGAGGCTGAGGCAGGAGAATCGCTCTAAGTTTGAGGCCAGCCTGGGCTACATAGTGATCTCAAGGCCAGCCTAAATGTCATAGCAAGACTCTATCTCAAAAACAAAGCAAAACAAAACAAAAAACACCCATAAAGTTCCTAGTGCTCCCCTGGAACACCTCTCATTGGGCCTGATTGGAACTTTGTTTTATATGGTGAGCTGTGGGAGGACCCAGCACACATCCACAGCATTCTTAAATTCCAGCTCCCTCTGCTGGAGTTTGGCACACAAGGGGGCAGTGGTGAGTGACTCTTGAATGCCTGAGTGAATGAGTGTGGGTTATGGGACACAGAGGGACCCTTAGGATCTTGTGAATAACTGAGAGAGGTGAGGGAGGGATGCTCTCGTTGGGCTGGCTGTGCAGTCCCTATGGACACGCAGAAACAGAGACCCAAAGTAGCCGGTCTTCAGGTCTAACCCTGCCCAGGTATGTTGGGGGACCAGACTCACCCTGTGCGGGCAAAGTTGGCCCAGTATTTCATCATCCGGAGGCTGAGTGCCTTTTCCTTAACTGAGGACGGGCCTGGGGACAGAATGGGAAGTAGCATTTGGGAGACAGCAAGAGGTGCCGGCCTGCCAGACTTTCATGTGGGAGCATCCCAGACTAGGGACTGGCTCGCTCCCTGCGGCCAGTCGGTGGCGAGATGGGTCTGTGTACACAGGTCGGGAGACTGGACATGCAGTGGGGGTGTCAGATGGGGCTTTAGCACCTTTGGAGAAGGGTTTCCCAAAGATGTAGCCAATCTCATCCCCGTGGTCTGCCCCATCCTTTCGAGGTTTGATAATTATGCCTGAGGGAGTGTGGTGCTGAAACTCGTACAGGTAGAGTTGGAAGCCAGCATCTACGAAAAGGGAAATTGAAGAGAGCTGCAGGGAAATCTCCACCCTGGGCCTTCTGTTCACCCCTTGCATCCCACCTACCTGGATCAAACAGGGGAAGAGTTTCAGCTTCAAAGTCGAGGGAGCAGATTTCAACCCTGTATATACTACTCCTTAGCTCTGTGATCCCAGGCAAGTCACTCAACCTTTCTGAGTTCCTTGTCTGTAGTGTGAGGACACTAAAATCTAATTTATAGAACTGTGGGAAGGACCATGGAAACCTCCTCTTTCCTCTTCTGAACCTTTTCTTGGCCTGGCACATAAGGGTCTTCAGTGTCTGCCCTCTTCAGCTGCATGTTCCCAAGTTCCAGTCAGCATATGTAAGACTTTCAAGTTTCCCCTCAGCCTGTCCTCCGAGTCAAGAAGCCTTCCCTACTACCCTAGCGTTCTCAGCTGGGCTGGACAAGGTTCTGCTCTTTTCCCTAAGAAACAGCCTTTCCCTTCATGAGGCTGATGGCTGCCTCCTGTTTGCATCTTGGAGTCCCACACCAGCCCGGAAGTGCAGAGAGAGTGGGTGGACAGTTGGCGAGCCCAGTTGGAAAGCAGCAGAACTGGAGGGTGGGGTGGAGGGGGCCAGGGTGGCCATTCTTGGGGACCCCCCCATACCCCGGTGGTAGTGGGCAGCTTGCAATGTGGCATACACAAAGGTGGCATCTCCAGCTAGGTCAATCAAATGGTTCCGGATCATCTTCCAGTCGTACTTGTGGGTGTCTCTCAGGTACTCGTCCACTGCGAGAGGTATCTGCTCCTTGGTGATATTCTGGGTGGAGAGGCCACACTCACCCTGAGGCCTGCCACACCAGCTGGACCAGAGGTGGACACACCAGTGACTTGGACCCAGGCTTAGTCCTCCAGTTTTGGGAAATGGGGGCTTTCAGAAAAGGCCTCCTTTGGCTGATTCTTACCCCTGTTTTAGCTGCATAAGAACTGCCTCCCCTGACCCTGAGGATGTGTGGGGACTTTTCCCATCAGCATCCATCTGATCCCATGCCAAACCCCTTTCAGGACCTCCAAGAAAGACTCCAACCCTGGTTAAAGGCCCTTTGCAAAGGGCAGCTACTAGGTTAAAAGAAAAAAAGCAGGGGTAGGATGGGGAGCACTGTTCAAACTGAGCCCCCCTGCCCACTGGACCCCTTACCAACAGGGTGCTGGTGCTCCAGAGGAGCTTGGTGCAGTATTGTTTGTTCATTAAGCGTGGATCAAGTGGGAACTTCGTGATCTGCTCACAAGACAAGGACCCAGGTGGGGATGAAGCCTGAGAGCTTGCCCATCTGCATGGAGAATTCTCAGGCAGAGAACACAGCCCAGAAAGGGTCCACAACCATGTCGAGTCCTCAGCTCCCTGTTCATTATTGCCACCTGGCCTAGAGCTAAAGTGGGGCTGGGAGGGTCCATCCTGAGCTAGGGCATCTATCCTGATCCAGGAGTTAAAAAAAGGCCCCAGGTTTGTCATTGCCTGAAGGCTCAGAGATGGACATTGCAACACAGCTAAACTATGACCTGAGAATATGGGACCCCCAAACTTCCAAGAGGCAAACTTTGTCTCCCACCCTCCATCATTCCTTGCCACTTCTCTCTGCACAGAGAATACAGGAGATTCCCAAGCATTCATGTGTCCTAAGAGGGGCTCTTGGGAGATAAAATCTGGTACCCAGCACTGCTCAAGAAGTGTCCTTTGCCACCCCACTGTGATGGACATCCTTCCTACTCACTTACATAAAGCAAGAGCCAGTTGAACTCCTGGCTGTTGACACCTAGAATGTAGGGCACAGGTGAAACCTGCCCCCGGATCAGGAGCACCACAGGGTCATCCGGGAACACCACACCATCCACCACAGGGCTCGGGAACCATATCATCTGCAAGACCAGGGCATTTCTAGCCAGATGTCCCACATACCCACACAGGGTCACTGTGAACTTGGGTGTATAGCTCAGCAGGTGGTCCTCCAGGGGTTGCTCTAACCTAGGCTCTTTGGGAAAAATAACTGGGACTGGCCATGGTGATCCCTAAAGTAGTTGTTGGAAGGGCTAGGACAAACAGGACTAGGATACTCAGATTTGCAATGCTTGCCTCAAGTATCCACTTACTCCCTCATCTCTTGAAAATCTTCGCAAAATGTCCTTCCAGTGAGGCCTGTAGTATCCATTTTATTTATTTATCTTGTGGTACCAGAGATTGAACCCAATCTTGCTAAATCCCAGAATTGCCCAGGCCAGGTTTGAATTTATGATCCTCCTGCTTTAGCCTCCTAGAGTACCGGGATTATAGGTGTGTACCACTACACTCCACTTATCTATTCTTTTTTAAAAATTTTATTTTAATGGTACATTTTAGATATACATAGTAATAACATTCAGCATAGGGAATTGGTACCTGTCCACTTATCTATTCTATTTAAAATTCCATTCCTAAAAAAGAAAGAAAGAAATTCCATCCCTTGCATCATGCCTGAACCCCTTACCTTCTCCTGAGCCCCTTACCATCTCCATAAGGAGATGATTGATTGATTGGGCTATTGTCTGTTCTCACTGGAACGTCAGTTCTACTAGGGAAAGGGTCTTGGCCTGAGCAATTCCCCAAGTATCTTGAGTGCCTGGCACACAATAGGGTTCCATAAATACTCAAACTGCAGAATGTGGCCTGCTCACCTCTTGAGGTTCTTTCTGGAGGTCGATCTGGAGGAATTTCTGTGGGGGAGAGGAGAGGATCAGAATTAAAGAAGTCTCCCCAATGTGCTCCTCGGACATGTTCCTTGGGGAAATTGTTGGGGTGTCTGAAGCCTGCACGCAGCTGGAGTGTTCTACTTACCATTTCCTCAGACACATGCATCACCTCAGCCCCTGATAGAGCCCTCAGACAGTCTACCATGATCCTTGTGTTGCTGTGGCTGCAGCCAGCCAGGGAAGCAATCTTCTGTAGAGAGAAAGGTGTTCAGGGGTGCTCCCATCCCATCCCCTCTGCTCAGTCCTGAGGGAGGAGAGATACCCACCTTGGCCACCTTCAATGGGTCACGAGTGAGGAAGGTTTTAAGTACTGCAGTGCCACTCTGGGAAATGGCCCTGTGGAAGAGGCCCTGGGCTAGGGGTGACATCATCTGTAGGGGTGGGGAGCAAGGCACCCATGAGATGCACAAGTAGGGCTACTTAACTCCTCTCCTCCCACCCCCAACCCAGCTGCCCAGTTCTGTCCATGTGGCTTCCTGCCTCAGCCTCCGAGAATGCTGGGATTCCAGGCATATAACACGATGCTCACCTCTGCCTCTAATTTTTTTTTTGTGTGTGTGCTCTATTTTGAAACTAGCCACCATTATCTCCTCTGGGATAAGTTCTGCTTCCTTGGCCCAATCATTCTCTCAGTTGGTCTCCAAATCTGTATTTCAGCTTCTTTCCAGTTTGATCCCATACAGCAGGCTGAGCTACCTCACTAAAGGCACACCTGATTATATCACTTTCCTACTTAAAAGTTGTCCCTGCTCTCGAGAGCACTTTGGATAAAGTTGCTCAATTTCTCAGACCTTGGTTTCTTCATCTGTAGAATGGGAACAATACTTTTCTTGTGGGGCTGTTGAGAGAATTAAATGGAGTAGACATAAAGTGCATAGAAGAGTGCTTGGCACCCAGGAAGTGTATGTGTGTTGGTGTATAATTATTGCCGTGGCCTGCAAGGTCATGTTCAATGTGGTCCCTGCTCACTTTCCAGCCATATGTCCTTCGCAGGGGACCTTTTAAGCTACGCTCCACATACACCGCACATCAGCAGTTCTCTAAGAGTATCAAGGCCAAAGCTGTGTCTCCAACACTGGACCCTAACTCCGTGGCTTGGTCTGTTCAAAAACTCTGGGGGAAAGTGGGAGGCAAAGAGGTACTGAGTACCCATGGGGAATTCACTGAGTATCCCAGGTGTGAGCACAGCCCTCCCTGGGCCTTGGTTTTGCCATCAGTGCTGTCATCAAACAGAGCAGACACTCTTGGCTGTGAAGAGTGGTAGCCTCGGCAGGAAGAAGACAAGCCTGCGGGCTGGCATGTTCCTGTACATTCAGATCTGCGTATGTCTGTGCAGTGGGGGGATACAGTTGTGGGAGCACGCGGGCGTGTGTCTGCTGGTCCATCAGGGCATAGCACTCACCAGTCCTGATATGCACATGGCCCCCGCGGACTGGCCAAACAAGGTCACCCTGTCTGGGTCTCCACCAAAGGCCTCGATGTTTTCCTGCACCCAGCGAAGGGCAGCCACTTGGTCCAGCAGAGCCCAGTTCCCGCGGGCCTGGCTGTCGCCAGTGCTGGGTGTGCGGAATTGAAGGTCAGGGTCTCACACTTCAGTAGTCGGGATGCAGAAGGCTCCCAAACCGTCCCCTACCCCCTTACCCTGACCTGAGATCCAGGCCTGCTCATCTTCTTTGGAGTTAGGTTCAACCCACCGAGAAAATACTCAGCGCCCGCCTCTCCCACTAGGCATCAGGGTCAGGCTGAGCCTCTGCGGTCTCCTTCCGGGGGTCGCCTCCCTGGCCCCGCCTCCCGTCCCCGCCTTGTCCCCGCCTCGTCCGCCCGGGCCCCGGTAAGCAGGAGGCCCCGCCCCGGCCCCGCCCACCTCAGGAATCCCAGGATGCCCAACCGGTGCTGCAGAAACACGAGCACCACTTTCTCGCGCGCGGCTAACTCGGAGCCCTCGTAGGTAGAAGCGGAGCCGACGAGGAAGGCGCCTCCCGGGAACCAGACCATCACCTGAGCGAGGAAGGCCGAGGCCTCAGGAGGGCGGAGCGGGGCGACGGGGAATGGGAGACCGAGTACTCACCGGTAGCAGAGGGTCCCCACGCGCGCGCACCGGCGCGTACACGTTCAAGTACAGGCAATCCTCGCTGAAGCGCAGCCAGTGGTACCGTCTCCGCGTGCCGAAGTACATGGAGGCCATCTGCCCCCAGGACTCCTGAAGGCACCTGCGGCCATGGAGTGACCTTGGACGCTGGCTCAGCGACCGCAGTGAGAATAGTTTCAATCTAGGATCCTCAGTGGAGATAGAACTACAAGCAAAATTCAGGCAGGCCCCCGCCCCCATCCCCGAGGCCTCCACTGGTTTTGCCATTCAGAATTGGGAGGCCTCCCCGGGATCCATCCCATCTAGGTGCATATGGCCGCTTGAGTCCCACCTCCAAGCCTCTGAACCTTTATTCTCTGCCAAATGCCTTCTGCCCAGCAAGAAGATCCTATTCATGTTTGAGGACAGCTCGGGTAGTACCCTTCTGCTGGGCACTTTCTCATTTTATATCCCCCAAAGCTCTGTCCACTCTTGACCATAGTACTGGTCAGAGTCACTTCAGTTGGTTATTTTTCTTCTCAAGCGGCAAAGCACACCTGGGAACAGGGATGGAGATGGGTTCCTCTGAGGCCTAGTACCCATCCCAGTGCCCTGTATTGTGTGACATTTCGGGTATCTATGGAGAATAGGCTGCCGAGCCACTTCACTCTTTCCCCCTGATGGCCCAGCCCCTAAGGTGGCTATTGTAAGATTGGGGCTGGACCCACTGGATTGGGTGCAGGAAACCTGTCTGCCTGTTCCTCCTCTCCCTTTTCCTGGTTCCATCATCACAGCCCCCTCTCTTCCCAACAGCACTGCAACCTACTTTATCCAGAACTCTACTCTTCCACCTACCTTTTCTGGCCACTGTCCTTATTCTCTTTCTCCTAGGCCAAGCTTTTACCTGGTATTCTTCCCTCCACCCCCACCCGGCCTCTTCAAGGCCTCCGGCAGACAGTGTATCTCTCTTTCTACACGATATCTTTGGTCTTCCTTGCTTCATTATCTGGCAGCAGTTTATGTTCTTAGGATGCTGTCTGATAAAATACATCTGGTCTCTCACTAGGAAAACCAGGGCTCTTATGGCTAAGAGTGAGCAACTGAAGCAGAAGAATGGTGGAGAGAGGGGTAGAGAGGGGATGTAAAAAAAAGTTAAGATGTGTTATGTATATGTACCAACTCCCCATGAAGAATGTAATCATTATGTACCACAAATATGTACGTTAAAAAAAAAGAAAGGAACTGAGGCTTCTGTTCTTATCCCATCACAAAAGCCACTCTTGTCATTGGCACCAGTGACTTCCATTCTGCTAAATCCCTGCTGCTTTCTTTTAACCCTGGCAGCCCTCAATGTAGTTGATCATGCTCCTTTTTTTTTTTTTTTTTTGAGATAGAGTCTTGCTACATAGTTCAGGAGGCTGGCCTTGAACTCACTATGTAGCCCAGGCTGGCCTCAAACCCACAGTGATCCTCCTGCTTCAGCCTCACAAGTGCTGGGATTGCAGGCAACCACACTGGGCTCCCTCCCTTCTCAAATAGATTTCCTTTTCTAGCTTTCTGTAACCACCCCCAGCTCCGATTTTCCTGCCACCTCCTTGGTAGCTCCTCCACCTAAGCATGACAATGCCCCAGCCTCCCTCAACCCTCAGTAAGTCATTCTCCTCCAGGCCCTGGGCTTTACCCCACTGACATGCTGCTGTCATTTTCATGCAGATGACAAGTTTTCCTCTGGCCCCCATCATCCAGCCACCTACTCCACATCTCTACATGGATGTCTATCGGCTTATCAAACCTCACATACCCAAAATGAACTGTTGTTTTGCCCAGACTCATTCTCACACTAGTTGTCCCCATTTTGGGAAATGGTACTCTATCCCTTCAGCTGCTACAGCCCCAAACTAGTTGTTTTTACATGGTTTTTTTCCCCCTGTGGCTCACGTGCAATTCCAAAGTAAAGTCCATCAATTTTACCTTTAAATAAATCTAGAGTCTGACCATTCCCTACACCTTCCCTGTAACTATGCTAGTGGAAGCCACCATCTCTACAGCAGCTTCCTCATCTCCCTGGTCTTTTTAGTCACCCTCTCCCATGGGCTGTTCTAAGCAATCCGGAAATTTTTACACTTGACACTGTGTTTCACACAGCCCTTATGTCAGTGTACAGCCTGTGTTCCAATAACTGACACCCGTGCTTCTATGCAATGAACAGCTCAGGGTTCTAACAATGGTCATTCCATCCTCTGTCACCTGATAGTAGGAGTTCCAAGCAGTAGTCACGGAATGTTCTAAATAGTCAGGCACGGTGGTACATGCCTGTAATCCCAGGACTTGGGAGGCTGAGGCAAGAGGATTACTGTGAGTTCAAGGCCAGCCTAGGCTCCACAGTAAGTTCAAGGCCAGCTTGAACTACAAAGTGAGACCTTGTATTAAAAACCAACCCACAAATGAATCAAGCAACCAACCAAACAAACAAAAAGAATGCTCTAAATAATGGTCACAGAATCCTCAGAATGCCTGGGGAACACTCCATGACAGCCATGGAGATCCAGTATTCTAACAATTAATATCCTGGTATTCTAGAAATGGTCATGTTCTTTTTTTTGAAACTAGTGTCTCTGTGCATGCTAGGCAAGTGCTTTACCATCATGCTACATCCCTGGCCCCACCGCTGGGCATGTTCTAACAGTGGAGCCCTCTTCTTAACAACTACACCCAGGTAGGAGTTGAAGTATTTTTTTTCCCACCGGTGGATATATTCATTGAGAGAGTTCCGCAATGGGAGTTGTAGATTTTTTTTTTTTTTTGAGACAGGCTCTTACTATGTAGCCCAGGCTGGCCTCGAACTCTTGGTGATCCTCCTGCCTCAGCGTCTCAAGTGCTGAGATTACAGACATATGCCACTGGCTGGGGACTTAGCTCAGTGGTTAGCGTGCTTGCCTAGCAAGCACAAGGCCCTGAGTTCGATCCCTAGCACATAAAATAACAAACAAAAAAACCCAAAATGGGCATGTCCCACCACATCTGGCTTTTTTTTTTTTTAATAGCAGCTGACATTGACAACTGAAGGTTCTCACAATAGATATTTTTTCTAACCCCTGTGCTTTAACCAGTTGATGGTGAATATTGCTAATGATTGCCACAGTATGTTCTGGGCAGTGGATTACTCAGTGACCTGAGTAAACGTAAATACATTTGTTCTTGGTAAACTGCCAGACCCAGTGTTTCAAAGGGAGGTCATTGCCCCAGTCTTGCTGTGACCCTGGGGTTTGAAAACTGAAACGGAGCTTTTATTTTTCCCATCTTGGAGCTCCCTCTGCAGGGAAGGGCTGGTAGTGCCATGTGGATTGTTTTGGGGCTCAAGCCCCAAAGGAGAGATCTGGGCTTGCTCAGGGGGCTGGGGAGTGAGTGAGCTCTGCTTCTCAGCCACATTTAAGAAACCCAGTACCCCAGAAGGTCCCGGGGTAGTGACCACCTCCCCTTTGCCAGGAGCTCCCCTGTGCAGAACCATGAACAGTTATCAGTGCCTGCGGTACCATTTGGACAAACCACCTCGTTATACAGGTGTGTAAACTGAGGCCCAGAAGGGCCCCCGGCCTGCCTATGCTCACAGTTTATCTCTGTGAGTTGTTCAAAGCCCCACCTGGAGGCAGGCACAGGTCCTCAGGGTTCCCCCCGCTTCCCAGCCTTTTGTCTCTTACGCAGGAGGGTAGGTGGTGGCACGTCTGACTCCTTTCCAGGGCTCCGGGGGCTCAGGTGGAGCAAATCTGAGGGCGCCCACAGGAGGTTTGGAGAAGGGGACTCCTAGGAAGACATGGAGGGGCATTTTCCCCACGTACATCTGCTTTCCTTGGAGGCGCCCATATTTGGTGACTACCAGAGGCTCCTGGGCATGGACAGCACCTGGGAGAGCAGGAAAAAGGGTTCCCTGGCTCAGCTGCTCTGAGCCGCAGATGGGACTCTGGCCATCTGCTGGGGAGCCACCATTACTCTTCATTACAATCAAAAGACTTGCGGGGTGTGGTGGCCTACACCTGTAATCCCAACACCTGGGAGGCTGAGGCAGATATCAGACAGAAATTGAGATAAATTACATATTTATTAACATTAAGCGACAGAGAGAAACAATTCATGTAATAAACATGTACTCTTATCTATTTATTTGCATACTGGGGATTGAACCCAGGGCTTTCTCACTGAACTTCATCCCTGTTTTGTTTTGTTTTGTTTTGTTTTTTGAGATGGGGTCTTGCTGTGTAGTCCAGGCTGACCTTGAACTTACTATTAGCCAACGCTGGCCTCAAACTCAGTGATCCTCCTGCCTCAGTCTCCCAAGTGCTGAGATTACAGGTATGTGCCACCATGGCCAGCCATATTCTCACTTATATACACACTTGCATCAATAGTCACCTGTATGTGCAAATTTGTCAAATGTGTACATTAGAAGATGTACATGTGGGGTCGGGGATGTAGCTCAGTGTAGAGTGCTTGCCTAGCAAGCACAAGCCCCTGAGTTTGATCCCCAGCACCTCGCTCCCCCCTCAAAAGATGTACATGAGCACGGCTTATCTACAAAGAAATATGCAGAACTGGAAGTGGTGGTGCTTACCTGTAATCCCGGAACTCTGAGAAGCTGAGGCAGGAGGATCACAAGTTTGAGCCCAGCCTGGGCAATTTAGCCAGACCCCCCCCCATCTCAAAATAAAAAATAAAAAGGGCTTGGATATAGCTCATTGCTAAGTCCCTGGATTCAATGCCCACTACCACACACACACACACACACACACACACACACACACACACACACAAGGAAAGAAAAAGAAAAGAAAGGAAGTCAAATGTGGTGGTGCACACCTGTGATCCCAGCACGTGGGGGGCTGAGGTAGGACAATTGCTGAGAGTTTTGAGTCCGGCCTGGGCTACATAGTGAGTTCAAAGCTAGCTTAAACTACATAGCGAGACCCTGTCTCAAAACACCAAAACAAAACAAAACAATCAAAACAAAAAACAAAACCAAAAATGAATAGAAAGAAAGATACAGAAATAAAGAGTCAGCTGGGCATGATGTAATCCTAGCACTTGGGAGGCTGAGGCAGGAGGACTGCCATGAGTTTGAGGCCAGCCTGGACTATAGAGTGAGACCCTGTCTCAAAAAAAAAAAAGGTTGAATTAAAGCCTTGTCTATTTTTTGCCTTCCTTCCTTCTCAAAACAGAATTGTTTTGTCTGTGTGCCCTGTCTCTCAGAGCTCATGATGCAAAGTGACAGAAATCAAATGGGATTAAAATAATTATTGTACCTGGCTGTGCCTCAGAATCCTTTGGGGGTCATTGTGAAAATACAGATTCCTCTGCCTACCGTACTCTGAACAAGAATCTCAGAATTGCATCAAGAAACTAGATTTGCAAATCTCTCCAGGGGATTTTGTTGCACCTGCTTTTGGGAACAGCATTTGGGGTCAGTGTGATGGAGCACACGCTCACGCTCCCTGCCGCAGGTGGCCAAAAACACCTTTATGTTCCTGGGTCTTCCCAGGTCTTACACAGCCACATCTGAGCACAGAGTGCACAGACCTTGCCTTGGTCCTGGGGGCCCCGGGGGAGGCCGAGGCCCCTCAGCGAAGGGCAGTGATCGGCCTGTGGTCTCATGGGACACGGCCAGAGGCTGAGGTCTGTCACATTACCTAGATTTTCTGAATCTGAGGGTCATTCATGATGCAATAGCCGACAGCTGTCATTTATGGACCTTTTGTTATAGCCCAGCACTGTATTATTTCACCCCATTTACCCCAAAACTGAATAGGGCAAGTGGTACTACATAGACATGGAGATGAAAACTCAGATGAGTACGTAACTGCCCAGGTCGTGTGGAGGTATCCCACATCAGAGCTCTGCTGTAAGCCATGGGTGTCTGTCTGTCTAGCCACCAGCTTCAGGTGTGTGTGCAAGAACAATTTGGCAAAGGTCTCTCTTCGCCTGAATAAGAGCTGCTGTTGTGCGGCTCTGACCCCAGTCTGCTGCCCAGATGTGACATGGAAGCACTTAGGAAAACACTTCTTATTAGTAGTTATGAAGTGCTACTTAAAAGTCGGAGTTAAAAGAATTAAAATATGTTATTGGCTGGGCGTGGTGGCTTATGCTTGTAATCACAGCCCTCAGAAGGCTGAGGCAGGAGGATTGCTATGAGTTCCAGGCCAACCTGGACTACACAGTGAGATCCTGTCTGAAAAAACAAAAACAAAATGAAAAGAGTAATAAATAAAAAAAAGTCAAGTAAATAAACTAATCTTTAAAAAAAAAGATATGTACTTGTACCAACTGCCATGATGAATATAATCATTATGTACTTCAAACATGTACTAAGGGAAAAAGAAGCTGGTGTTACAGCTGCTACCTGAAAAATTTAAAAATAGTATCATCCAATTCTGGTGAAGATACACTGAAAAGGACTTTTGCATACACTGTTTATAGATAGCAAGTTCATACAGCATCATGGGAAAATAATTTGGCTAATGTATAAAGAGCCATGAAACATTCACAGGCTTTGATTCAGTAATTCCATTTCTCAGTCTCTCCCTGATGTCAGAATCACTAAGACAAAATGGTTCTGAATCCTAGTGGATACTGAGAACATTATATTCATCTAGGGACCAAGCAAAGTAAATATAAACTGCCTTCAGTAGGACTTTAAGTTAAAAAAAGAGCAGAGTGTAAAATTGTATACAGATAACATTACAACTATATAGAAATATACAACAAAAAGATAAAGAGACTGTATCAAATTGCTAAAAGTAGTTTTAGCAAAGTTCTCCTCAAATTAAAAATCATGTATTTATGTATGCAAAAATTATTTATCATAGAGATCAGAGGAGTGATCACTTTGAAGGTATTTACAAGGAAGGGGTACCTGGGATGCTGGCACTATTCTCAATCTTGATGGTGGTTACACTGTACATATATATAATATATTTTGTGTATGCATAATAAAATTAGTATAATATATAATTATACAGTTAAGATGTATGTATCTTGCTGTATATATCTTATACCTCAATAAACTCTTGTTAATGTGTTATGTGGTTTTCACAGTCCAAAGTACAATACTAACTTAAAAAAAAGACAGTGGGGGGAAGTGCACAAGCAGTAAAGAGTCTGTGTAGGAGAGAGGGAAGCAAAAGCAGGACTCCTGGTAAGAAGAAGGAAGGAAGAAGGGAAAGGAGGGACAAGAACATGCCATGTTCCTGGGTCTCCTTATTGGTTCTGGGAGTCAGAAATACCCCCGACCCTCCCACTTTACCGAGCAGCGCTGGGCTCAGAGGAGCAAAACGACTTGTTCAGACGTCCAGCTGATGGGTGGATTAGTGCCCTGAACCAGCACCCTCCTTCTTCCTGGGCCTCGTCTAAGTGCTCCTGCCCCGCTATCTCAAGAGAGGCTGAGCTGGGTCTGACCTGCTCAGGAATGGTTGAAGATCTTACCTAAGACTGTGTGTACCACCAAGCAGAGGGCGAGGTTCCTGCCCAGAATCCACCTCATGCTGCCGGTCAGCTCCCGCCACAGGCTGGAGTGATGTCAACATGATGATGATAGCTGTGACTGCCACTTTTATCTTCCCTTCATCTCTACCCGCAGGTACTGGGGAGGAGGAGTTACGACTGGCTTTTGACCAGCCCACATTCTTGTCTTTGCCTTCCAATGACAGGTCACGGTAGGCGCAACCCCTGCCCACTTTGCTCGTGCGTGGGCAATGGCTTAAAACTAGGCAGGTGTGAGTCAAGCTCTGAGCATACAGTAGGTGCCAAGATCAGTGCTGAACATTGGGTTCCTGGGCCCTTTAGCCCCCAGGTTTCCTCTCTGTGGATTTAAGGGCCTTGGGCTGCCCTGCTCCCCGCTACTTTGTCCAGCCCCTTTTGCAGTCTGCAGTCTCCTGCCCTGGTTCTCTCAGCTAGGCTCACTGCGGAGCAGAAGGCCCTGTGCCTGGCACAGGACATCGGTGTGGTGGTCGGGCTTATGGGTTCCCAATCCACCTGGAGGAGCCAACCCGGAAGCAACCGTGAGAGGTCTGGAAGGAGCACAGAACGAGCCAAGGGTCAGGCGATAGGAAGGAAGGTTCTGTTTACTAATCCTCTAAGTAAAGGATGAGTAGGAGTCAGCCAGGCAGAGGAAGATCCTGCCTGAAATTTGGAGCTTCAGGAGCATGGGGATTCAGGGAAAGAGAATTAAAAAAAAAAATCTGAATTATGGACATGGTTCTCAGGCCATTTCTTAGAAAATTCTTGTATCCTGATGGGTTTAGAGACTTCAGGTCTGCGTCCTGGGGCCCAGGATGGCATATTGTGTCCCTTCCCCGTTATGGTCTTGCTTTCGACACAGTAGATGTCTTCACCTGGTGGCGATCATACGGATGTCTTTTAATCTGTAGCTCTTGACCAAGAAATTTGTTCTGAGTGACCACCCCAAACACATAAGAAATTGTTTACATGCTTAAGTGTCTAATGCCTTGTTTTGCTTCACTCCAAAACACCTGGAGGGAATGGGGGAAGCAGGGATATTACAGTTACAGGATGTAATGAGCTGCAGAGTGGGTAGTGACATGGCCCACAGCTTCTGCAGCAGCAGCTGGGTTAGTGTGTGGTTCTGAGCCAAGCTGCCAGAATCTGAATTCAGGCCCTAGCTGTGGGACCTTGGCCAAATCACTTAACTTCTATCAGTCTCAGTTTTATCATTTGCAAAATTAGCATAAGAATAGAGCAGATCGCTTAGGGTTGCAGTGAGGGTTAAGTGAGATAATGAAAGTAAAGCAGGCAGGCATCGTGGCACACCTGTAATTTCAGCATTCTGGGAGGCTGAGGCAGGGTGATCACCAAATTTGAGCCCAGCCTGGGGAATTTAATAATTTAGCAACACCTGTCTCAAAAAAGATGGCGGCGGAGGGGCACTCTGGAGATGTAGCTCACTGGCCCCTGGGCTGACCATTTTTCTCTTCTCACCGTCTCCTTCTGTTGGGCTACCCTATAGGTTGTGGCCCCACATCTTTAGGATTATGGAACTCAGGCGGTAGGAGTCAGGGGAGTGTCTTCCTTCTGGTGCCTAGGCTCTTGGGCAAGCAGCACCAAATACCCTGGAGTAAATCACTGAAAAAACAGGCCTAGCAGGGGAAGGGAGTGGAGAAGGCAGACAACATGAGCCCACCCTCCAGTCCTGGCGGCCAGCCACACATATGTCCCCTATCCAGATGGGCCGTTCATCGGCCAGTTCTGTGTGGGCCTTACAGGCCAGCCTTGCCAACAGGTGGCCTCCACTTTTGCCACCTCTCCCCAGAGAAGTACCAACCTTTCACCTGGCCCATATGGAAAGCAGTTCTGCCTGGCCAGGTACCTCAATAGGGTGTCCAAGTCACATATAGCTCCATCCAGTGTGCACATGGGCTCAGGGGGCATTGAATAGGCAACCAGGTCAGCCAGGTGCCCTGGCGTACCATTACCTTAGGGATCAGAATCAGCTCTCAGGAAGCCGGAATGTTATTTTCTCACTTATCTTGCTAGAGCTGTCTTGAGAACATTCCTAAGTTTCTTGGCTGAACAAAAGGAACACAGGTAGTGATGTAGAATGGGCTTTGCCCTCTGAGTTTGACAGATGTGGACTCCAAGATGAACTAGTTGCCACTATCTATGTGTTACTGTAGGTGATGAGGTCCTGGATGGGTTCTTGTGTGCTATGAATAAAGAACTGGATGTGGCACAAGACAGTAAGGAAGAAACAGCAAAGTTTAATTAGGCAACAGTATGCCCGGAGTGAGCAGCTCACAACAGTGGAAAGGAAAATGGCATGAGTGCTGAAGATGTTGGATTGAGGGATTTAAAATGTTGTGCTGGGTCTAGGGTGCCTCTCCTCGGGGCTTCCAGAGCATGATTTACAATGTAATCAACAGGGTGCTGAGTTGTGTCATCTGTGTCTATTGCGCATGTGCTTCCTCCTAATTCACTCTGTTATAACTGAATGTATGAAATGCAGTGCATATGCACGCACCTTCAGTGAGCTCTGAAGAAAGGTTATAGTAGGTCACACTTGAGGATTTGGCACATATGCATCCGGGTTTCGAATTTTGGAGTTTTCCAGGGTGCTCTACACTGAGCTAAATCCCAAACCCCAGTCTTTCTTTTCCTGTCTCTGCCTCTGGGTAGCAAACCTTGGGACAAAGTTCTAGGTGTTGGCCATGGGGCATAACCCAGGTTCAGGTGAGTGGAGGGAAGTAGCCCCATAGCCCCAATTGTACTATCTATATGAATAATCTAAATTTCTTTTTTCTCTTAACTGATTTAAAAGGCAATTGTTCAAAGTACAGTAATGTGTTTATAATGTGTTATTGGTCTGGCAATGTATAGAAATGTAGTATCTTTGCCAGGGACCTGCTGTCCCCTTCGTGACGATGGTGGCCAGCCTATGGCATGTGTGCCGCAGCCGGCTGTTTGTTATCATCGAAAGCCTAAAAGATTCACCATCACTCCTTTATGTGGAATGCTCTTCCCTGTGTTGTCAAACTAGGGGACTCCTACTTGTCCTCCAAAATGTAGCTTATCCCCTTCCCAGGTGCCTTTCTGGAGGTACCGTACAGCCCTACAGGACAGAGCCAGATCCTGGAGCCTCTTACATGAGATCAATGCCCCCAGCCTTATTACACAGACATGGAAGCCAAGTCCTCTGTGACAGGAGAGACCTGCCCAAGCTCATGGGTAGCTCCTAGCTGAGTCTCAGCGACTGGCCTGGCTGCCTGCAGAGGTGCCCGGACTTGGCAGTGGAGTTCCGCCCTGAGCTTGTCCTCTTGGAGCCTCTGTTCCAAATGGGAGATGATGGAGGAATTTCTACCACCTGCCTGTATTTGTCGGGTGACCTCCACAGCGGGCAGTCCCAAGCCTGGCTTCAGAGGTTCCTGGTTCCTTCAAGGTCCTCTTGCCGCTGCCGCCAACACAGTCTCTTTCTCAGAACTCTGGCCCAGCACTTGTCAGCACCACCCTAGGAGCCCTCCCTGTACCAAGGTGGTGCAGGGACCCCCGGCACAGTGAAGGTTTGGGAGGCTGGGAGGGGCAGGAGCCTGGCCAGCCTCTGCTGACCTGTACAGCTGTGTCTGCTGGGAGGTCTGGCAGCTGTGCTGAGCTCTCCCAGAGGCTGGGTCCCCCAGCTGGGAAGGGAGGGAGGAGCTGGACATTTGGGCTGGAAACTCTAACATCCTGGCCATCAGGTTGATCCACATTTTCTTTTGTGATTCAGACAGAGACGGTGTGAGCCTAGATGAGTTGTGCTGTAATGGACACATACTCAGGGCCACAGGGCCCAGAGAAGGCAGAGAAGGCTTCCTGGGGAAGAGCCTGAACAATGAGATGGGCCTTGCCAGGAAGGAAGGAGGCAAGGCACTTCAGGGAGAAGCAGGAACTTGTGCAAAGGCCCAGAGGTGGGAAACAGCTTGGTGACATTTCAAAAGAACATGTGCTTGCCTTATAAGCACAGGGCTCTGAGTTTGATTCCCCAGCACTCAAAAAAAAAAAAAAAAAAAAAGACCACCATGCCGGTCCTGCAGTGGCTGATGCTTGAAGGGACATGAACCCACATTAGCCCAGTTTAGGCTAAAGTCTCTTAGCAAGAGTAGAAGGAGGCCACCTGATCGGGACACTGCCACCCTCTGGCTTGACCCCAGTCAAGGAGACCCAGGCCTTGCCTCAGAGCTCCTCTGGGGCCTTCTTGCCCTGCTTCTGTTGGTGCCACTGTTGAATCTTGCTGGGGAGTGTCTCTGTCCAGAACTGCATCTGGGCCTCCTTTAGCTTCTGCCTGACCTGTGGCACCAGGCTGATCTCCAAGTATTTCTCCAACTGGTTGAATTGGGGCCAATGAGGCAGCCCCTCGCCATTGGGGTCCCTGGGTGGAAAGAATGAATAAGGACCAAGGCCTCCCATGCTGTCCCCTTAGGGGCAGATCTGACGGTCCCAGGCCCAAAGCCAGGCATGCTCACTCACTCACTCACCCTGTTCGGGCAAAGTGGGCCCACTGGGCCATCATGGTAAGGCTTAGCTGTTTCTCCTCCTCTGTGGCTTCTGGAAAGGCTGGTGGGAGGGACAGAGCTGGATCAGAATCAGGTAGGGCCTGGAAGGCACCCAAGGGCCTCTGGTGCTGACTGGAGACCTCTGTTCCTACAAGCCTGGCCCCTTAAAGCATAGACGCCTCCAAGGGGATTTCATGTCTGCCTGCCTGTTCTTACCTAGGAGGGTGCTTTCATCCATGAGGAAAGGACCCCCAAACATGAATTGTCTCTCAGTCACGTGGTCAGCCTTCACCCAGGGTGGCCTGGTCTTTGCAAAATAACTGGGTACATGCTGGAACTCATAGAAAAAAATGGGGACACCAGAATCTGCAGAGAGAGGGTAGGATTAGAGTTAGGAACCAGCAGTCTGATCTGGTCCTGAAGCCTTGTCAACACAAACTCATGGTGACATCAATCCTAATTCTAATAACAATGAAGCCACAATGATTAGCAGCAAACATTTCTGAGCTCTTGCTAAGAGTGGAGCATCCTCTGGGTACCGACTGTGTGATCCTTCATTCAGTCATCTTAAGAACCTTTGGATTAGATTCTATTATTATTGCCATTTTATGAAGGAAGAAAATGAGGCATAGAGGAGTATGGAGTCTTGTTCAAGGTCATAAAGTTAAGAATGTGGATCTAATCTAGAGCTGTCAGGGATGAGCTGCCAGGCTTGGAAGAAGTACAACTTCTCCCAGGCGAAGAAATAGAAGACGGCAAAGTTGCTCATGAGTTGAATAAATCCCTGAGAATTGGTGACAGGCCCTGCTGTGTGATCTGTGACAAATCACAGTACCTCTCTGAGCTTCTGTTTTCTCCTTCACGAGGTGCTGTTCTAAGGACAGCTGTCGCTACTGTGAGGCTGCATCCCAGAGAAAGAGGAGTTAGGGGTGGCAGGAGGGTATGGGGTTCAAGACATGGGGGGATCTGCAGCTGTCAGCACACTGTGAGGCCTGTGATGCCCCAGCTCCTGGGCTTGAGTGAGGGTGGGGCAGGGCAGGTGGCCAGGGACAGGTTTACCTTGCAGGTTTCTTGAGAAATTCAAAACAGGGATGTTGAATAGGATATCACCAGCCAGTTCCTGGAAGGCTTCACGTCTGGCTTGTGCATCTAAGACACCGCCTAGATAGTGGTCTATGACCATGGACATCATCTCAGAAGGCACTTTCTAAGACAGGAAATCTGGGTTAGGTCTGCTCAGGTCCCTCCCAAGAAGTTTCCTTCCCATCTAGGGGCTCATGCTCCGGGGCTCAGCCACCTGCCTTCCTCCCTGGGAGTTCTAGATGGCGTCTGGGTAGGATAACTCAGGTTTGGAGCCAAATCCTAGCTTGGTGGCCACTGCTTGGCTGTGTGACCTCAGCCAGGTGGTTTGTCCTCTCTGGATGTCAGTTTCTGCCTGTCAGGGTTGTTTGGCACCCTATGTGAAGTCCCCAGCACAAAGTCTGCCCTAGAAGTAGGTGCTCAGTTGAAGTTAACTTGGAAATAAATGAGAGAACAAATGACAGGGACTCCCCACAGCTCCTGAGAAGTTCTGTGAATGGGGAAGTTCTGGGGCTTCTAAGGATGAGAAACCCACATAGATTAAGCACTTCTGCAGGGGTGGGGGTGGGGCTACTGGCTCCCTTTCTGAGACAGGGTCTCACTATGTAGTCCAGGCTGGCCTACAGCTTGAGAGCCTCCTGCCTCAGCCTCCTGAGAGAGAGAGAGGGAAGGGGAGAGAGAGACAGAGAGAGAGAGAGACAGAGATAGAGAGACAGAGGGAGAGAGAGAAGAAGGGAGAGAGAGGGAGGGAGGGAGGGAGGGAGGGAGGAACCTCTTCCCTCTACCTCTTGCCTCACCAGATTGGTCAAGCAGGGCTTCAAGGCATCCAGCATGTGTTCCCAGCTCATCTGCCCCATCTCATCCAGCAAGCCCCAGCCCTGTGGGGACACCAAGGTGTGTTCAGTTCCCAGATCCACTCCCAGCCCTGGGCAGGAAAGGATTCACAGGTCTGTCCAGAAACTCATTGTTGAGCCACATGTGGCTGAACCTACTAGTCCACAGACCCCAGAAGATAAACCTCAAATTAGCAAAGTATGTGATGGCTGGGGACAGTAGCACCAAATACAACAGGCGGTAGATGATGGCAGTACCACAGAAAATGAGAGAATTTACTCAACATTTTCACAGAATAACATCACAGCCCCTGGGGGCTGTAGCAGGGGCCACAGGAAAAGTTAAAAAGGCTAAATGTTGGCTTTACATGCTACAGTTTTAGGGGCACTGGACTGAAAAAGCCCTGACTCCCTGGGCTCAAATCGCAGCTCTGTCACTTACTAGGTGCATGACCTGGTAAACTCTCTGTGTCTGAGTTTCCTAATCTGTCAAAAAGGAATGGCAACGACCTGTCTCTGAGGATTGTTGTGAGGACTTAGTTAACATATGAAAAAGGCCTGAGTTCCAATGAGGTGGCCAAGTGCTTAAGATGATGGACAGCTAAAAGGCCTGACAGACTCAACACTATGGAGAGGCAAGCTACTTAATAAAGTTCATTTCGTTGCCTCTTAACTCTCTTTAATCTGTGAGAACAGGAGCAGAAAATTCACAGATGAATAAACAGAGTGTCCTAACCCCCAGTGTTATGGTGTATATCTACGTATCTCCTCCAAAGCCTCACACACTCATAGGTGGGGCTTCTGGGAGGTGATTGGATCACGGGGTGTGACACTCATCAGTGAGGATTAGCTCACTGATGAGTTCATAGCTAAATGTGATGTTGGGAGCTGAAGCTGGGTGGGAGGATGTGGGTCACTGGGGGCATGGCCTGGCAGGGTTTGTCTCCCTGGCTCCTCTCTTGATCTCTCAGTGCTTCCTGTTGCCATGCCATGAGCTATTTATCCTCTGCTATGCTAGTCGAGACTATGGGCTGAAACCTCTAAAAACTGTGATCCGAAATAAAGTTTTCCTCCTTCGTGTTGTGGGTGTTGGGTATTGTGTCTCAGTGATGAGAAAGTAACTGAGACACTCAATACATGTATCTCAAAGGTGAGCTTATTTGGAGAACATGTCTTTAGGAAGCTAATCCAGTTATGTTAAGATGATTGCAAAAGTAATCATTACGGTTGGTGTCTCTGTAAGGGTGAACATAGGACTAAATCTTTGAGATCTTGGACTAGGCAAAGCACAAGCAACAGAAGAAAAAAATACATGAACTTCATAAAATTAAAAAATTTTTGTTGGAAAGAACATTACTAAGAAAATGAAAAGACAACCCCCCACACAGAAGAAAGTATTTTCAAATGTAGTATCTCATAAGAAACTTGTGTCCAGTATATGTAACTCAGCAAGATAAGATGGCATATGCCTGCAATCCCAGCCAGACAAGGGGTTGTGTGTAGGAAGCTTGTAGCAGTGTAGGGATGTGACAGATCTTTAAGAGGTGGGCATAGTGAGAAGTGTTCAGTCATTAGAAGCTTGTGCTTGGAAGAGATTAACAGTACTCACAGGATTCTGCTTAGTTCCTGCTTAGTTCTCGTGAGAGCAAATATTGTTATGAAAGAGCCCCTCTTCTGTCTTGTGATCTCTCTCTCCATATTCCTGCCATTGTGGTGCAATCTGCCATCTGGTGATAGAATGAGGCTGGAATGGGGAGTGAGAGGGTATCGCCAGAGCCAGCACCAGATATTTGGACTCCTAGCCTCCAAAACTATGAGCTGAATAAACCTCTTTTCTTTACAAATTACCCAGACTCATGTGGGTAAAGTTGCCTGCCAGAGAGTGGGACACTAGCCTAGAAATTACAAAGCTTTGTCCTTGAACACAAAGGTTGTATGAGCCTCTCCTACTGTAAGCAAACGCCTCTCCTGGGAATCGATTCCAAAGGAGTAAGTCAGGGGACAAAAACTGTGGACAGGAAGGTATTTCCTGCACTGTTAGCTGTAGGGGTAAAAACTAGAATCCGCTCAAATGCCAAAGTGTGGGGTCTGCAGGCGTTAAAAGCGATTGCTGGACAGAGGTGCGGCTTAATGGTGGAGGGCTTGCCTAGCATGTGCAAGGCCCTGGGTTCCATTCCCAGACTGAAAATATGAAAAAAGTGATTGCTATGAACATGAGTAGACAAGTGAAAATGATACAAGATGTTTAGGGGGAAAAAGCGATATTGACACTATTGTGGGGAATTTTGGGCCACTGGAATGAACTGGAAGGTGCATGGCCCATGAGGTCCCCAGTGACTTAATGCTGTCTGAAACCTGAGTCTCAGGTAATCAGTCATGCACAGAGTCCCACTAACCGGTCTCACAGAGTCTGATGTGTAAATCAGACACCAGCAGAAATCTGCTGAGGCTCAGTACTGCCCAGGAGACCTCTTTGTGTGGAACTTAATTCCTGGAAAAGAAAAGTTTGCTTTGTGAGAATGAAGCTAGATGACCCTTAGCTGGGTGACCCTTGAACTTCTGTGAGCCTCAGGTTTCTCACCTACAAGATGGGAATGAGAGGAGCGCTCAGCACACAGAGCTATTGTAATGATGGGTAGGGCCTTGAAGGGCAGTGGTGCTGGGGGACACTCACCTTGGGGATGAGCCATGAAAACTCATGACTGTTGACACCCATGATGAAGGGCACCCGGTGGAACTGCCTCTCCTTCAGGAGCTCCTCAGGGCTTTTGGGAAAGAAGGAGCCATCGATGGTGTAGTCAGGGCCTCTTATTTTCTGCAAGAGAAAGCAAGGCAGGCCCCGCCGCCAACGCCCCTGTCAGGACCAAGCCTCAAAGGATGAGGCCCCAGGGATTGCCTAGCTGTGAGTCTGAGTGGCTAAGCCTTCAGGGAAAATGAGGAGATGGAGATCACCAGAGTTGGGGGCCCAGAGGGAGTCAGAAGACCTGACAAGTGCTGCTTCCAAGCAGATGTGGTCCCCAGAAGACAGGGTTGACCCCCAGGGCCAGGGGCAGCCCTCAGTCCCTTCCTCTTGTGGGTGGCTGCCCCGGCCCCATCCCAGGCTGGTGACTTCCCACCTGTCCCTGCAGGAGCTGGACAGGAGCCCCTTTGGGCTTCTGCCTGTGTCACCATCCCCAAAGAGCTGGCATACCGATGCTTTAGTAAGGACCAGCTCCTCTCCTTTCTTCTGCCGAAGGCACTGTACCAGCTCAGCCGGATCGGAGGTGCAGGCCAAGGAGTCTGGAAGGCTCTAGGGACAGACAGAAATGTCTCGCCTTTTTTCAAAACCCTACCCCTGCCTTCTTGTGGAAAGGGGGTGCATCTGTAGGACCAGGATGTGATGTCACAGACCAAATCTAAGCCTGGCCAAAGATCTGCCAACACCTATGGGAGGCCTCCCTTACCCTGTGTGTACCTCGATGACACCAAACTGAGACTGCCCTCTGAGGACTTTCTTTCTTTTCTTTCTTTCTCTCTCTTTCTCTCTCTCTCTTTCTTTCTTTCTTTCTTTCTTTCTTTCTCTTTCTTTCTTTCTCTCTTTCTTTCTTTCTCTCTCTCTTTCTTTTTCTTTCTTTCTTTCTTTCTTTCTTTCTTTCTTTCTTTCTTTCTTTCTTTCTTTCTTTCTTTCTTTCTCTTCCTTTCTTTCTTTCTTTCTTTCCTACCTTTCTTCCTTTCTGCTTTCTTTCTTTCTTTTTTCTTTCCTTCCTTCCTTCCTTCCTTTTTGATTTTTTGAGACAGAGTCTCCCTACGTAGTTCAATCTGGCCTTGAACTTACTATGTAGCCCAGGCAGGCCTCAAAGTGATGCCACTCTTCCTGCTTCAGTCTCACAAGTGCTGGGGTTACACGCATATGCCACCACATTTGGCTGTATTCTGTTTTTTTGCTCTGCGAGAACATTTCCCCTCTGAGAATGATGTCCTTTTCTGTGTCATAATAGTTTGTGGGGTGAATGACATTAGAATGGGTTGGCGAGGGAGGGCATCAGTGTGGGCATGCTCTGACGGGGAATGGCAGGAATGCTGAGGCTGGAGCAGGGCCACCGGGTTAGTGGGAAGTGAGGCTGGAGGGACAAATAAGCTTCAGGGGACCTGGGGAAGGACCTTGAGTTCAAGGTGGAGACAATCTCTCCCATCACGAGGAGGCGATGGGTGGATGGGTGGAGAAGCTGCTGTTTTTATGCAGACAAGAGGGAATGTGCCCTGCTGAGGGTCTCAAGTCCTCTCCTACCTAGTGGCTACAATGCCCAGCCTGCTCTTCCACTGCAGCTGGGGCCTGGTGCCAGTTGAGGTCGCTGACTCAGCCTCCCATCAGCCCCTCTCCCCAAGCCTGTGGCAACCCTGCACCATCACTATCTCTTGCCTGGACTTGACTATATTGTCTCCCTGGCCTCTCCACCTCCAAAATTGCTTTCTCCAGCCTACTCTGCACTCCAGGTAGCTCAGATTTGTTGCTGCCCTGCTTCTTCCTGCTCTGATCCAGTTCAGATTCCTGGCATGAACCTTGAGGTCCCTATAGTGCCTCAGTCCTCCAGCACCTTCACTTCCAGCTCTGGTCTTTACCCGATGGCTTCCTGCTTCCAGGACCATCACTGTATCACACCTGCAGCATGGGCAGGTGTAGTAACCATTTGGGAAACCTTCTGTGGCATCCCATAGCAACTTCTCACGAGGCCCTCAGTGAGGACTGAGGGTGGGATCTGGAGGCTGAATGGAGATCTCTCAGGTAGCAGGGCCTGAGAATGGGGTGATCCCTAAGCATTCTTGGGGAGAGGTGTGCTCCCAAAAACCCTACACTGGGGAATGGGCCAGAGAGAGTCTGCTTAGGGGTGGCCTTCTCCAAGAAGTGACACCAGACTGCCCACCCCCAGGAATGCACTGGTATTCTCTGTGAGCTTCTGTAGGTGACATGTTTTCTTTATCCTAGCAGGTCCTTCTCTGCAACAAGGACCTCCCTATGGGTGACCATTCCTGACTCTGAGACCTCTGGGCCAGCACATCATGGGGTGGATGGAACATGTAGAGTAAGAATGAAGGAAAGCCAGGCATGGTGGCACACGCCTGTAATCCCAGCACTTGGGAGGCTGAGGCAGGATGATCACCACAAGTTCGAGGCCAGCCTGGACCAAATGGCAAGACTCTGTCGCAAAAAAAAAAAAAAAAAAAAAGGAAATGCAGACCTGAGCTTTGGGCCATGAGTCAGACACTGTTATCAGTGGGGTAAAGATGACCCCACTCTGTGCTATGGCTCTGTGGAACAGTCCTGTGGCCATCGGAGATAGGACCTGGGTGCAACAGAGAGGACAGACCATTGTTAGCAGAGGGCAGAGGAGAAGTCTGGGGCCCCAGCCACAATTGCTAACTGCCTGTGGTGACTCACCAGGGCAGAGACGATGCAGCCACCTGCAGATCCACCAGATATGGTGACACAATTGGGATCACCTCCGAAGGGGGTGATGTTCTCCTGCACCCAGCGTAGAGAGGCCACCACATCTAGGAAGGCCTGGTTGCCAAGTGCATGCTTGTCCCCAGTGCTAGGGGCAAGGTGAGGTAGTGGTTAGTTTAAACTAGTCCCTTGGATACATATTGCTTGACCTTAGTAAGTTCGCTTTGAATCAGTCATGAGAATGGTTGACCCTTCTCTGCTCCCAAAGTCTGGCTTGGGTCTGAACCACGCTTGCTGTCTACATGCCCAGGCTGTGATATGGGCAGGCCTAGCAGGGCAGCCAGTCTGGGCTGTCTCTCAGGTGGGCGTCAGAACTTGTTGCTATTTGCCCACATACCTTGTTGGGACATGGACTCCCTCCCAGAAGCCAATACCTATTGCCTAAGGGGCCAAGTTCAGTGTACAGTTCTGGCTTTATTTGGGCCCCTCTTCTGAGAAGAACTTTGGGGAGCAACATTCTTTTTCTCTTTCTTTTCATTTTGCAGTACTGGGGATTGAACCTAGGGCCTTTACATTGGGCTAAATACCCAACATTTTCTTTCAGTTTTTAGTTTGAGACAGGGTGTTGCCAATCCATTAAATTGGCCAGAATGAGTCTGAATTTGTAATCCTTCTGTCAGCCTCCCAGAGTGCTGGGATTACAGGTGCATGCTACTATGCCCTGCTTCTATCCTCTAGTCCAGACAGTGGTGCAAGGCCTTCATTCAGACTCTGAACCTCCACTCTAGGCTCTCGGTCTCTTTGTGCGAAGTTGGCCCTCTGCCAGGCCAGCTGTGTCACCTGAAGAAGCCGAGGATCCCGAGGCGGTACTGGACTGTGACCACTACCACGTCCTCATAGGCAGCCAGGGCTGATCCATCCTGGGAGGTGGCGGAGCCAAACATGAATTCACCTCCATGGAACCACACCATGACCTGCAGAGATGGCCATGGGGCAGTGACACCCAGTTTTCAGGGCCCCAGCTACCCATGTACAAGCCCAGAGCATTTTCAGGACCCCAGGGGTGGTTTGGGAAGAGGGATGGGGTGGGGGAGGAGGGCAGGGTGGAGGTGGATGGGTGAAAGGGCCCCTCTGGGCTGCACACCGGCTTCTTGGCCTCTGTGGTGGCTGTAGCTGGGCTGTAGATGTTGAGGAACAGGCAGTCCTCGGACATGAATTTTTGATGTTTTCCACTGAAGGAGAATCTGCTATTATTCATTTTCTCTATATCCTGTATGCATCTGCAGTCAAGAAGGAATGGAGGTATAGCTGGTCAACCCTACCCTTGTTGGCAGCTAGGCCACCTAACCCCCAACCTACCTGTTTGCCCACCTCCATCCAGGCTACTCACATCGGGGGGTTAGTGCTGGCGTCCCACACACCTTCCCAGGGCTGTGCTGGCAGCGGTGCAGAGAACCTGAGAGGCCCCAGGGGCGGCTGTGCAAAAGGGATGCCCAGAAAGACGTTCACAAGGTGGTCTGTGCCCTTCACGCCTACCTGCAGGCCTCGTACACGGCCCAGGGTGGTGTCCACTTCAGGCCGAGTGCTTTGGTCCCCTGAGGGCAGGACAGAGGGACCATAGGGTGAGTTGGCACCCTCTATGAGGGGAAGGGTGAAAGACCCTCAGAATGAAGGAAACATTTGCTTTCTGAGCACCTATTCTGTTTGGCTCTGCTTTGAGCATTTTGACTCCGTGCCTTGCTAGCCTCCCTGTGTCTGGGGCCTGTGGACGGGGTGGGCCCTGTGGCTCCTCTGACTTTCTTGTCCTTGCCTTAGCATCACTTCCAGTGCCCCTAGCTGAACCAGACCTGCTGTGGGACCCACGACCTTGGGCCAGTCGCTTCCCACTTGAATCTGAGGATGACTCATCTGCTATGTAAGGTATAATAATCACATCTTTACTTTCAGTATTCTGATGCTTTGACATCTGGAGCCTGGTGGATCATAGCAGGATTGTCCCTCCCAGGGGCACCCACTTCCTGGGAGACGAATTACATACTGCAAAACAAGCCATTCACATGTGAGGCGAGTTAGGGCCACACCCCAGCCACCTCACATGCCTAGCCACTGTCTACCAGCCCTGATCACTCCAGGGCCAGAGACCAGATGACTAGGTACAGCCCCCATGCCCCAAAACTCTCTGATATTATTCAAGTCAGTCAATCCTAAACCTGTTTAGTCTGCTTCCCCTATTCCTGCCTGTGGAAACAATAACCACTCATGTTAATAAACATTTCTCCCTTGTTCCCACTGCCACTCGGTGGCTTTCCTTCTGTGACCCTGTGGTGTATGATGTGCCTCCTATTTCCAGGGAAGTGTGAGTATACTTTTTTCTTTGTGGCAGTCCTTTGCATATCTGCTTATCTTACCATACTGGATTAATATAAATCCTGGGTCCTCTTAAAACATAAGGACAATTATGTCCCTGGGCAGGGATGCTCTGGGGATCACACAGATAGCAAGGGCAGAGCCCTGACCCAAAGAGGGTGTGCAATCCTTGTCATTCCTCCAAAGTGAACTTCTTCCATGAGCAAGCTGCCTACTCCTTCCTGTCCCTACCTCTCTTGCCCCTGTCTGCTCAATCCTCTAATTAACGCAAAATCTCCTACCCTTGGGAGCGGAGTGCATGTGTCTTACCAGTGGTTGTGGCAGGGAATGCCAAGAACAGACAGGCTATCCAGATGAGGACATCAGACCCAGCTTTTGCCACCGTCCTCATGCTCCTTACGGCTGACTGTGGGTAGAAGCTGTAGAAGCTGAAATGAGTACCTTGTCTGGAGGCAGGCTAACATTATAAAGAAAAGGGATTTATTTAGCTCACCGTTCTGGAGATTCAAAGGCACAACACCAGGATAAGCTCAGCTCTGACAGTGGATAGCAGCAACACATACAGGAGGCAAAGGTCACATCTCTAAAGAATAGGAAATCAAGCAAGGCTGGAGTCCCACAATCCTTTCCAAAAACACACCTCTAATGACCTAAGGGCTTCCTGCCAGCTCCACCTTTTAAAGGTCCACCACCTCTCATTGCCACTTTAAGACCAAACTTTCAACATATGAAACTTTGTGGGGCCAAACAATATCCAAACCATAGAATTCCATCCCTGGTCCCAAAGTTTAGACTTTCACAATGCAAAATGAATTCCCATCCCCAGTAGTCCTAAAGTCTTATTCCCACATCACTCAAAAGTCTAAGTGCAAAGTCTCCTCTCAATCTCGAGGCAAACAAACTCTTTCAACTTTGAGTCCCTTTATTTTATTTTATAAAATAAAAATAACAAAGACAGAAATTAGAAAAATAAAATTATGACAATAAAAATTAAGTCCTCACTTATAAGATATAATGGCAGGACATAAAGAGGGTAAACCCTGCTGTTCCAAAAGGGAGGAAAGGGGTAAGTAGAAAGGAGTAATTGGCCCAAAGCAAGACTGAAACCCAGCAGGGCCAACATCAAATTCTAAATCTTCAAGTTCATCCCTTGTGCACAATGAGGCAAGGCCTGGGTCCCCAAGGCTTACAACTTTGCTGGCCCGTAGGCTGATGCCCACTGCTTTCCAAGGCTCTGTATCACACTGCTGTTTTCTCTGCCTTTCTGGGATGCCTTTGGTTCGCCCCCACAGCCCCATCACCATTGCCTACTGGGGACTCCCTGCAGGGACTCAGATCTGCAGTGAACTTCTGCCTGGCCTTGAAGGTTTTTCTTTGAAATCTTGAAGGAAGCAGCCAAGACCTTGTAAACTTTTGCATTCTGAATGTCTTCAGAATCTGTACATCTGCAGGGGCGTGAGGGCTTCCTGGGTTCCTGGACCACAACTGCAAAAGGGCTGTGGAGCAGGTCATGGTAAGATGGGGCAGAGGAGAAGGGCCTGACTCTCTCTTTTCCTGTGCCAGCCAGAGAGGGACATGGTTTGGCTAATGACTGTCACACCTTGCCCCTACTTCCCTTACTGCTTTCTCACCTTCCCCTTCAATGGACGGGGAGACTTGCCTCAGTGTCCTCCCTAGTTATTTATTTTTTATTTATTTCTTTTTTTTGTTTTTGTTTTTGTTTTGTGGTGCCGGGGATCGAACTCAGGGCCTTGTGCTTCCTAGGCAAGCACTCCAATCACTGAGCTAAATCCCCAGCCCCTCCCTAGTTATTTAGAAGCTACTCTCCTCCTGGCCTTTTGGACAGGAGTGCTGCCATTTCTGTTACTGCTGCTTCCTCTTTGAAGAAGGTGGGGGAGGGGAAACACTCTAACATGGCTAAGGTCAGGGAGGGAGAGATCTGTGTCCACTATAACAACCCCAAACTCCCCAAACCCCAAAAAAGCTGCAATGAACACAGCTAGACTTCCAGAAGATTTCCTGGTTTCAGCCTGGCCATTTTTTCTCAAAGGCTGATAGCTGTCGATTAAAGACCTGACATTGCCAAGCCCTCTCACTAAATCACTGCGTGACAGCCCCTGCTGTCCTGGAGCCCCACATCCATTTGAACTAATCACAGGCCTGCACCTGAACTGATCAGCATGCCTGAATTTGAAACAATCACAGGCTTGCAGCTGCTATAAGCAGCATTTTCCCCACACTTCTCTAGTTAGTTTTCTAGGCTCCCTCTGGTGTGCTGACCCTCATGTGCTGCCTCACAGGTTCTGTTAAAATAAGACTTCATCTGGTGGTCCTGTGAATCTGCTTGTGATTTATTTCTTGGGTTGTCTGGGCTCTGAAGGACCTATAAATCTACTTAGGAATTTTATCCTGAATGGTGTGGACAGACAAGTCATTTCAAAGAAAGAGCAATAAACACCAGGGTCTGTCAGCCCCAAAGAGATCCAGAGACCAGCAGGTAATGAAGATCAGTGACAGAGACCAGCACCTGGAAGAGTCTCATCTAGCATCATCTGGTGTCATCCAGTGGTATCCGAGTCACTAGCACAGCAGCACTTTGCAGATTTGTGATTTCCATCTCAATGGAGTAAAAGAACCCTCAGCAGATTGGGAACATTGCTAGAAGTTAAAATCTGAGGGTAGCCCTGTCCAAGGAGCCTAGGGAACACTCCAGCCCAGTTTTTGAAAAGAGGAGCACTTTTAGGCCTCTCAGTCAGTTAGAGGAGGGGTATGTACAGGGAAGGCTGAGATACCTGTGGGGCATCTTTCCTATCATCTTGAACAGATTTCTTTCCTTTTTTTGGAGGGGGAATGGGGATCAAACACAGAGCCTTCACACTGAATTGCATCCCAGTCCCTTCTTTCTCTTTTTCTTCCTCTCTCTCTCTCTTTCCCACATTTTTGCAGTATTGGGGATTGAACCCAGGGTTCTGTGCATTCTAGGAAGGCATTCTACCACTGAACTATACATCCCTAGTCCTTTATTTTTTATTTTGAGACAGGATCTCACTAAGCTTCCCAGGATGAGTGTGAATTTCTGATTCTCCTGCCTCAGCCTCCCAGAGTGCTTGGATTATAGGTATATATGACAACAACGAGCCCATTTGTTTCATCTCAATCCCAGATCTGAGACTTGGATCTAAGACCATGAGTCCTAGGTCAAGGATACCAGACTCAGGTCCCTTTCTAACTCTTTGGGGCTCTTTCTTCCGCGCTTTCAGTTTTTGTATGCCTCCCATAAGCTGTGAATACTTCCCTTCTAAAGGCAACACCAGAACTGGGTGTGATGGTATGTGCCTGTAATCTCAGCACTCAGGAGGCAAAGGCAGGAGGGTCACTGCAAGTTCAAGGCCAGTCTGAACCACATAGTGAGACCCTGTCTCAAAAAACCAATAAATAAACACACACATAAATAGGACACCATACAAACTACCCTTGACCCACTTTCTCCTCTAGCTGTTTCCCCATTTTTCTGCTCTTGTTTATAGCACAACAAACATCCTCTGTTATTGCTGTCTCCACTTTCTCTCCCGCCGGTCTCTCCCAAAAGTTGCCTTTGCCCCCACCTAAAGCTCAAGGCCTAGTGGGAAAGGTGAGTTTGGGAAAGGTGAGTTTGGCAGGAGAGTGGAAATAAAGGGTCAAAATTCTCATAGGCCAGAAGGTGTGACCATGGCTATGTCCCAACTACCTGCCTGCCATCTTTTGTCTTCTCTTAAAGAGCTGTGTGCCTACTGTAGCCCACCAAGACACCAGGAACTTTCTCCCAAACCTAGAGCCACTGTGTCCATTGTCCTTGCAGCCGCAGACCCAAGGGTGGTATTGGGTTGGAGAGGAGGGAGCAGAAAGTTATACTTGGAAAAGCTAGTGGTGCTTCTCTAAAGAGGTATAAGATGAGGAGCCTCACAGATGGGGAGTGAGAATGAGCTTTGGTAAAAGTAAAGGGAACAGCTTGAGCAGAGGCAGGAAGGTGTGACTGCACTGCTCATCCTGAAGCTCCCTTGTTTTCAGGACTCATACTTCACTGGGTCCCCTTGAAGAGATTCTTGATTTCTTATTGTTCCTGTGTGAGGTCCTGTATATGCTTCTCCCTACTCAGTCTTGGTCCTGCTATTTTTTTTTTTTTTTTTACTTAAAAATATATTTTTGGTCCTTCTTTTGAAACACATATGTGACTGTGGTATTTCTGTAGGTTCTCTCTTCAGCCTATTACCAAGGTCAAGCTCATAGTCAATTATTAACTGGAGAAATGTAAACTGAAGGTGTGCTGGCCTGGCACTGGGAACCTGGCAGCCAACCCCCCAGGCCTTCAGTCCTCAGGGAAGGAAGAGGGGTCACAAGGAGATTCTGAGGCATCCTGGGCCTGCTGGGGTGGAGGGAAGCAGCTCGGGTCTGGGGGCGCCCGTCCAGCCTGACTACCCAGAGGAATGGGTGCCACGCTCACCTCAGATGGCCTGTAGTGCCCCTGAAGATGTCTTCGGCCTCTACAATCCAGGGCCCTGCAGGGTCTCTCAGCC